>CAKNXH010061058.1:3871-43423 GCA_932178445.1 Andricus quercusramuli | reverse complement strand
TTTTTTTTTTCATACTTTTTCTCGGATGAACCCGGTTTTTCGTCATAGCCACGGACTAAGTCAAGTGACTGATGAGATCAGGATGTTATAAGTTATTTCAATACGTTGTTTGAAATCATTTACGATGATGTTGTAGGTACAAAATTAGAAGCATGATGTAGTTTGCAGTTTGGCTTTGCCGCTGTTATCCTTACACAGCGGCCGTGAGTGTTGAAGGTGACACCAGTCGCCTCTGGATGCTTTCTTAGAGCTACCATGTATCACGCCATAGGTTCTTAGTCACTTGCTTCCTGATGGTCTAGGAAGTTTCTTACAATGCGACAGGTGTTTAATAAAACCGCCTTTTGAGCTGCCGCCAGTACCCTACTGACTCCTAAATGTTCAAGATGTTCAGTGCATCTTGCGTGCACATTGCCTGTAGCCGAAATCACAATAGGATGAATAGATGCATGTTTCACATTCCTCCATATTGCCTTAACTTCATGCCTTAGCTCGCTATACTTATGAATCTTTGTTGTATAGGTTGCCTGCAAATTTTGGTTGAGCGGACAAGCAATGTCGATGATGTAGACTCTTCCACCTTTTTTTTCTCGCATGACGATGTCAGGTCGATTGGCTCGGAATTATCCGTCTGGATAGTCACATCCCAATATGAGATGTAATCTTCATTTTCTAAAACGGACATTGGAATGTATCTATAGAAAGGCATCCATTCTGTTAAGAGTCCTAGGTTTAAGGCAAGTTGTTGATGTACAATGCCCGCCACATCATTATGTCTGTGCGTATATTCTCTTTGAGCCATTACGCGACAACCATCAATAATGTGCTCGATGGATTCGTTGGTATCTCCACATAATCGGCACCGGTCAACCACGTCTTGACGTAACACGTGCTTGCGATAATTCCTGGTGCTGACAACTCCATCCTGAATCGCAATGACGAATCCTTCCGTTTCTGGATACAGGAGTCCCTTTCTCAGCCAAATATTGGATGCCTCACTATCCACTTCATATTGATCTATCGTTTTGGGGTGTTCGCTGTGGATGGCTTTCTGTCTCCATTGCGTTTCTAATTCCTCTATGGTTTCTGCCCTGATATTCAGGGCCTCCTCTGAGGACAAATTCAAGGGCGTGTAGTCAAGATCCGCTTTACAGATGGTGTTGTAAAGCGTAACATCTCGCTTGCTGTTAAGATAGTCTCGCAACTGTGTAACTTGTGACTCACACAGTTTTCTGACATCTACAATGCCTCTGCCCCCTCTATGTCGTGGTAGAACTACTCTTTCACTCGCCGAATTACGGTGGTGCATTCGGTGTTTCGTCATTTCTACGCGGATGATTCTGTTTAATCGTTCGAGGTCATTGTTCGACCATTTGATGAGCCCAAAGGAGTGCGTGAGAGCAGGGATGGCGTAGGTGTTGATTGCCCTGATCTTGTTTGCCGAGTTAAGAGAACTCTTCAGAACCAATCTGAGTCTTGTAGTGAAGGCAGTCGTTAGGCTTTTCTTAACTATCGTATGCTGAATACCCTTAGGTTCAAGAATACCCAGGTATTTCTGTGACTCGCCCTCAGCCATTGCCTCGATGTCATTCCCGAAATCGTTCTCTATATCTGCGGTCCCTAATTCCCCTCTGGTTAAATGCACTGTTCGGCATTTATCTAGTCCAAACTCCATTTTGATATCATTGGAAAACTGCTTTGTAACATCAATCACTTGCTGCAGTTTCTCGTCCGAACTAGCGTATAGCTTCAGGTCATCCATGTATAGAAGATGGGTCACTTGATGATTTAGGCTTATTAATTGGCGGTGTTTAGGCTCTTAAAAAAAATGAGGGAACTCATTTTTCTCTCAGGCTTAAGATGGTTACAGCCCAATATGTCAAAGACATTTTTGGTTAGAGTTGGATTTTTTTGTTTGCTTGAATATTATGCACGGGGTTCTCCCGGTATATATTATCAGTCACGGATATTATCATTATTATCATTATTATTATGACGTCACCAGGACCATCGAGAATGTTCTAGAACGGTCTAAAGGTCAACCTCACACGGACACACGCACACAGGCCACCTCACACAGACACGCACTAATACTGATCGGGCCAGAACGCAGCCTACTTATCTACTTTGGCTGATAAATTAAGCTTCCATACCTCCAAGACAGCCGAGTATGAGAATCGTAAGATGGACTTTGTAGCCTCGGTACAGCCTACTCAGCTCGAAAAGAAGTGCTTGATATTTCGCACGTTTTTCTCCTTCGTTTGCCGTGATATCATAATCGGCGGGTGCCAAGAATTCAATCACGTAAATGATCTTGTTCTTCAGATCTTGGAGGACAATATCAGGCTTCGTAGCACTGATACGATGAGTTGTGGAAAAAGAGAAATTCCAGTAGATCTTACACTGATCATTCTCCACAACGGACTCGAGTTCCCCCTGGGTTTATGGCAAGGCGGGCAACAGATCAACACCATAGAAATGCCTAAGATGGTAATATAACACTTTTAGAGCTGCATTGTGTCTCTCTACACTTGTTCAGCGTGTGATTTGGTTTCCTCTAGTTTCGAGCAAGTGCCCTAACTTTTTATTTGATGATATGTAGCTAACCACGCACTGAACATTTGATGCATGCCGTCTCGCCGTTTCAATTTTGAACTGAAGCTGTGCAATACGCTAGCATGTCTTACTCAGACGTACCGAAGTATCGTTACTTCTATCGTCGCTAAGCAGGGAGACCGCCTTCTCGTAAACTACACAGTTCAGATTCTAGAAATTAACATCTTCGGGGCGCGAATCGAGGAGAGCAGTATTAGCTTCAGCTATTTTGCCCATCCTGAGGAAGACTTTTTGGTGGATAGATCTCTTACTTCTCATGTTAGCATCATCGGCTATCTGCAAAAGTAATGAGGCGTTTTATGAGCATATTTCGGGTGCATATTTACCCAACGGTCATGTAACCTCTCCATGAATCCTCTCCGCGCCGATGAGCTTCTTTGCCAATAGTTAAGAAGGTCCCTCCTGAGTTGGTCCGACCATTCGTTGCATTGGGGAGTTAGCCCAAAGCAACGTGGCTGACTGCAAGAGCCGGAGCTCTCGGGCGACAGGGTCGTCACATCCACATAATCATTATTATGGCCAACGGCCATACCACGCTGAAAAACCCAGTTCTCGTTAGATCACTGAAGTTAAGCAGTGTTGGGCGCGGTTAGTACGTGGATGGGTGACCATTCAGGAATAATACTACTGCGTGCTGTTGGCGTTGTGGGTGTGGTGAGCCCACACTTGTAGTTCTTTACTACAAGAAACTATCCACCTAGAAACACTACCTGAATCGGGTAGTGTCACGCCTACCCCGAAAGGGAAATGGCTTAATGATATACATTATAATTTTTAGCAAATTTCTATTAGAATAGAAATAGAAATTCGCGGTTTTTTCTAAAATTTTCAACTTTTTGTGCAATTTTCAATTATAGTGAATTAATAATTAATTGAAGTTAACAAAAATGATTGCTCAAACAATTTAATGCTATTATAAATAATATTCTTTCTACTAAATGGTAGAAAGTTGCTGTTTTATCAAAATTTTCAACCATTTAAACAATCTCTTTCTTTCTTGTAAATATATTTTTCTAAAATGAAACTTTTGAAGACCCCCCCCCCCCCCATACTCCGAGTTCCTCTGTTCACGTGGACTTATTTCATATTTTAATTGGCGGTGAATTGGCTGAAAATTCGTATTTTCATAAAAACATAAACTTAATAACACAAGGTAATAAGATCACCCCTGCCCCCTTGTAGACAGTCGTCGACTTTTGTCAGCTGCCCCCCCCCCCCCGCCTGTCCACGTGGTATATGGACGGCCCCTTACTTAAAGCAATTCAATACTATTTAAAAAATTATTCTTGTTGAGGTTCACTTATTATTTCTTCATGAATACATAAGTAAAGTAAGACCAAAGATTTCAGAAAAAACAACTTCCTAGCGTTACTCTAAGGAATGATAGTTATCAACAAAAAGCAATTGCTCAAATCAGCATGTTTTTAGCTTGCATTAATTATTACCTCACTGAGTAAGAAGTGGGTAAAAAGTAATTTTTTCAGAAGGAAACGCAACTATCTAGCATTACTATAGGAAATGATAGTTATAAATAATAACTATCTATAAAGAAAATGATAGTTATAAACAATAATTACTTTTTGAGCGCAAAAAACTCTTGAAACCAATTTTTTCACTTGTGGGGTGATATTTCATTTATATTCTATAGCTAATTATGAAGAGAAATGTTGATAATAAATACGTGTTAAACTTCATCGGGCTTGAGCTACCTCTAAATATATATTTAAAAAAATGGATTTATCTTCTTGTGCATTCAAACAAATTTCCGGGCGATATGAATAACCATTTTTTTTTAAATTTGGACCACCCTACTTGGAACTCTGTCAATCTTTAACCATATACTCACACTAACTTTAACTTTAACTTAAGGGTGTTGGTTAATCGGACTCTGATTTCTTTCGCTATGTACGGCAATGGTCCCATATATAATTCGCGAAATGACTTATAGAATAAGATAAAGAAAACTGACCTAATATTTCCGGCTGTACGTCGTCCTAGGGTTGATAAAACCTACTGGAAACTACAGGACGGCCCTTCTCAGCAAACTAGGTTATGTGTATAATAGTTATGTAACTGTTGAATAACAGATTGTAATATGTAACATAACTGGTGTGTCACAGGTGAGTCACCTGTTACGCAAAATGTCAAATTTGCACTATAAATCAGGGACATAAGTTTTGTAATTCGCAAAAAAATTGTTTTATGTATTATGTATTATCCACTGTAGGGTAAGGAACGGATCGAGTCGTGACTGCTCCCGATAAAAGTCTAAATTTGTCTGCTTCTGAATCGCAAATGACTCCCTGTTTTGCTTTTTATGAGGCTTCAGTATAGCTCGCCTAGTGTTTTGAATATAATTCATCATATCTGTGTCAGATTCGAATAAATCGAGGTAATTCGTTGAGTGGTATTGTGCTGTGCTTGTTAAATAGTAACGGCCGAGTCGTGGATCACGGGCTAAGTCGAAAAATGGCAAGTATACAGGAAATAGAAAAGCTGCTCACAGCAAAAACGAGTGAACTTAAAGAGGAAATGAGCGATGAATTCAAATCAGTATTTAAGGTGAAGCTCGATAATATTATCGCTAGAGTTGATGAAGGTGCAGACAAAATCGAAACACTGGAAAAAGAAAATGAATTACTCAAAAGCCATCTAGAAAAGCACCAGCAAATCTTAGACAAGATCACCAGAAAAAATAACCTGATTATTTATGGTCTACACGAGGAAGCTGAAGAATCTGTATCATCTTTGTGTACCAGAGTGATTTCGCTTATAGTAGATAAACTCAGTATGCAATTTAAAAATAATGATATTGATTTTATTAAGCGTCTAGGAAATCACTCTGAAGGTAAAATAAGACCGGTGCTGCTTGTCCTTGGAAATTTTAGTATTAAACGTAAAATTCTTCAATGCCGCTCGTCACTCAAGGGAACAAATATTTACATAAACAATGATATCACCAAGGAAGCACAACAGAAAAGAGGAAATTTAATCAAACGCGCTCATCATTTAAAGCAAAGGGGCCTCGCAGTCAGAGTAACTGATGAAAGGCTGATAGTAAATGGTAGAATTTTCTCACTACAAGACCTGGAGAATGGAGGGGCAGATCGACTTAGCGAGCAATTAACCAAAGGAGTAAGACAGCACAGAGCCCCGTCCCCGCCTGATCAGCGAAATCGGAGCAGCCTGGAAACAACCACAAGAGAAATTCAACGGCAAACCCAGTCAGAGAACCGGAAACGTAGAGCAAACCAAACTATGGCCGAAAGCAAGAAATTAAAGAGTTCTTCCAGAGAGAATGGAACTATTGATAACTTTGTACTCAATCGGAATTCTCCAAAGGAAGAACAAAGACAACAACAATATACTGCCAATTGACTATGTAGTCCTGTAAGCACACTAGCAAACCCTCAACAAAGAGGGGGGATGACTACACGTCGCGTGAATACTGTCGAGAAGAGAAATTATGAAAGCCTCATGGATAACCTCGAGTTGGATACAAACAAGCATGCCGCAAATGACAGCCAGGAAGGAAACATCAGGTTACAGGAAATTCATGGACCCAGGATAATTTTTTGGAATATGGAAGGGTTTGGCAACATCAGTGTCCTACAGGAAGAGAAAATCAAGTTTGATGTGTTATGTGTAGTGGAAACATGGTGTACCAGTGCTCCTAAACATGTCCCAACATTTCTTTTAAGATATGAAAGCTTTTACAGTGATGCTATTAAAGAAAAGAGTAGAGGGCGAGCGAGTGGTGGTCTCGCTGTGTTTATAAACAAGGATACATTTCAGGTCCAGGTTGTGGAAACCTGCGAAAGATGGTTGACAGTGAGGCTGAAAAACGAAAGTGTCGATGTGATTTTCACGACCGTCTACTTCAAACCTACCCTGGATTTGCCGGTTATTTTAAGTCTATTTCAGATAAGTTTAAATGAATATTGTTCTAACTTTCCCTCAGCAAGTATGTTGATTGTGGGTGATTTTAATGGAAGGGTGGGAATTCAGAATCAGCTGACGTCAGATTTTTTTTATGGATCACAATTATATGAGTGCAGAGATAGTTTGGATTTAACATGTAATAGTAGAGGTAGGGAAATCGCTGAATGTATGGAACCCAATTCATTTGTACTTGTAAATGGTAGGACGCGAGGTGACAGGCCCGCACAATTTACATTTTGTGACGCGAGGGGTAAGAGCACAATTGACTTGCTCTGATGCGATATGGATTCGCTCGATCTAATAATGGATATGATATATGATATATATATATATGAATATATGGATATAACTTGCTAACGTCGGGAACGGTAGGGTCATTAAGCATTTAAAGCTAGACAAGGACAAGATTTCTCATTATGTCGAGAGGATGGAATGCTCTCAGAGAATTTCAATCGATGCAGAGAATGCATCGATTGATCTTCTGAATGATAACTTGAGGTGTGCCATTCTTGAAGTTGCAGAATCACTAAACTTAATTAAAATTAAAAAAATGTCACTGGGTATAGTAAACAGCTTCAGGAATAAACCGTGGTATGACCGTGAATGTATAGAGGCAAAGAAAAAGGCGACAGAAGCACTAAAGGAATGTAGGAGATTGGGTTTTCCTCCTGCTGTCACAGATGTGTATTATTTTTTAAAGAGATTGTACATACTGTTAACTAGGAGTAAAAAGCACCAATATAGCGTGGACTCTATAAATAAGCTAGCTAATACAAAAGATGGTATTGAATTTTGGAGATGCGCGCGAACTTTTAGAATTAAATATAAAGACCAGGTAAATGCCATTAGTATGATCGAGTGGGAGGAATTCTATTCTAATGTGAAAGGTGTATGGCATATTTGTGGATTTTAGGAGAGCTTTTGATTCGGTCAGTCATGAGAAACTCATGTATAAACTGCATGGCCTAGGCGTGAGTTCAAAAATAATCAGAATATTAATTAGTTTATATGCTAATGGCAAGCTCAGGCTGAGTATTAATGGCACCATTTGTGAAGAGTTCGATATTACAGAGGGTGTTCTTCAGGGCGAGATTCTAAGCCCACTTATGTTTTGCTTTTTTATAGCAGATATGGAGGATTTTTTTAGAAATAATAATATGAAAGGACTAGATGAAAATGGCATAATAGATGTTATATTATTACTCTACGCAGATGACCTAGTTATACTATGTGAATCTGAACAAGATGTACGTAGGAAACTCCTGTGTCTAGAAAAATACTGCAAACTTAATGACCTTACAGTAAATATACAAAAAACAAAGATTGTTGAATTTAAACGAGGCGGTAGACATAGAAAAAACCAAAAGCAATTCTATTATGCTAGTTAGCAGCTTCATCTGGCTAAAGATTATTTATACTTGGGTATCCCTTTCTCGTCCTCTAGTCTTTTTCGGAAAGCGATTGATCTAATGACCAGTAAATCTTTTAATGCTATTGGTGCGGTACTGAGTATCCTGGGTAGAGCGAAGGCAAATATATGGGAAACACGTGAAACTCCTGAAAGCGCTAATACTTAGTGTTACTTTGTATTGTTCCCCTACTTGGAGCCTGAGATACCTCGAGGATCTGGAGAGGGTGCAATTAGCTTTTATTGAAAAATTGTACGAGTTGCCGAAGAGTACACCAGGCTATATCATTCGGGTAGAAACTGGTCTTTCAGGAGTGTCAGTGAGTGTCTTAAAAAACACACTTTCCTGGTTGTATAAATTGCAAGAAATGGATGAGAATCGACTCCCAAAAAAGTGTTACTTGAGGATGCTGCTGCTGTCCAATCAGTCGGTCGAAGTAGACATTAAATATAATTGGGTGGTTCAATTAAAGATGTGGCTAAGTTCATTTGATGTAAATGACGAAAGATTTTTTGCAGATTCAAGCTACCTTTTAGATAATTCGGACGTTATAATCGAACTATATGACTTACATTTAAAAAACTCGACGAAACTAGGATAAGAAATTCGGGTTATGCTACACGCTATCGGCTGTTTGACAGGTGGGAGAATCCTGCACATTACTTAAAGTGGGGATTATCAGTGCATGTAACCAGACTGATTGCACAGCTGAGGCCTTCGAACGCGAGTTTTCTTCGTTTTGGTATTAATAGGGAATATTATGTAATTGTTCCGTCCGAAGCCTGTACAATCTGTAATCTACATGCGAATGAGACCCTGGAACATATAATATCCGTATGTCCGATGTATGCCGATTTAAGGAAATATTATGGGATCCCTCAACTGAGATCTTATGGCTCTGATAACCCAGATCCAGTAACGATGGTGAATTTTATCAATAGTTTTACCCGGAATAATATTTACAATGTTTTTAATTTTATATCGGAAGTTCTCAAACTGAGGTCCTTTGTGATCAATGAATAACTATTAATTAATTGAGCTACTCTAGCCAAAATTTCAACTATGTATATATATATTAATTTATTTCCATGTATCTTATAAGGTGGACTGCATCGCTTCTTACTTGCATATTTCTTTGTATAGGCCCATCCGGCGGTAATATGTGTACTTATAACTAAATCATGTGTCGATTTCCCCTTGCTATATATACACTGTATATTTTCAAAAGCAATAAATTATTATTATTATATATAATGTATCTAATAATGTATGCATGTGGGAATAAAACTGAGATAGTACTTGAGTTTTTTTCACACAACAAAATTAAAAAAAAAAAATTCAATTATTTGAGTTTAAAATTCCCTCCAAAAAATTGTCGAAAAAATCATGCACACTAACCATTTAAAATATTGGGAATTTTTTTTTTTTGATTGGATGCTTTCAAATAGCTAATTCAACAGTTGATTCCCTTCGGGGGAATTTTTTGTATGCTTACCCAACTATACTCTTTAAAAATGTAATGTTATGGAATCAAATATTTTCTTCTCTGTAGGCCTGACCATCCGCACAACTCTGGTCTGAGATCGTTACAGAACAGTGTGCCCTTTATGTTCCATTCCTGTAACACGTGTGATATTCTAGTGACATTCTAGTTATATCACTCTGTGATATACCAGTTACATTACAGAATTCCAAAACTGTCAAGAGTCCTTACAGTAATAGCGTCACAGAACAATGTGACCTTTATGCTCCATTCTTGGAACACGTGCGACATTCTAGTGATATAACACTTCTATCACTCCGTTCTGTATTAGTTACATTACAGAATTCCAGAACTGTTACATATCCTTGCTGTAACATTGTTACAAAACCGTGTGACCTTCATGTTTCGTTCCTGGAACACGTGTGACATTCTAGTGACATAACATTTCTATCACTCTGTTTTACATTACCCGGGTGAAAATATTTGGTCTTGATTTTGTGTCTTGGATGAAGACAATCCAAGACAATTTCAAGTAATTATGTATGTCTAGCTCGTAAGACGGAACCAGACTATTTTGAATGTCTTAAGACGAATATTTTCGCCTTGAAGACCAAAATGTATGCCTTGAGACCAAGACCTTACTAATCCGCTTCAAACTTTATAGAATGTTTATATTATTTAATTTCATGGTATTCATTTTTTATGTATTATTAAGTTTATTTATCTGCAATAATTATGTTCCCTGGATGGCCAATCTAAAAATGTTTTCAATTTTTTCCTATCTTCAACAGTTCACTAGATACTTCTAAAAAATGACAGTTTTAATCTTTTTATGGACAATTTTATATGCCTTCAGTTGCTGAGACAAACAGGTTCCGAATTTCTTATTTAAAAATTAGTTATTACAAAAATGCAAGTTTTATAGGCCAGTGGGGTCCATAGTTTGAAGAGTTGGGAGTATAATGGATTAAGAGCAATACCCCTGTAGGATACTTCTGTGACTTTGACAACAGCGCCATCTGACACGCAATCTATTGGGTGTCTCGAAGTTATTTGGGCAATGTTTATGAAAGAAAGAAGTAATATGGATTCATTGTAATCAAATATGTTAATCTTCGGTTTAAAATTAATGTTTTACTATACGATTTTTCGTCAATATAGAATTCAAATTCAAATTTGTTCCTAATAGTTCCAAATTGGTGGCACTATCGTATTACTCAACAGGCGTATTCGGTATATTTATCTAGACTTACACTTCATGTCTTAAGACAAGTCTACGTGGTCTTGTCTTAGCACAGTTTACAGCTATAAATGCAAGAGAAGTATGTATATCCCTAATGTCCATCTGGTAAGACGGAACCAGACATCATGGTCTTGAAGTCATATTGAAGACGTTCGAGACAAAATCAAGACCAAATATTTTCACATTACACGATTCCAGAATTTCTACGTATCCTGACCGCAATAGCGTTACAAAACAGTGTAACCTTTATGTTCTGTAATTGTTATGGTACAAGATTTAACAATGTTATGTATAAATATTCCCTTTTTTATGTAACATTTACGGAACGTGCCTGCTGGGACACGGCAAGTTCTCCCGCACATATCACGCTATGATAAATATTATGGAAATATTAATTGGAAAATGTGTTAATTATAATAATATGTGTCATTCCCAAGAGAAGATACCACGTTGGTCGATCGCAATTCAGGAGACAGGGGAGCGGCGGCGAATGCTGCGCACATAAAGGAAAAGGCACTTCCAAAATTCAAATATAAAGTAAAATATTGTAATAAAATATATTTTGTTTAGGGCAATATCTTACCAATGATCTATGCATGGAGATAATTTAATCGAACTTTATTAAAACAGTTAATTAATGTGTTTTACGAAGAGTGTATCTGCGCCAAGTTTTCCCATCTTGTTTGGTAATGTTGTTACGTCATAATAAACATAACTTACCTTATATTTTGTGACATAAATTATGGTTCCTCGTCTGATATTTTAATAATAATTAAAAAACTGGGATGAGGATAACTACTGTTTACAGAAATAAATAGAATTTGAATATAAATTAATTGATGTTTATTCGAACAGTTGCAATTTGACTGAGATGAAGTACAAAGGTTAAGTTTAAATTAATGCAGCTGGAGTGTTCTTGCTTCGATTTGTCTCTTCTCGTTTAGTCTTAGTCACGAAGGAATAGTAAGGAGTAGTATCCCTGTAAGTGGGTAGTGGGACGAGCTACGTCCAAGAATTCGTTAATGCTTGCTACGAATGAAAACTCGTATGCTGCCCCGTGCACAAGCCCACTGGCGGTTTCCATGCCAACGATGTCAACACGCGTTCGAAGTTTCGAACTGGTGTATTGAACGAACATAAATAAAGGAACATAACCTACACGTGTATCGAGATGTCAAAAGGTAACATATTGAGTGGGTGACTGCGAAAACAGCTCTGCGCATGTGCACGGGGCAGCATACGAGTTTTTATTTGTAGCAAGCATTAACGAATTCTTGGACGTCACTTGTCCCACCTCTGCTCACCAAACACATGAGGTGATACCACTCCTTACTATTCCTTCGTGGTTTTAGTCCACCTCAAACAGGCATGACTAATTAAAACAGCGATAGAGTAAAAGAAATGAAAGTGAGATAGTGAGGTAATTTATTACTTACTTAATTGTTTGTTGGTGACGTGTTTCACCCTCTCGCCAGTAGAAGGGAAGAGTGTTCCCTCCACTGATCTATGAAGCTCTATGTGGGACCCGTAGAGGGCGAGAATAGAAGATTGGAGGTTGCGCTGACCAGGTTATTGGATCTCGGCCTCCGTTGTCCTTTGTTGCAGGTGCTCTATTGAATTTTGATCCGACGCTCCCGCACAGAAGTTAAACTTTTAGAAGAGGTTGACGGGCCGAGTATTTTGGACCGGAGTTTAGGATCTCGATGACTTTTATTGTAGTACTGGATGGTGGTTCTTAACCGATGGAGTGTCTAAACTGGGTAGACTGCTTGAACTTCCTAAACTGGGTAGACTGGTTAAAGTCCCTAAACTGATTTTCTGCTTCCAAATCTGCTGTATTTATTCACGAGATCCCTCCTAAGATTCCCGTAGGGGTGAGTGGTATTAGAAGTAGGGATTCATCATGGTTCCAATCAGCGTTGATAATTAATGGTGTAAATGAGTTGTAGGGATTTAATTATCCAATGGGCATTGAGAATTTTATGTATGCCCATATACGGAAAGTGTCGCAGTAGCAAGGATACACTATATCCCTTCCTAGTCCAAAGGGTTAATTGATAGGACAGCCAATCAGTGATGAGGAATCGTAATGTGCCCAAATATGGAGAATGGGGCAGTTACCAAAATATATGGTATCCCTTCCTCGGTGACAAAGGTTGAGATATTCTTTAGTTGATGTTAGTAAGTGTCGACCAGGTAAAAGATTCAAATAATAGATGTTAAGGCTGTCGGTATACTGGTCCAAATAAACTTTTTTATTGAATAATGTTTATACGTTTCACCCTTCGACGAAGGGCCTCTTCAGTAATCACAACTATGTAACTAGCCTAAACACAGAAAATGAAAAAATCGTCAATTATTGCTACAATGAACAAAGTTATCTGGCCCTTGCGCTGAAAAGTTCTTAGTTCTAGCGATTACTTTCTTCTCTTCTTCAGCAGTAATTAGTGGACACTCTTCCTCTGGACCTTGTAACCTTTTCCTTTGGCAAAAGTTACGAAAGAGTGATATATCTCTCTTCTGATATATTTGAGAAGTTGTAGGCTCCGGAAGCTTCGATCATGGTTCTTTAAAGAAACCAATCCCAAAGCTACTGGAACGTGTACGTCATCCGCTTCTGCTCCTTCTGTCCTAGAAGGTAAGCAAGAGCGGGAAATTTAGGCGTGATAACATCGGGCAACACCGTTCCTTGGAGTCAGGTCTCTAGCCGCGGATGACCTTACGCGGCAGAGAAGACAGTTGGAGATGAAGGTCTCACCTCTGGATACATTTTTAGAGCTAACAATCTTTGTAGAATTTAAGAGGAACAGTGTTGACGGACCAGATGGAGTGATCCCAGGAGAACAGCCTTTTGCATCCGGTTCGCGATAAAATGAGCCTAACGCTGGCAAGCCGGAATCTTGTTGAGTTGGCTGATAAATGAAGCTTTCATACCTCCAAGACAGCCAAGTATGAGAATTATAAGATGGACTTTGTAGCCTTGGTACAGCCTACTCAGCTCGAAAAGAAGTGCTTGATATTTCGCACGTTTTTCTCCTTCGTTTGCCGTGATATCGTAATCGGCGGGTGCCAAGAATTCAATCACGTAAATGATCTTGTTCTTCAGATCTTGCAGGACAATATCAGGCTTCGTAGCACTGATACGTTGAGTGGTGGAGAATGAGAAATTCCAGTAGATCTTACACTGATCATTCTCCAATACGGACTCGAGTTCCCCCTGGGCGTATGGCAAGACGGGCAATAGATCAACACCATAGAAATGCCTAAGAAGGTAACATAACACTTTTAGAGCTGCATCGTGTCTCTTTATGTACGCTTAGCGTGCATAATTAGAGTATCCACTGAGAACATGTCCAAGTGTTTCTGGCTCTCGCTTGCACGCGCGGCAGTTGGTATCGCGTACAGGTACATTCATTATGCGCTCGCGGTAAACTAAGGTGTCTATGACCCCGTCTTGACAGGCAAAAAGAAATCCGTCGGTCTCCAATCTCAATCCAGCAGACTTGAGAAACATGTTGGACAGACCCATCGAGAGCTCTTCTCTACGTATGATGCCGTAAAACTCACCATGAAGGGGTTTGTCAGCATGTTCTCTTACTAGGAGCGTATGTTCTGCTTCCTGTATACGACTTTTGAGCACCAGAGTTGTTAGTGATGCTAGGCCATGTGTAGTGTCGCTGGAATTAAATGGGAGGTCAAGCTCCTCTGTGACCCTATCTGCTGCGTGGTATAGAAACGCGGAAGCATTGGCGACTTCAAGTTGATGCACGAGTCGCATAAGGGAATCCGTGCTTTTTAGAACTGAGCAGGCTGTAGCCAGAACCGATCTTCGATGAAGACACTCTACGCTTAGCAAGCCTCTACCCCCTTTATCGCGAGAGAGATATATTCGAGGTACGGAAGATCTAGGATGAAGACTTCGTTGTATTGTCAGCATCTTGCGTGTGCTTCGATCAAGTTATTTTAACTCATCGACGTTCCATTTTACTGCACCAAACGTGTAGAGCAGTATAGGAACGGCCAGCATATTGGTCGCCTGGATCTTATTCTTTCCAGATAATTCGGAAGCCCAAATTTGTCTGTGAATTTGGCGATACCTTTTTCCAAGGGCCGTTTTCAAGTTATTCACATTTTGGGTTTCCGCTTGCGGTATTCCAAGATATGTATATGATTCTCCAATACCAAGATGTTGAATGGTATTTCCGCCTATGAGTTGAACATCCTGATCGTCACAGGAGGATGTAGTTTCTAATCTTCCTTGGTTTAGGTGGACGCAGGCACACTTGTCCAGTCCGAAGCTCATGCTAATCGCTTTAGAATACCTATTTACCGCATCTACAAGGATGTTAAGGTCCTTTTTTGAGGAAGCAAAGAGTTTAGGGTCGTCCATGTATAAAAGGTGGTTGACCTTATATTCTCTCCTGTTCGGCGGGCCACATAGGTATCCAGAGTTTTTTCCTCGGAGCACAATAGATAGAGGCAAGAGAGAGATGCAGAAAATTATCGGACTTAGAGAGTCTCCTTGAAAGACCCCCCTCTTATATGTGCCAAAGATTGTAGTCACTTGTCTTTTGTCAGATCTTATGACAAATCTTGTCTGTCACAAGAGCATAAGCTCTTTTAGGCATCTCACTATTTTTGGATGCACCTCCATGTACTCCAGGAGCTTAATAAGTAGCTCATGGTTCGTGTTACCGAATGCCTTACGGTAATCAATCCAAGCCATGGACAGACTGCGTCGATACCTGATCGAGTCCTGGGTAATACACCTGTCTATTAACAGATTCTCCCTGCAACCTGCCAGCCCTCTCTTGCATCCACGTTGTTCGACTATTACACTCCATACTGGCTCGAAAGATGTTAATATCCTCTCTTTGAGGATGCCGTTGAATAGCTTGTAGCTGGTGTTGAAACAAGCTATGGGCATGTAGTTCTTAGGACTTGACAAATCTCCGGTCTTAGGGATCAATACTGTGCGTCCTTCCACTAGCCACTGCGGGACGGGTTGTTTTCCGTTTAAGAAAGTAGTAAATATACGAGCTAGATGTTGGTGCGTAGCAGTAAACTTCTTCCGCCAAAAGTTGTTGATTTTATCTGGCCCTGGCGCCGAAAAGTTCTTAGTTCTAGCGATAACTTTCTTCACTTCTTCAGCAGTAACTAGTGGACACTCTTCCTCTGGACCTTGTAACCTTTGCCTTTGGCAAAGTTACGAAAGAGTGATATATCAGAAGCGTCTTCATTTAGCTGATAAGTATCTCCATATACTTGCTCCCAGAATACTTGAATCTCTTCTCGACTTGACAGATTTTCAACTACACATGACGCTTTATTGAACAGACGGGAAGGATTAGTAGAAATGGTGGGATTTTTCTGAATCCACTTAAATCGCCGTTCAAGGCACTGTTTCGCTGTTGAAAGAGATCTTCTTCTTTGCGTCCAGTGCTGCTTGATGGCCGACAGTTTACACTTGTTCAGCGTGTGATTTGCTTTCCTCAAGTTTCGAGCAAGTGCCCTAACTTTTAGAGTGAAATTTTTATTTGATGTTATGTAGCTAATCACACACTGAACATTTGATGCACGGCGTCTCGCCGGTTCAATTTTGAACTGAAGATGTGCAATACGCTCGCGTGTCTTACTCAGACGTACCGAAGTATCGTTACTTCTATCGTCGCTAAGCAGGAAGACCGCCTTCTCGTAAACTACAACGTTCAGATTCTAGAGATTAACATCTTCGGGGAGCAAATCGCGGAGAGCAGCATTAGCTTCAGCTAATTTGTCCATTCTGAGGAAGACTTTTTGGTGGATAGATCTCCTACTTCTCATGTTGGCATTATCGGCTATCTGCAAAGGTGGTCTTGCTGAAACGGGTGGAATGTTCGCTAGAGGCTGTTGCTCCTCTTCCTGTTCCAGGTGTATATTGACCCAACAGTCATGTAACCTCTTCATGAATCCTCTCCGCGCCTGTGAGCTTATTTGCCAACAGGTAAGAAGGTCCCTCCTGAGTGGGCCACTCCCAACTGAACCATGGCCTCCATCCGAGAGAGGCCTATTGTGGGTGGCACTGCGCGATACTTGTGTCGTAACCGCATCATTCGTTGCATTGGGGAGTTAGCCCGAAGCAACGCAGCTGACTGCAAGAGCCGGAGCTCTCGGGCGATGGGGATTATTATTACTATTACTTTAGGGAAAACCAGTACATTTATAAAGGATAGTTTTGATTTTGTACAAAAAATTGATAAAATTAAAGAAATTCCGGATGATTTTGAGATCGTTCCTCGATGGGTTCTCCTTTATCAGCATCTGTCGCCAATTTAGTCATGGAGGATCTTGAAAGCAATAATCTCAAAACCATACCATACGAGGTTAAATTTTTCTTCCGATAAGTGGATGATGTTTTGACTTACGTTCACAAAAACAACATTAATGATATGTTAAAAAAGTTTAACAAATTTAACACAAGAATTAAATTCACTATAGAGAGGGAGAATAACATGAGCATAAGCTTTCTAGACTCTCTAGTAAAGCGAGAAAATGACAGGTTGTATACAGATTGGTGTAGGAAACCATATTGGTCGAGAAGATACTTAAATTTTAACACTTTTGCTCCCATTGAATATAAAATAAGTGTGGTGAACTCTTTGGTCGATAGAGCAGTTAGACTTTCTAACCATGAATTTAGAGATAAAAACTTAGATCTGGTTGAAAAAACTTTAATGGAGAATGATTAGCCTAAAAATTTTGTTGTAAAATTTATGAACAAAGGGTTAGATAAAATAGATAATCGAAAGAATAGTACCATCAGTAATAGTATAAACATTGAAGATAACGACAATCAAACTAGTAAAATTTCAGTTTTACCTTACATTGCAACTGACAGTAATAACTTAAAAGACATTTTTAGAAAATTCGGTTTTAAGGTCGTTCTGCGCTCTGACCGCGATGGTCTTAAATGCTTAACGAATGGAAAGGACCCTCTGAGAAAGGGTCTTAAACACACAAAATCTATTCTGTGAACTGCAAAAGTTGTAAAGGTGTTTATATCGGCCAATCTGGAAGGAACATCGATACTATGATAAATGAACATAAGAACGATTGCATACATTATGACAGAAGCTCAGCATTAGTTCATCATTCTCATACGAAGCAACATCATTTTGACTTTGATAATATTAAGATTTTAGGTACCGAGATTAACCAAAGACAAAGACTTTTTAGAGAAATGTTCGATATATCAAAGAACAAATTCTCTGTCAACAAAAGAACCGACATAGAAGGTTTTAGCAATATATATTTGAGCTTAATTAAAAGTACTAATAATTGTTGAATTTACAACATATTTGTCTACTATTATAAAATTTTTCATTAGCTACTTTGTAAATTATTTTTATTAAAATTTCAAAATATTATACACAATAAGGTTAGTATGTGATCACGATAAGATGATGAGAGAGAATCCGATCTCCTATCACTCTGTGACGTCAAATGCGCAATGCACACAAAGCAGACTATTTGACTAATGACTCAACTTATTTGTATAGCCGCTTTGCTTTAAACGATATTAATGCTCCATATTTATGAAACGTCACTTCGCTATGTTGGCCTACGAAAGAATAATGTGATGGCCGACCAATGTTTATTTGAATATAATATTCTTTTAAGGCCACCATGGAAGTCAACAGATCACTATCTTTTTAACTCTTTTTTAACTATCACTACTTTTAACGAGTGTTTTAAACAAATTAATTTTTACTTTCTTTGACTTGACATGGTTCGCTCCATAATGTTACCACGGATTCTTTCCATTGAATTTATATGGTAAATAATACATCAGAAGAGGAAAAGAGTTTTTTACTTTGTTCATTGTAGCAATAATTGACGATTTTTTCATTTTCTGTGTTTAGGCTAGTTACATAGTTGTGATTACTGAAGAGGCCCTTCGTCGAAGAGCGAAAAGTATAAACATTATTTAATAAAAAGGTTTATTTGAACCAGTAAACCGACAGCCTTAACATCTATTATTTAGCTGAGATATTCTATTGCGTAGAGGGGCATGAAGTTTGCGTTTGTTCTTTGTCAGAGGTTCACCCTGCTACAACTGTCAACTTGAATGAGATATTTATAACTTTTGTATCGAAGATGCTGGTGTCCGTTGCATAGGCATAAGTAGTCAAGATGCTCAAATCATGTAGATGAGTAGTATAGGTACCAGCATTTTGTAAACGTATGGGACTGAAAATTTGGTCTGTTCTTAAGGTTGGCTTGCTGATTACTTTATAGCTCTCCAATTAATGTGTGTTTGATGGCTGTGTTGGTTCTGCAAATTTTATGTAGCCCGCTCATCTTAGTTGAATGTGCTGTATATGTGTTATGGGTACCAGCATTTAAAAACGTATAGGATTGAAGATCTGGCTAGTTTTCATGGTTGCTTCGCTGATTAATATATGGTCCTTTTTATTATTATGTGCCCATTTCTTGTGTTGAATAGGCGAGATTTTTATGTTTATCGCTTATTTCCGTTCACTGTGCTATGTAAGTGCTATAGGTACCAGCATTTTGTAAGCGTATGGGAAACAAAATGCAGCTAGCTTTTCTGGTTGCCTTGTTGATTAATTTATGTGTTTTTGATTAGCGTGTGCCTGTTTGTTGTGCGAAAATTGATGCGTACAACTCAGCTTGGTCTATTGCGTTGTTCGTTACAAATCCGTTCTTCACGTATGATTTTAACAATGTTAGGTTTGTTTATAATATGATTTCGACAATAATAATTGGATATTGGATATGATATTTCAGCTTGTTGTTTTGAATTTGAATTTATTGATAGAATAAGCCCAACAGCCAGTGGCCAATTACAGAGCTACAAAAGTGCATAGTATTACTTATATTTATAATAATATATAGTAGAAGTATACTAATAGCTAAATGAAGAGCTATAATAACATGTGTTATATACATACATACATTGCATACATACATACATTGCATGAATCATGGTGCTGAATTAGAAATAAATTCGCAAACTATATTGCAAAAAGTATGTACTGATACTGTAAAGAGATCTATATCCTCACGAGAACAGGCAAACACTCTATTAAGGTCATAACACATGGTATACATTTGTGATCGAGGATCTAAGCTGGAAGTTAAGTAGATTGGATCCCTAGATCTTGTTGATCGCTTAGGTGTATTGAAAGAAATAATTTTCAATAGTTCAGGACAGTCAATTATACCTCGAATTAATTTAAACAAGAATAGAATGCCGGCAAATGTCCTTCTGTCCTGAAGAGTCCAAACATTAAGTCGTTTACAAAGAGTATTTAAATCAGACCCCGGAGGAAGGTAGATTCCAATTTTTTTCCAATTAAGGTATTTAAGAAATCTTTTGTGACACGCTTCTATAAGGTTGATATGCTTATGGAGATTAGAAGTCCAAACAACCGAGCAATATTCCAGCTTAGGTCGTACCAAAGTTTGAAATAATTTAATCATTGTTGAAATGTTTTTAAATCTTTGACAGATTCTAAATAAAAAACCTAGTGATTTATTAGAGCTAATAACAATATTTTCCATATGCACATCGAAAGAAAGATCTTGTGTAATTGTAACTCCAAGGTCAAGCATTGCAGACACTCTCTAGAGAACTACCCCTTGTATTGTGTATTGAAAGTTAATTAGCTTATCTCTATTGCGAGAACGAGAAATAGTCATAATCCGGCACTCCTGAATATTAATTTCAAGTTTATTAGATGTGCACCAGTCAACAAATCTATTAATATTATCTTGAAGGTACATACATGAAGTTACATCAGAGATAGGATAGGATAACTTAAGATCAACTGCATAAAAATGATGATAGCAATTGAGAAAAGCCGAAAGATCGTTCATATAGATAATGAATAGGAGTGGTCCAAGGTTAGATCCTTGCGGTACTCCAGAAGTAGGGATAAATTCTGCAGAAGAGTGTCCACAATGCTGTACAAATATGTGCCTTGAGGATAAATAGGAGTGTAATAGTCGAATCATATTATCTGGTAGATCAAGTATTTGTAGCTTACTTAATAATATGGCATGGTTCACTTTATCGAATGCTTTAGAGAGATCAGTGTAAATTACATCAACTTGATTATGTACAGTTAGTAATTGTCGAATATTTTGAGTAAAGCTCAGAAAGTTGGTAGCAGTAGTTCGGCTAGGGATAAACCCATGCTGATTAAACGAGATTACACGAAAAGCCACCCGAGATATGAAATTGTAAATACATATTTCGAATATTTTAGAGAATCCACAAGAAACCGATATGGGTCTATAGTTGACGATAAGAGACTTGTCACCTTTCTTCAAAACAGGACAGATACGGTTAGTTTTCCAAACAGTGGGGAAATAACCAATTTGAATAGAAAAATTAAACAAAATTTTTAGTGGAGGAAGCAAAAACTCAGAACATTTTTTAATGAGAGATCATGGGATCAGATCAGAACCAGCTGCTTCTTTATTGGGGATCTTTTTTTATGGCATTCCGAATTTGCCTTAAAGTTATATAGGTATCATTTAATCCTTCTAGTTGAGTTGTATAAATATGGCCAGGCAATAATAGCCTTTCAATAGGAACAGAATATTTGTCATTCCAATCAGGTTCTGGGACATCAGATGGATTATAAAGTTTCATAAAATTATCTGCAAAAGCATTTACAATATGCATAGGATTATGAAGCTCAAGGTTGTTATAAGAGCTTAAATCAATATCTATTTTCTTCTTAAGAGTTTTATAAAGTTGTTGATAATATAGATCCTTGGTTGCATTAAATTTAGATCTATACTTATCTTTTAGGCTAATGTTATCAACAATATCTTTTGTAAACCACGGAGGATGAGTGAATTTATTCCTACTAGTATCAAATTTAGGAACGTAAATGTTAAATAGCATGTCGGGTGTATCATAGAAAAGCTTACAAGCCTGGTTTAATGATATAACATTTTCTAAAAACGACCAGTCAATATCATTCAAAGCAACACATAATCCACTAATATCTGCTCTTTTAAAATTTAACATTTTTGGTAGAATGTTATTTGCCAAATTAACACTATGCGAATCAGATTGAGTAATAAGACTTACAGTTGAAGCAGGGTGATAGACATCCTCAGGAACAATTGGAAACTCGCATTTGGTAGTAATATTGTTAGAATTAGATAAGATTAAATCCAAAAGTCGACCATTCTTGTTTAAGATATAATTGGTTTGCTTAAGCTCAAAAAATTGCATAAAAGATGCTAATAATACTGATTTACCATCAAGAATGCCAGAATCACAGAACTTCTTAAATTCAGGTGTGTTAAAGTCACCCACAATGAGTAATTTATGGCTCCAAAAGTCACGTCTTAATGTAAGAGCCTCTAATAAGGATTCAAACACGTTATTTGAGCTCATTGGAGGTACGTATAGTGCAAGAATAAGGTAACACTGAGAGTCTATGTAGGCTTTAGCACCAACAATATCAATATCTGACAAGTCTGTAGTAATTTCAGTCAGATTTAACTGAGAAGAGAGAAGGCTAACATGTATTGCGAGAAGTACTTCCTGAGCCATATCTGTCGACTGAAATACAACGATTACTGGTCTAATTATACTGGAACTTATCTGTTTTCCAATTCTCATGTGTCCTTTTATTTTATCAAAAATATCAGCATTGAGTGGAAAGAGAACTTTCATAATATCACTAATTTTATCTTTGTCAGACAGAGATGTTGTTTCTGGTAAACCAAATAAAATTATATTAGATTTGCAGTGTTGACGTTTCTCCATTTCAATGATACAATCTCGAGAATTAAATGTTGAAGATGTTTGTCCATCCTGTTTACTAGTGATTATTTTAGACTCAAGTTCCGCAATCTTTCCATCATGATTTAGAAATTTTAAATCAAAATCTTCAATTTGAGTTTTCAGCTCACCTGCGACTTTTTCAATAGAAGTAATCCTCAAATCAGATGAAGCAATTTGCTCGGAAGGGTCGTCCACTTTCGTTGACAGAGAGTCGACAGAATTTTGAACATGAAGAAAGTTTTCACGAAGAGCATCGCCATGAGTTTGGAGCATTGGTTTAACAACATCACTTATTGCACTTTTCAATGTTTCGAGGTCAAATAAAAACTGTCCGCGCTCTGAAACAACACGCGACGTTTTTCTAGAGCCACAACATCTAGCAAATCGGCCATCAATTCGGGTTTTTAATGTAACAGTACATGCCTCGTGATATTTAGTTCCACAGCCGGGGCAACTAATAATTGTAGAATCAGGTGTGAAAGGTTGTTTACATCTGCCATAAGCACAGAACTCACTTGGTATTGATGAAGCATTAGGATTTAGCGTGTTTTGAGACATTTTGGGAAGTTTTATTATTTAATGTATAAAAACATCAATCATTGAGTGGGGAAAAATGTCACTATTAGAAAATATGTTAGAAAAACTGTTAGAAAATGAATTATTAAAAATGTCACTATTAGAAAATCTAATCAACAGAAAGGTACAATACTAGTAAGCGGTCGAGCAAGGAGATAAGAACGACAAGAGTTTCCGATGTAAGCTGTAGATGTGTAAGGCACATTCAGCCCATACAAACAAGTCGCACTCACACGTATTAGTTCCAGTTCAAGCCACCAATATTCACAGCATTTCAGGAACACAAATTAACCTTTTTTTCATCAATAAGATATTGCAGGGGGCAGATAATATGAAAAAATACGCCAACTGCAAACCAGAAATCATGGGCAATCATGCCAGCAATAAAAAATGCGAACTATTTACACTTTAATCCAAAAATAGACACAGCACACACAACACGTCCTACTAGCTCTTCGCCATCTTTAAAAACTATTGAAGAACATCTATTGAATATAAATGTTATGTAGTTATAATCTGTTGCATATAAGTGTTATATAGTCATAATCTATTGAATATGAATGTTATGTAATAATAATCTATAGTTTATAATGAGATATTATTTTTAAAAAAGTTGCGGGGCGTGACACCTCCCCCCTTAAGTTTTATCATGGGAATGCAATGACCATGATTAAACTTGTTTATTGTAATTTGTGTATTTGAACTTTTGGGTTCAGTTGTCTAACTCTAAATGGGTAATGCATATATGCTTATGAAATATTTGTTAAAGGAACTTTACCTTAATTAATCCTTAATTAATCCATTTATAAATTTCGATTTTTCCAAATTGTATTTCTGGTTCTCGCTCGTTACTGTTATCTGTAGGTAATTGGTAATTACTAAAAAGGTATATATTGGATAGCAATCTTAAAATCTTTCTTTCGGCATCGTGTTTTGCTGTTTGTTTTGAGACGAAAGGTTCGCTAGTTTTTGCATAATTTTTATGACCTTTAGATATTTCGCAAGTTATAACAAATACTTGTAGAGAAAAGTTATATTCGATACTCATTTCATCCAATGTTTGCAATGAGCTGACTGATTAAGCTGGATTTATCCATAGATTAGCTTCTTCTATTTTCACTGGAACATACGATATTTTCAATATAGTACAATTCAAATCTTATAATGAAAAAATAGAAAGTTTGATGTCAATGTTTATTTTACTTAATTATGCTTATTGTTATAATAGAAAAGAAGTATGTATGTTTTTAATTGCATATTTTTCTTTTTTTATATACTAAATTCATGCAAGTGCATGTAGTAGGAATATAATAATCATACGTAAAAATATTGGTATGCTTGAGCAGTAGGAATATTTAAATTAGGTCGTATTTGATTTCTTGTTTCATGTTTAATTGTGAAATGAGCGAAAATATTATATTAGTGTTTAGTGTGATTGTATTGTATACTTTAAAGAAAACATTTTGTTTTGAAACACTTTTGCTCATTTTACATGTAAGTGTGAATTTCGGTGTCTCGCATACATTCTTGTGTCTATTGATCAGATACTTGCAAATAAATATTACATGTAGATAATTCTCTTTTAGGATATAATAAGTATTTCGATCATGAATAACATTGTTGTTGTACTTGCGATATTTTACCGAGGAAATGCCATGAATTTGATTCTCGGAAGAATGCTTTGCAATTTGAAGTAACTAGAAAGAAGCAAGTTTTACAAAATTTGATAGGGCTTTCTGGTAAAAAATAGAATTTTTATGTTTGGCATCTTCGCAAAGCAGTAGAGTTGATTTCTTGTATGTATTATGAATGGTGCTGTTTTTTTATAGATGCCTCATTTTCCAACATGAATCTAAATAATTTTGATTTCCGTGGAAAACAATAAGTATTAACTAGGTAATTGTTACGTTTTGAATAGCCGTATGGATAAACGCCGTCCATATAGTCTGATTGCGCAATCTTTGGGCTTTCAGGAGTTGGAATAATTTTTGTACAGAAAGGAAAGTAAAGATTCCAACCTTGCATAGTTTGACATTTCTTCAAGTACGTTAATTCTGGTATCTAATAAAAAATAGTCAAATTAGCAAGGGGAAAAAATGCTCTGAAGAAAAAATATTCTTGAGAAAGTTATAAGTGAGAGTTGATTGAATGAGAAATGAGTGAATGTATAGAATAGTCATAATTAATTTTTGGCTTTTTTTTTTTGCTAATATTTTATGATTTTATGTCAAAGTTAAAACAACTAAATTAATAATTAACTTGTTTATTTCGAAGTTCTTGCAATTAATACTTTATTAGGATACATGATGTATGAATGTAGATTGAAAAATAAGTAAGACATTGAGTGAGAGGTGAAGAGAAAAAGAGAGATGAATGTAGGTTGGAGTTTAAAACAGTTTAAAATGCTGGAGAGTATGAAGTAGTGGTAAATAGGAGTTGAATATACTGGGATTAGGAATAGGGGTCTTCGTCTGAGGTTGTAATAGATGCTGTTATGGGGGTGTGATCAAGAACGCCTTTATTTTGATTGGTTCGTAGGAAAAATGTATTTCAAAAGTGGGGTTCTATTATCTAATGTATCTATCCCATATGTATACTTGAGATTTTAAAAGAAAGACCAGTTTTGTGACAGAAGTGATCATGGGAAGTACGACAGAAAGATGGATTATAATTAAGGTTCAAAACTATTGCTTTTCTTTTTTTTTCTGAATAGTTATAATTTTCTGATGTCATAGCTTAGAAAAAAAAAATTATTTTGTAAAACTAATGTCTTGCTTTCGGAGAATAATTTAATTTAAGCTAATAGATCTTCTATAAGGGGTTAACTTTAATTGATATACTGACAAATGTATTCTTGAATTGACGTCGTAGTAACTAAAGGAAGATGTTGAACTTCTGCGATATGATAAAACATTAAAATTTAACTTTTTTAGAAGCTTAAGTTGAATGCATGTCACATTTTCAATATCTGATATTGAATTTTAGTGGTTTTGCTGTTGGATAAATAACATTTAGTCAGGAAAGCGATATTGTATGCCAAAAAATATTGCTTCTTGATGGCTGGATTCTGTAAAATAAATGCACACATGAATTATTATTATTCAACATGTCTAATTCTATAGTTATAATTCATGAAGAAAATCTTATCAAGAATTTTATCTGTTCAATGAAATTTAATTTTTAAAAAATATTAATATTTGTAATTATTTTATATCATGTTGAATTTGGAATTTTATAAAAAAGCATTTTAGTTAAATTTCAGAATAAGATTGAGAAAAAGAAATTATTTATCGAAGTTATTTCACTTTTTTAGAAGATTTGACTTTGTTTCTGGTGAATCAATCAGTGAGCGCTCAAGTCGATTAATGCGTACGACTCATGGGGAGGTTCTTATTTGAATGTCGACGTTTCCTTTTCCTGGAATTTCTAATACTTCGTATGTTCCTGAATATTGATTGTTGAGTTTTTTTATTTCTCCCCCTTATAACAAAAACACTTTGTCTCCCACTTTGAATTCTTAAGGATTGATTTTTCCATCATAACATTGTTTTGATTTTTCTTAAGCTGAAATTAAACTTTGTCGGGCTTCATGAACATTGGTATTATAAGAAAATGTGGCTAATTCTAAACGATCATCCCATTCTGCGTTTTTCTCTGTGAATTGTTTTAAATATTCCGCTAAGACGTGATGAGATCTTTCTAAAGATCCGTTCGATTGTGGATGAAACGTTGTAGTTTTAAATTGCCTGATACGAAATCTTTTAGCGAATCTTCGTTACAAATTACTCAAAAAATCTTTACCTTGATCGGTTAAAACACCTCTTGGTGAGCCAAAGTGCAAATAAATTTATTTACAAATGCGTCTGCTATTTTGCTAGCTTGATGATTTGGAAGGGCACAAGATACACAAAATTTGGTAAAGTTATCTTGAATTGTTAAAATATATTCATTTCCTTTTTCTGTTTTTGGTAATTTGCCTACGATATCCATTGATATCTTTTCGATTGCGGTTCCTGGGATATCAGTTATGACCATTGGAATTTTTGTTTTGACGCGTACCAATTTTTTAAGTTGACATTGTAAACAAAGTTGAATATATTTTTGTATGTCTATTTTCACGTTTTCCCAAAAAAATGTTGTCGTATTCTATTGTATGTTTTTGTCACTCCTTTGTGACCACCTAATGCTGATAAGTGGGCTTCTACTAAAATTTCATTTTTCTGTTCTTTTGTGAGATATTTTGTGATTCCTGAGCAAATAATTATCTTTGTATTTGATTCTGAAAATACGGATTTAATTTGGGTTAGGATTTCTTCCCATGGTATATTATTTACGTAACCAGTTTCAGCTATACCGATTGATTTTAAGTTTAATTTTCTGGCTATATTATGCAACGAAAAAATTGTTAACTTTATACTATTTAGTGTTCCTGAAAGATTTTCTTCTCCTTCGATAGGAAGGGCTATGTGATAATTTTTTCCTTTATGAGTTTCTCTGGCAAGACCTTTCGGAAGGTTTGTAAACCTAGGTAATTGTTCACGCTTCAATAATGATTCTGATCCATTATCTCGGGGTTCTCCATTCGTTGTAGTAAAGTATGCATAGTTATCTATTCTCATCGTAATTTTATCGCGGCAGTCTATTATATTTGGATGCTTAGTTGACGTACCGACGGCTGGTTTATCCCGCGATGGCTCTGGGGGCGGACGATTTTGTGCTGAATCTCCCTAATGCATTTCTTCATTGTCATTTGTTTCTGGTAAATCTTCAATAAAATCAAGATTAATTTCATCTAAATTAAACAAAGAACCCCGCAGAATTTGTACAGAAATTGGCTTTCGGCTAATTTGTGTGTAATTGAGGAAAAATGTAGTTCCTGTCATGTTGATGAAATGTGTCAATCACCACAACTGTAAGAAATGAGGTTTTCGAGGTGTAATTGGAGTTCAAATATCACTATGTGTGGATTCGAAAAGGGCCAATTTTTAGAGTGTATGACATTTTTCTCTCTAGATACCTGAGGAGATTAGCTCCAGTTAAGCCAAAAATATATGCACAGTAATCCTTGGTAGGTCTTCGGCATGTGCAGTCGGTCGTGGTTGCTCGTAGGCATGCGCAGTGGATCATGATGTGCTGTAGACTTGCCCAGTGGGTTATGGTGGTCTGTTGACGTGCGCAATAGGTTATTGCTGATTGAATTTATGCGCTATATGTCACCGTAACAACCATGGTTTGAACTATGGTGCAGGCCACAATCACAGCCATAAATGTAGGTATTTATATTATAAATGCAACTAAGCATCAACTTTTTATAGCTTATAGATTTGATGTTGAAGACGATCATAATCATATCGAAAATGATAATGATGTTATTCTTGGATACTATTGTACCTGTCAAAGCGGAGCTCGGACTCTAGGTACATGTGCACATGTTGCTAGTGTGTTATGGTATCTGGGATATGCACGACATCAAGACAATATCAGATATCCCGATAACTCATTACTAAATACCACATTGGATGCTGCAAATAGAGAGTTCGAAATAGTAAATGAATAAGAAGCGAATGAGTGTGCGCATGTTGGTACACACACGCGGGCATACGCGCTTGCATATACAATATATGTCATGGCTTAATTCGCTGTGCAACAGCGCCTTGTCTTCACCGACTGGGCAACCCGTCTTGCCTTAATAGGCTGGGCAACAGCGCCTTGTCTTCACCGACTGGACAACCCGTCTTGCCTCAATTGGCTGGGCAACAGTGTCTTGTCTTAACCGACTGGGCAACCCGTCTTGCCTTTAAAGGCTGGGCAACAGCGCCTTGTCTTCACCGACTGGGCAACCCATCTTGCCTTAATTGGCTGGGCAACAGCGCCTTGTCTTAACCGACTGGGCAACCCTTCTTGCCTTAATAGGCTGGGCAACAGCGCCTTGTCTTCACCGACTGGGCAACCCGTCTTGCCTTGATTGGCTGGACTGTGTGGGGTCTAAAAATCCATCCTTCTACGTCCTCGACGAGGACCCTGGAGGCTACATCTAAAATCTGTAGCGATAGAATGACGGCCATGGTAAATCCATTTATCGGAAGTACTTCATTTTGATAAATGTAATTAGAATTCCTTTTAAACGTTTGTTATAGTTATTTACCATTTTTTAATGAGTAACCTGTATGATCCCTACATGACCTTTACACCCCAGGGATATGAGTTTGCGACAATAAAATAGAGGTATAGAACTATCGTATGTCACTATCGTATGCCTCCCTGCAAACCCTACAACTTGTGTGTCGATCTTTTTAGCATAAAACGCTTTCCTGAAAAATTATTGAGGTGCGACTTTAAAAATAAAACTCTCTTTATAATATAAATACCTACATTTATAGCTGTCATTGTGGCCTGCACCATAGTTCAAACCATGATTGTTACGGTGACATATAGCGCATGAATTCAACCAGCAATAACCTATTGCGCACGTCTACAGACCACCATAACCCACTGCGCAAGTATACAGCACATCATGATCAACTGCGCATGCCTACGAGCCACCATGCCCAACTGCACATGCCGGCGACCTACCAAGGATTACTGCGCATATATTTTTGGCTTAACTGAAGCTAATCTCCTCAGGTATCTAAAGAGGAAAATTTCATACACTCTAAAAATTGGCCCTTTTCGAACCCACACACAGTGATATTTGAACCCCAATTACACCACGAAAACCTCATTTTTCACAGTTGTGGTCATTGAGACTTTTGATCACCATTACATGAACTACATTTTCCCTCAATTACAAACAAATTAGCCGAAAGCCAATTTCTGTACAAATTCTGCGGGGTTCTTTTCATTGAAATTTTCAGCATTTAAATTTTCATTGTAATCTTCTAAAAAATTATCTTCAGGATCGCTTAATTTTTCATTTTCGCTTGATTCGCTGGGACTGGAAAAATAATCAGGATTTTCTGCATTGCTATCTTCTTCTTCTTCTTGAATCTTCAATTTCTTCTTTTTCTCACAGGATTTCTTTTTCTTCTTTTATTTTCATCATAATCTGGATCAGAGTCTGAGTTTTCTGATGTATAATCGGGATTAACGTCCTTTTTTACTTCATTGTCTATTAACTGGATTTTTAGTTTCTTCAGTTTCATTTTTGAATTTTCGTCTTGTTAACATTGCGTGGCATTTTGATTTTTTATTTCATTTAGATTTGAGAGATCTATTTGATTTAGTAATACAAAAAATTCTTTCTTTAACTTGATTGAATAATTCTTCAGTGAGAATATCGTTTTCTTTATTTATTTTCATATTAGAATTTAAACTTGAACTTGGATTGAAACTCGACTGTCAGTTTAAACATGAATCAGTATTCGATTTCGAGCTTGGATCATTACATGATTCAAAATGAGATTTCGAGTTTTTGTTAGTACTCGATTTTGAATTTGATTTTGAGTGCGTAGAGAATGTTTATTGATTACCTTTCATTATTTTAGTGTCTTCTTTTATTTTAATATCTTCTTTTATTTTAATGTCCTTTTCTTTTATTTCAATATCTTCTTCTTTTATTTGAGTATCTTTTTCTTTTAATATCTTCTTCTATTATTTCAGTAATTTTTTCTTCTATTTTAATATCTTCTTCTCCTATTTTGTCATTAAAATCTGTGGAGTTTCTTGATAACGCATCTGCATTTACATTCAATTTACCTGCTTTATAGACAACTTGAAAGTCAAATTCGGCTAATTTTAATTTACATCTTGTTATTCTAGAACAAGGATCTTTGCAATTTTGAAACCAAACTAATGGTTTGTGATCGGTTAATAGCGTAAATTTGTGTCCGTATAGATAGGGGCAGAAATGTGTTACACAAAATATAATTGCTAGGGCTTCTTTTTGATAAGTGTCTTACTTTCTTTCATTATCATTTAAACTTCGAGAGGCGTAAGCAATGGGTTTATCTTTGCCAATTTTTCCTTGTGATAAAATTCCACCAACGGCAAATCCTGATGCGTCTGTCGTTAGTACAAATGGTTGCGAGAAATCTGGGCTTTGTAATAAAGGCGCGTTACATAATTTTTCCTTTAATGTGTCGAATACAGTTTGCTGGGACTCTGTCCATACAAATGATGTGTCTTTTTTCAATAATTTATTTAGAGTTCCGGCGATTCTTTAAAATCCGTCGACAAATTTTCTATAATATCTTGCTAATCCTATGAATTCTTTGATATTTTTTGGTTTTTTAAGGACTGGAAATTTCTTGACAGCTTCTACTTTTTCATAAATAACTACATCATCTAGGTAGATGAAAAGTTCAGTGCCTTGAAGGCCAGGCGTTGAAAGGTGGCAGGGGCGTTTTTCAAACCAAACAGCATGCGGTCAAATTCATAGTGTCCGATGGGAGTTGAAAAGGCTGTTTTGTATGAATCTGTAGGGTCCATGTTTATCTGATGGAATCCCCATGCGAAGTCAAATACCGAAAAGTATTGGGCTCACCCTGATTGATCTAAAATTTCTGTAACGTTTGGAAGTGGATATGAGTCACTGATTGTTTTTTCGTTCAATTTGCGATAATCTAAAACCATACGCCATTTTATATTTCCGTGAGAGTCTGATTTCTTAGGGACTGGAAATACTGGTGTATTATATGGAAAATGTTGATGGCTTTATTATTTTAGTCTTAATTAATTCTTTGACTTGATCTTGGATTTCTCCTTTTTGGACGTGAGGGAGTCTTTATGGTCGTGTAAAAACTGGTATTTCGTCCGTGGTTACAATCCTGTGTTGTAATACGTTTGTGCCTTCGAGTATTTCTCCTGGTATATGGAATCGGTCTGCGTTTAGTTCAATGAGTTTTTCTACATGTGCATATTCTTCTTTATTTGAATGTTCAAGACGTAATAGTTCTTTTATTGACGTGACTATCTTTATTTGCAATATTAAAGGTTTTGTGAACATAATCTCCATTTCTATTTGAATTTAGAGAACAGCTAAGGACTTGTTCGACTGTTTGGTATTTATTATTTTCATTTTGATTATGTGTAATAAAAACTTCGTGACCTTCAGGTGTCAATTCTTCAAAGTCGAGAATTTCTACAGTTGGAATTGCAAGTACTACTGGTTCTTCACGAGTATTAGCGATTTTTAAATATGCTTTACCGTTGTCATTTTTAACTATTGCGTTTCCAAAATATATACCACTGTCTTTAGGCAACAATTCAGGGACGTATCCTATTTCCTTATCCTTGTTTTTAACTTGTATATAAAAATCAGAAATTGTTCTAGGCGGAATTGTGATTATTTCAGAGGAGTCAAAAGGGTAGTGTTTTTCATTGATTTCTAGTTGCTTTTCTGCATAATTTATATTTACTCTGTTTTTGCGAAAATATTCAATTCCTAAGACTCCGTCGTGTTCTACTGGTACTTCATTGGAAATTATATTGTAAATTGTTAGAAATTCTATAATGTTTACTGTTATTTGATCGAGAGTCTATACTGGGTGTTCGTTAATTCCTGTCAGTTTCAGACAATTTTGTTTATTAATTTTTACGCAAGATTCGACTGCTTTTTCATTAATTAAATTGGGACCTACTCCTGTATCAATCATTAATCTTACAGGATTATTCAAACCGTTTGCTGATAGTGTAATGTGAGGTATAGTATCAGTGACGCTCAAGTTTACTTTTACTGTTTTTTGTTCCTCTATATTTTCAAAATTAGGAAGGGCATTGCAGTTTTCCGAATTTATTTGTTGAGGAGGATTTAATTGTTGCGTGTGTTACTGTTGATATTGATTATTGTGTTGTCTTTTACGGCAATCATTGATTGCTGACCCGGTTCTTTGCAATGGTGACATATTATTTTATTTGGTTTAGGCTGATAGTTATCCACGTGTTTCAGGTCGTTTCGAGACTCATTTCTATTCCATTGTTGGCTAGGTGCCTGTTCTCTCCACGGGGGTCTATCTTAGTTGTATTTAATCTGAGTTCCCCATGGCTCATATCGGTGTTTGTTGTTTGATCAATTGTTTTGTGCTTGAAATCGATTATTAGTTCGATGATGGTGATAATTAGGAAAAGATTGTCTTTGATTTAGAGAATTATTAGGGAATAATTGTCTTGGGAAATTATTTGGAGAAAATTGTCTTTGATTTTGGAAATTATTCGGAAAAAATTGTCTTCGATTATCGTTATTATCAAAATGAGGTTTAGAATAATTATTAGGAAATTGTGTCTGAAAATTATTTGGTGGATTGAATTGAGTATTTTGATGGTTCGATAGTTGTCTTGCTAGAATACGACATACTGATGGTACATGAACTGTTTTTTCGCAAAATTGACATTGTACATTTCTTCCTCTTGTAAAGTGTACTTTATTGGATTTGGAAGTTTCTCCTGAATAAGGACCAGGTCGCGATTCTTTTCTTATGTCTTTGTTAGTTGCTAATCTTTTTTCAATTTCAATTGCTTTAGTAGCAAGTTGCAAAAATGAATCATCTGTTCCTATTCTCATTTCTAATTCTGGACTAAGTCCTGTAATAAAATGATCCATCGCGTAGTTGTCTAATTCAGTTTGAAAAGATTTTTCAGCTCTTCCTTTATTGTTCATTTTATAAGCGTATTACTGAGTTCCCCTTGGAGTTGATATAGTGTTTTAGTAGGAGCGTATACCGTTTTGAGTGTATTTATTAATTCTTCTATTAAATAAAATGTATGAACATAAATGCATTTTCTTGCTTCTCCCGAGATTTTAGAACGAAGTAGTTTCACTAGATTTGCTTCGGCTTCGGCGGTAGGGACCATTGATCTTGCTTCAAAACATGATTCTATGAAATGTGAAAAGGGGACGTTATTTGTTCCGTCGAACAGGGGAACGACTTCGAGCGCATCTCGAAGTGAGATTTGCTGGTTGTTAGGGAGTTTACTCATACTGTCTTTTTTAATTTCAGAGCCCGAGTCTGGTAAATCGAAATTGTGTCCGTTGGGGTTTGTTATTATTATTTCTGGTGAAATAGGTTCAATTTTAATTTGCTTATCAACGTTTTTTATTTCGATATTTCAATTTATTTCTTCTAAAAAAAGTTTTGTTTGCTTTTCTTGTGATTTTTGCGAGTCGGAAAAAGAGTTTGAAAAAAAATTAACTGATTTTTCTACGGAATTTGCTTGGTAGTCTACTGATTTTTCTGAATCTGCAACAGTGGAATTCGCTCTGAAGTTTATTCTGCTGTTTGTTGAGGTTTAATCTAGTATGGTATCGTTTCCTAATGTTTCGTCGAAACTCGAGTTTGAAGGATAAATTACACTAGTATCTTTTAGTCATTGGACTATCGGTGAGTCTTGTTTTTCTAAAATTTCTTGATTAAAGTTTAGAGATTTTTTTGTTCGAATGGGAAGATTTTTGGTATTTTCTACTATTTCTGCTAACGCGGGGTTTTTTTGTGCTTGATTTCTTGTAACGCGTTTTTCAAAGTTTGTGTTTAAACCTGGGGCCGACATGTATAATTTCTCATTTCTTAATTTTTTGAATAGTTTGACACTTTTGGGTTAGATGTTCACACACGTTTTATGAATGATAAATATGGACACATACATGTAAATATAATAGGCAGGAAAAAATCACTGACAGCTTAGAGTCAGAGAGATAATATAGACAGGTTCATATCACAGAGAAAGAAATAATATAGACAGGTTTATCATAGACAAGTAATAGATTGAAGTAATTCGAAGTTTGAGTTCCAGTGCTTTTTCTTTAATTGACAAGTTTTTTATGTCTCAATTTTTTAATAGAGTTTTTAAGCATACGTAAAAGGGACAGAACAAATTTTGGTATAATTTTTGAAAAAATAGAGGAGATAGGTGATTACTGAGTAAACTTTCTTTTTGGGATTTTACTGGTGAACTTGAAGCGTTTATTTTGTCAAACATGAAGAAAGATATTGACGTAGGGTTTGTTATGCTTAATAAATACACTCCTAAATTACATTAAAAAATTTTTTTCAGTTTATTTTATGCGCTCTCTATATATTTAAATGGCACTTGCCTCAAAACCACGTTTTTACCGCTTGTTAAGAAAATCTCCGAAACTACCGAATCGATTGGTCTTATTTTAAGGCAAGTGCCATTTAAATATATATGGATCGCATAAAATGAACTAAAAAAAATTTTTTAATGTAATTTAAGAGTATATTTATTAAGCATAAAAAACCGTACATCAATATCTTTCTTCATGTTTAAAGAAAAAATTACCAAAATATCGCATTTTTTGCGCGGAGAAAGTAAAACCCTGCCTTAAAGTATTCAAGAAACTCGGAACAATATATTTCCAAGAAATCTCATCAGCTTACACGAAACTTCTGTAACTTTGTACTTGTTTTTAGCTACTCTGACAATACAAGCAAAAGAACCAAAACTAACTTTTCATCATAAAAATCAGGCAATTTATTTAATTATCAATCTTCTTAAATAATGTAACGTTGAAAACATATATACTTATAATAGAACAACCTCTACGAGCAGAAAATGCGTTAATATTCGAAAACTTCGACACGCACATTAGCCACCGCTCCCCTATTTGCGGTTTTGTGAACACAGATCTAAATCATCGTTTTTTTTGGGGTTTTATTTGAATTAATAACTTAATCTGTGGTCTGTCTGTTTACATTATACTTATGTCCCGGAAGTGACTGAAAGTGGGAAATTTTTATCTTTCAATTAAAAATTCAATACGTGCCCTTATGGCACTCGCCAAATTTAGATGCGCTTTTCTCGAAAAATTGGTTTTCAAAATTCCATCCTCAGAAGTGCCCCGGGGACGCGTTTTTCTTTTGGGAATACATACTGTGACTTAAAAATTTTTCTTGATATTCTATAATTTAAAAAAAAAATCAATGCTTTACATAAACTGTAATTCATTATCAGTTCATGCACATATATGTGCTTATTTCATTGATGTTCTTATTATCTTATGATCGACTATTCAGACAGTTTCATGGTTTATTTACATCAATGGAAATATAAACTAAAATTCTGTATAACTCTGTAATTGAGGAGCCTATTTTCAAAAGGGCATAAATCCACTTTTCAGAATTTTTTGTTTTTTTGGGTTAATCGTATCTTTAGGATAAGCCCTATCAACGTACGTATCAGTTTCTTCCAAACAAGCTTTCAATCCCATAATAAATGTGAGTTAAAAATTTGCTTTGCCACCAAAAGAGCATGCATCCAGTCTCTGGATAATGAGATAATGAGATAATGAGATGACGAGGTAATGAGAATGCAAACTTCTGGTAATTGGGGACGTGGCCTAGGACCAAAACAATGTAAGAACCCAGAAAACCCAATTCTTTTATAAATGCTGTAAAACGTTTTTCTCGATTTCCCAACAAAGACCATAAGTGGATATATGCCCTTTTGAAAGTAAGCTCCCCAATTACATTCGTCAATTTATTTTGAAATTGGTCACTGTTAACATATAAGCGAAACTATTCTTAAAAATAAATTTTCTAAAGTTAGAATTAAGCTTGGGTCCACTAAATTCAACACAAAAAGTGAAAATGGAATTTGTGAAGTTAAGATGAAATCTAACCGATAAATGAGGTACCATTGAGAAAATTACAGATGTGAATTAAAAAAATTTAGTTGAAATTCAAAACGGCTTCCGTTTCCGGTACCGTATGGGAAAGTACGCGTGTTTGTTCTGTGCTATCTTTTTTTGGTTTTGGCGAGGGGCGTAGAGGTGTGATTGAGGCTAAAGGTGGTAATTGAGGTCAATGTAGTGAAAGGGTTAGGAGGAAAGTTGAAAGTGCTAATTTGGAGGTTAGTTGTCGAGGACGGAAACCTGAGCGAGAAGATAGGGGACAGCAGATCGGTAAGATAGGCCAGCATGTTTGTTGCGAGGAGCCCAGTGGAATCCGGTAGAGGGCAGCAGCAGGTAGACAACAACCGCGGTGCTGATGATCTCACTGAGACCGGCGAAACAGGGAGGGGTAAGTGTAATGCCGGAGTTAGTACCGATGATGGCGTGGTTCAGTATACCATGCCATGGAAGTTGGGGTGGGGCGAGAAGGAATGGGGACTAGCTGGCAGGAGGACTCGAGGTAGGCCGTCAAGTCGGGAACTGTTTCATAAATCCAGAGATAGTAGCTTAGTAGTGGGGAGGAGGTCTGTGAGGAAATGAGAAAAGTTAGAGAGAAATGGGAAGAATGGTACCTTGCGTAGCGGTACGAAAAAGATAAGGTTTGGAAGCATTTGGAGGATATCGAGAAAAAAACGTAAGTCTAAGGATATAAAGAAAGGGGATGACGGGGTAAGAGAAGGAGAGAGGATACAAGATGTGAATAACAATGTTGTCCTAGAAAACGTGAGAATGAAATGAAGATTGTGAGAGTTAGAAAAGGAAACGGAACTAGGAGAGAAGACGAAACAAAGTAAAAATATAGTGATTAGGGGAATGAAGGTGGAAATAAATCAGGAAGAAAAGAAGTGGAAAAGTTTATGGGAGAAATTGGGGCGAAAGTGCACGTGGAAGAGGAGAATGAAATGGGAAGGAAAAATAAAGGTGAATCGCTTATATATGTATATATATATAGTTAAAATTTTGTTATAAGGACAACCGCAGGATTTCGCCGGGAGCGGGTGCTAATCTAAAAAAAAATTGCACCCGCTCCCAGCGAAATCGCGGTGAAATTTCAGCTGTAACCACGTCTCACGACCGTGAGATGGGTGGTTACAGTCTGCGCGAACTCAATACGATGATCCGGCGAAAGTCTCGTGCACCCTGAGGACACGGAGCGATCCAAGGACGACCGCCTTCTGCATTCTCCCTGCAAGCGTCTCAGCATTTTGTTGACACGCAGGGATGCTTTTCAGGCTATGAACAAGTGAAACCTTGGCACCTCCAAGAGCGCCAATGATCAGGACGATTAGCTCAACAGAATATTCCGGGTATAACCGTCGCAACTTCCTCATAAGGTCTTTATACCTTTCTTTCTTTTCTTTCTCCTGCGCTGTGACGTCTTTGTCCGCTGGTGCCGAAAATTCGATAACGAACATGGTTCGTTTCTCGAAGTCGAGAAGAACCATGTCAGGCCTCGAGTGCGCAACAGAAACAATTGTCGAGAACATGAAGTTCCAATATATGCAGCACTTTTCATTTTCGACAATTGACTCTATTTCTCTAGGGGCGTTCAGCAGCGTGGTATTTGGGCTAATGCCGTAAGAGTGACAGAGATGGTAATAAAGCACTCTCAGTGCCGCATTGTGCCTTTGGATGTAGGTTGTTCCCGCATGAGCTGGACAACTAGATAGTATGTGTCCTAGATGCTCGGGGTGTTCATGACATGCTCTGCAGCTATCATCGGGAATATCTTGGCTCAAAATGTGGCGACGGTATGCTAGAGTGGAAATGACACCATCTTGACATGCCAAAATGAAGCCCTCTGTGCCCGACTTCAATCCGGGTGATCTAAGGAAAGCAAACGTCAGCTCATACGACATCGACTGATGTTCCACATTTTTGTGGAAGATGCCGTGCATCTTCTTGTCGAGGAGCTCATCGCGGAAGTTTTTCTCCTGTGCTTTCTTAATCCGGGCCTTCAGGAGTGAGTATTCAAGACGGATAAGATTTGATGCATTTCGCTCACCCCTGATATTGAAGTCAAGGCCGAGTGTTTCAGCAGCCTCTTCTGTTGCGTTGTAAAGAAGCGCCCCTTTGCCTACTTCTTCGTGTTTTCTGACCATTTTAAGAAGAGGATCTTGTCCATTTGCGACAATATGTGCTGTACCCAGAATAATGTTGTGAAGAAATACAAGATTCAGTATTCCACGACCACCTTGACGGCGTGAGATGTAAAGTCGTGGAACAGAAGACTTAAGGTGCATGCTTTTGTTCATGTGCATGACCTTTCGGGACCCGATATCGAGGGATCTGAGCTCGTCCTTCGTCCATGGAACTACTTCAAATGAATAAAGTACTGCTAGGACGGCAAGCATGTTCGTTGCAGATACTTTGTTCCTCGCCGACAGTTCGGAAGACCATATCTGTCGGAGGAGACGTTTGTATCTGCATCGGAGAGTATCAACGAGCTCAGGATCTTCAGGGATGCCGTTAAGTTTTCCTTTCTTCAAATTAATCTTGGCGCATTTCTCTAACCCGAAGTCCATTCCAATCTCTTGAGTGTACTCTGTGACAATTTTTAGAGCTAGATGTAGTTTCTCTTGATTTCTAGCGTAGAGCTTAAGATCATCCATGTAAAATACATGAGTTACCTTATGCTTTCGATTTCCAGGTTTGCCGCAGAGGTACCCTTTGGAATGGCGAAGTGCGAGAGATAGTGGCAATAATGTGAGGCAAAAGAGGAGAGGGCTCATGGTATCGCCCTGAAACACACCTCTCTAAAAGGTGATACTGTTAGTGATCACACGATATTTTCCAGATAAGATGGTAAATCTGGTATGTAATATATGTATGTATGTATATATATAT
>CAKNXH010061057.1:695057-718397 GCA_932178445.1 Andricus quercusramuli | reverse complement strand
AAGGATACGCTGTAGCGTATCCGCTCCGTTCGTTCGGTCCGCCAGGGATACTTCTAAAAAATGTATACTTTCAAAAAAAAAAAATGCTTTAGTGTTTTCAAGAGTAGCTGAAAAGGTTCCGTAACTTTTTTATCATTCTTGCGTTATTCGACACACGATGTTTAAATAATGTACAAAACGTATGAAATTACTATTTTAAAAAATTCCTAATCTCTCCCGTAGTCGTGAGTAGTCGATACATGAGATTTCAAAAATATACAAAATTTATGAACTTGTTTTTAAAAAACTGTTAAGCTCTACCGTAGGCGTGAGTTCGATAAATTTTACTTCCTCGCAGAGGAAGCTTTGTAATATGGTAACAATTTCTAAGCACTTATCTTTCCTTTGTTTTTTTTTCTTCATATTTTTGAAACCTCGTATATCGATGTTTTTGATGTGCTGATCATGAATATTTCCATGAAAATGCCTGCAAATGCTGTTTTTGAGAAAGAAATACGTTATTTCCATTTCTTGCAAGATCTAAAGTTGGAAACGATCTTTGCAGATATTTTTATCGCCATATTCTTAAATTATACTTCATGTTGATGTAGAGTTAATTGACTTTTAACTGAAATATAAACGGTATCATTTTTAAATGAGTAATTTAAGTGGACTGGAATTCATATTGGACTCATATTTTGTATTTCACGTTTTAGAATTCACACAGCGTTTTACAATTAAATGGAATGTAATTTCTTCATTATCATTTAAACTTTTTTAACGACGGAAGCTCGAAATTTTATCATGATCTGCGAAAATTTTTTATTAAACCATTTTTCTAAACTATACTGCACACTATACATTACATAATGTTTTGCTTTGTAGGCGTTTTAGACCACATTTACACTTTGAGGAATTACGTGATATATAATTTTCTCTCCACATTCAGAATTAGCCCGTAATAAAGTCTCTATATGTACCAAAAAACTTAGATTATTCGTACCGAAATTTGGGTATTAGTATTACCGAAAATTTTTCATCCAATCTTTTCGTTTCGTGTACTGCGGTGTGGGAAAAGCTTTTTTTGAGGTTAACTTTTGAACAAATTATCGGATTGGATTGGATTTTTCGGTGGCACACTTTTTAGGGCCAAAAAGAAAGGCCAAATTCATCAACCAGCATTATTTGGCCATTAAGAACGCTAATAAAAATAGGAAATTAAAATTTTGATTTGAATAATACAATATAAGGAAACACGTCAATAAGAAAACTGTATGAAATTATCACCTATAAGTTTGGTAAACAAAGTACTTAAACAAATCGACAAAAATTGCATTTTCCGCTCCCAAGAAATTGTCTTTATAAAGAAACAATGAAAATTCATACTTTTCAATATCAATGTATATTATGTAAACTATAATATAATTTTTCGAAATGATACGATTCTTATAGGATATATTAGAATACAGATAAATACAAAATGAGTGAAAAATATTAAAAGATGATTCAGAATGAAATTTGTACTTGATTTTGCAATGTCAGACTGTCAAAATCTAAATAAGTTAAATTTCAGTAACTACTAATAAAACTCTACTAACTCAAATAGAGAAAAGTGAGATCCTACGGAAAAAGAAACCAGCATTGAATCCAGAAAATATCGATACGAATACGGACGATACAGTATTTTCTTGATTCGAGAAAAAAAAATTTTTATCATAAAATTTACTTGAAATTGTAGACATAAAAAAATGAAGAATAAGAAAAGTAACAGTACTTCATACAATTTATTGTTATGCTTCTCTGTCTTTTTTAAACCAGAATACTATTCTACATGTGTATAGTAGAAATGTCTCGAAGAGATAGTTTTAACATCGTTTGAATTACATTAATTTAATATTATGTTTACACATTATTTCTTGTATAATATTCTTCACCTTCTCGACAAACAAAATAAAAGTTAGAATTGAATCAACAGAAAATTTTCTATTCATTTGTAACATCACAAAAATATTACAGAAAGATCCAGCCTTATGCTTTCTGTATTAATTTTGTTCATGTTTGAAAAATGTACGCACTAATTATAATTTCATACGGAATGCAGATTCGTCTCAATCTACATTTTGATATATGGCAACATATTTGAATAGAATGTTTTCTGTATATACAAATGAGTGTTCCGTTATATAAGAATTAATAATAATATATCGTAGCACAATATAAAGTACAGAAAAAACATAATTCTAAGAGATTTTGTTGATTGTTATTTTTCGTAAAACAGTCTATAAGTATCACAAATCTAGATACAGAGTTTTGTAATTTATAATCACATATGGAACTCTTAATTTGTAATTAAAATTTAGGGCTAAGTTATTGGCTAGTTTGCTTAATATCAATTAATCAATCATGTTACACAGAAAAGTACAAATTTCTGAAGAAAATGGATTTCAAATCATTCAATACTATTTTTCGTTGGCTAATAGTTTAATACTGTTAATAATTAATAATAGGGCAGAGTGAAACTCATGAATTCGAAATTTTTGTTGCACTTCTCTTGGAAACCTACTAAAAAATGTTTTCTTAGCTCAATTAATTCGAATCATTTTAGCATTAATTAACTAAAATAATCATTCATGAATATGATATTAGGCAAACTACGATTTCGAGGATTCTTAAAAAATCTTACTGTATTAATTGACAAAGATAATAGGAACAGAAATAAGAAAGATAACAATTATCTTCTATAAAGAAATGAGCATCAAATTTGCAATAATTAAATATTTAAAATCGTGTATAATTTAATATCTTACTTAAGTATCCCGTATAGATTAGAGTCTTGGCTTTTTAATTTTCACTTCTTAAAAGTATATTTAAAGTTAGAAGATTCTAGTCGCAGCCCTTCTAGTCTCGAGAGATCATTTTATAACTAAATTGTTTTAAAGTAATTTACAAAGAAATTATTTAAGCAACTTAATTCTGAATATCAGCACCCGTCTCCTTAACGACTTGCGTATAACTCCTTCCAGTTTTATTTTAAATTATCATCAGTGTTAGTCTGAAAATCCAAGAAATGAGAATTTAGAAGCTGATATTTAAATAAACATAAAAATTCGACAAAAATTTTATAAGTACCTTTATTTTGATGAATCTGAATTGACCGTAGTTATCTTTCGTTCCTGGATGCCTTGGAAGCAAAATTATTTCCGCACTCTCGTCATCAAAATTTCCTGTCAGCTCACTAGGAAAACTTTCCGATTCTTTGGACTCGTCTTCACTTTCCTTGTTTTTAAGAAAGTTTTCGGAATTTTCTCTGCAAAGTATAGAAAAATTGTGTATACTAACAATATTATATCATTTAAATTTTTATTCTTCACGTAAAATTATAAAAATTTGTACCTATTGATGTCTTCTTTTGAAGCCATGGAGTCATTCTTGTCCCAATCATGTGGCATTTCTCTACCTTTTGAAGTATCGTACAACCTGACACGATATTTTCCAGAATTTTGAATTTGATGTCTCTTACTAATCAATCGTGATATCAGCCAACGATCTCTAAGGGACGGTGTTTCAAAATTCCTATTATTTTCTTCATTCGGTTCTTGTATCAGAAGAGGTCTAAGATTGTTCGGTCCACCACTTCCGCTGCGTTTTCCGTGTGCTGCAATTTATTATTCTATAATTTCTTCAAATTAAGAATATTTTCAAATTTGAATAAACCATTTTCTAACTTGACACGCCTTGAAGTTTTAAAAAAATTTCTTTAATTGAGACTTCCAAATTTGAATTGCATAACTAGAGCAGACCTGAACTTGCATGTCTTCCCACTTAATTTTCAGAAGCACGCATGACATATCTTTTTGGTGAATTTTCTGGGTTTAACAGATTTCAAAAATTTTTAAACTGTTAAATGAGATTTAATAGGCTAATGAAGTTTTTATCATTTTTTTGTAATTCTAGAAAAATTATTATGAGAAACTCAGACTAGAAATAACTAATGTTAAAATATTGAAAAAAGTGATGTAAAAAATAGAAAAACTAAAAAACAAATGACTGGTTCATTTACTTAACGTAGGATTTCAAATAAATTCATGGTATTTTTACAGATTTCAAAAATTGTATGAGCTATGAAAGATCTTACAAAATTTCAAAGGATTTTACAGATTTTAAGTTCATTCAAAAGATTCTACAGAATTTCAAGAGATTTGAAAAATTTTCCAAGAATGTCAAAGTATTTTTGTAGGATTTCCAAATATTTCAAGGTGTTTCAAAAAATTTCACAAGATTTACGGGATTTTAAAAGATTTAAAACTATTTCAACAGATTCCAAAGAATTTGAGGAGATTTCCAAAATTTCAAGGGATTGGATCAATAAATTAAATCAAATCGAATGTAATTTCAACGAATTTTAACGTATTTCAAAAAATTTAACAACATTTAAAGGATTTTCTTAAATCTCTATGGATTTGAATGCTTTTGAGTAAGGTGAACGTTTATTCTTTTTTTTTTAACTTTGAAGAATAAGTTTGATATAATATAATTTATATTCAAGGAATTCTAAAATGTTACTACTTATTTTAATTCCAAGAGATTTAAACAATTTCATGGGAATACAAAGAATTTAGGAAATTCATTGTAGGGCAATACTGATTTTCCTATAATATTTGTTCATATGAGCAGTTCAAAATTTTGCAAGTAATTCGCCTTCGTTCCTTTCTTTCATCTCAGTTGTTTATGTCATTCAATGTATTTTTCAGAAAATAGTGAAATATAATATTAATAATAATACATTATATGTCATTAAAAAAATAAAATGGTTTATGTGTGTGTGATATTTTTGTAAACCCCCTCTCCCCCTTGAATTATTACCTCAAAGCCGGGCTACTTATTTTCTAATATATATAAAAAAAACCATTACCCATAAAAGAACATTTCATCCTTGGAATATATAGAAGGCGGGAGAAAATAAAGGTGACAAAAAATTCGTTTAAGTTGGGTAAAGTTTCAATAAGAATACCGAACTTTTATCACACTTTAATGATGATTTTAATACACGTTGAAAAGAGCTAAAAATTATCAGAACAATTTTTATAAAGTTTAAGTATTAACTCACCACCCCAGCAGGAATGTCCGTAGCTCAGACAAGAACCTGAAACTCAAATAGGAATTAATTATTAAATATTTTTTCCGTACAATAAATACAAATTATTCATTTTCTTCCCTATCCTTTTTTATTATTTCTGTATATTTTTAAACATACGTTTCTATATAAAGCCGAATTTATATTATATTGCATTTGCAGAAAGTTTTATAGAAAAAGGTATAAGTAAATAGGACCTAAAAAAATATAATGTGAAAGCAAAACTAAGTTGAGGAAACTTGAAAATGATGTAGGTGCAGATTATGAACTTGTGACCTTTCTGAGGTTTATTCAATATTTTGTACAGGCTCTTTTTCTTCAGAAAAGCAAAGCGCTTTTCCTTGTTCGATTTTCTTCGACTAAATCAACAGGTGCCCGTGGGTATTGGCACATCCGGAAAATTCATATTGTATTATATAAATGGAAAAGTTTATTTCTGTTCCCATTTTTTGTATTCTAATTTCTTCGTAAAGTTATGTATTTTTTTTAAGAATATTCAAATTTATATAGTGGCTCCATAAAAAAGTCTATCAGAGTTTATAAATCAAGTGAATTTGAATTGAAATTGTAAAAGTAGAAATCAAAAGAATTTTCCTAAAATAAATGAAGAAATTATTCAAAGAACATTCTGTTAACGGCAAAAAACTTTTATTTGTTTCTTACACTTATAGGGAAGCGAAGAATTTTTTTAACTTAAACTCTTTAAAATTCAAAATTTTAAACAAATTTGTAGGGCTGTGCAAAAAGCTCAAAAGCTCGGGCAGGGCTCGACAATACTCGAACTGTCGAGAACCCGAAAAATTCGAATACCTGGTTGGTTGCGAAAACCCGAAACAGTTCGCGTTTCCGAGTTGTGTGGGGTACTCGAATTATTTCGATTACTCCCAAATTTCGAGAACCCGACCTGTCACGGGTTATCAAAACGAGTTCTCGTAGATTTAATGTAGGGGAAACCACCCTTCAGTACACTCAGAAAACAATGTGGTTGAATCAACAACATTCTTCTTGGATGAACCATAGAATTTGGTTATTATGTATGGACAACACAATATTTGGTTGACCCAACTCAATTTTTTGGTGGTTTTAACCAAATCTTTTGGTAGATGGAGTATTTGGTATTTGATGTTAATTTCTTTTGTTAGTATAACGTCTTGGCAAGGATGCTTGCCAATGCTTGCCAACTTGAAAAAAAATTCCACCTCTTCTTTATTCATACTTTTTTACTCAATGAAACATGTTTATGGCATGTTTATACGTTAGAATCAAAGCTTAAAGTTTAATAAACAATATTTATTAATACAAATTGTTCTTTCTCTAACATTCATAAATATTCAGGACTTGTTATTGCATATTATATTTTCCAACAGTAGGTAACTAACAGTAGATAATCGGAAAATTACAAACAATGTCTGTGTCAAAACTGGAAGCTCTTCGACTGTCTAGCAGTTTTTTAAGTTTTTGTAAAATAATCATAGTTTCAACTATTATTTACTCGATAAATTGATTTTAATTGTAAGTATACTAATGATAAATAATAATTATACAGAATTGAGTATTCTGACTTGCCCAGGAGCAATACCAGAAATCACTGAAAAAAAAGATTAGTTGGGACAACTAATAAAATTGTTGGGATAACTATTTTAGTTAGTAAATAATGGTACTGCTATTAAGTTAGTTGTGAGAACTATTTTTGTTAGTTGGGGCACGAGTAGTTGTCGTTACTATTTAATTAGGTAGACTAACTATTTCAGTTTGTCAAAACAACTGTCTGTAGGTAGTTGAACTTACTAATATAGTTTGTCATGTCTACTAACAAACTTGTAGGTATAACTATTTTCTTTTCGTTACAGAGAGTAATTAAAATATCTGTCACTAGACTATCGAAATGTGAATTAAAAAGATCACAGTCGGCATGCGGGCATCTTTTTTTAGGACATCTTAGGGACGCTGATGTCAGTTCTGCTGATAAGAGTTCTGAAAAAATATCTCCCTATGCCCACTGTGATCTTTATAATTGCAGATGCACTTTGTAGGTTAGGATTCCCAGTAATAAAACTTAAAACTCGTTTGATTTTTCAATTTCTTATACATACCTTCAAATGCTTCGATATAATCCCCGAAGCCTAAACTTTGCAACACTTTTGATACTTCCATCAATAAATGATTAACGAAATATTAAGTGAGCAACGAGTTATGACGGCCATGTCTAAACGTTCTCCCTCGTTTTACCGCATGTATGTTGGTACCTTTGTCGCATTCTCAATCGTACCAACCAAGGTAGAAAATAAAATAGTTATGCCACCTACTTTAATTTGTCAGAGAAATCAATTAATAGTACAGATGACTAATTTATTAGTAACTCTGACTACTAAAACGTTAGAAATGTAAACTAGTCACGAGCACTACAAACGGCTTCCTAAACCGACTACTTGATTAGTTGGCGTTACTAACTGACCAGTTGTAAGAACCAATGAATGCTTTACTAATAAAAAGGTAGTAGCCCCAACTATTCATTTTTCTCAGTGAACGATTATCTATTGATGGACAAAGGTGTCGAAATCGTACCCTTGACCAGGTCTAATAAAAATGTTTAATACAGCTAATTGATGAATTTTGTGATATTTTTTTATGAGAATAATAAATTAAATATGTAAGCATTATTTAACAATCATCGTCTCCCTTAATTTTTGGAAACTGACGCAGTTAAATGCTGTTGAATTTTTTCCTACCTACTGTAGGGTAGTTTCCCCTACTCGAATTATTTCAGTTTCAAAATCTTCGACCACTCAAATTATTTCGGGTCCTCGAAATTTACGAGAATCTAAAATGCATTTGAATTCCCCGAATTCCTTGCACTATTTACAAGTCCTTGGAATTCCCTGAATTACCTGGATTCAGGAAATTCTAGCAATTCAAGGAATTCACGAAATTCAAGAACTTTACGGAATTCAAGGAATTCACGGCATTCACGGAATCCATAAAATTCGAGGAATTCACGGAATTTAAGAAATTCACAGAATTCACAAAATGCACGGAATTTTTTGAATTGCAGAAATTTCTGCATTTTCGTGAATTCCTTGAATTCTGTAAATTTCTTGAATTCCTTGAATTTCGTGAATTCCGTGAATTGTTTGAGTTCCTTAAATTCAAATCATTGAAGTGTGGGGAATGGGGTGGTCTAAAAATTCGACCTTCAATTTTTCCTTTTTGATCCCCTCAAATGTGTTTGCTTTCCAGAAGATAAATTTCCTATTTTTTCAGTTTGGGCAACAATTACCCGTGCCCTCGGCCTTTGAAATTAACATAAGGTTTTAAATGGAAAAAGCTCGGTGTGTAAAAAAGAAGTAATTGAATAACTTTCGGTGAATTACATTTTTGTCACTTCTTCAGAAATGTTCAATGAACAATTTCCATCAAATAACTCTTAATTTTAACCTCCTCAACCCTCTTGCGTTATGCCCAGAAAATGCAAAAAAAAATACAAAATGACAGATTTATGTCAAATTCATGCTAAAGACGATGTTTTTTTATGTATTCAACATTAATTATTTTTATTTGATAAGTGATAAGTTTCCCATTATTTTGAACTAATTTGTGTTTGCTTAAACAATTATCAATTGTTTAGACAATGTTTTTTTCGCCAGTAAATCTTGAAAAATGATTATTTTTAAGAATAAATTATACAGATGGTGAATGTCAATAGTAATATTTTTTGTTTGACATATTTTAAAATTCTTCAAACAAGTTCTAATTGCATACTTTTTTCCATCAAATCATGAATAGTTAGTACTTTCTGAAAATAAGTACAGAATCAACGAATGTTAAGAGTAATATTTTTTCATTTACGATATTTAGAAATTATTCAAACCATTTTTTCCATCTGAATTGTAAAAAAAATTCTTTTCTGCAATGAAAGATGCAGTTGATGGATGTTGAGAGTGACACAATTGATAATTATTCAAACAACTAATATCACTTGCCCCTTTCCATAGGAAAGATGGATAAAATATAGTTTTTTTTAATCCCTTGCATTATGTCGTTTAAGCAGAATTTTCTTATCTCAATGAAGTCGATCTGAACAAATAACTATCCATATATAACGTAACTGAAGAAAATTGTTCAAAAAAATGCTTTTTGTTCAAAAAATTAGGGTATAAATTTCGAGACGAGAAAATACTGAATATTAGGCGACATAGAGTAGAAGAGATTAAAAAAAAACTAGATTTTTCTTCACCTTTACTTTCTTATGAAAAGGCGCAAGTAAATGATTATTATTAATTGTTGAACAAAATTTTAATCTGTCTCCCACAATAAATATCATCTTCAGCATTCATTATACGCGTTGATTACTTATTAAAATAGTTACGTTTTGAGATATATAGGAAAAAAATTGTTTGAACGAATTAAAATTTAAATAATTTAAACTGTCTATTATAAAAAACATCACTCTTAGAATTCATTAATTGATAATTAATAATGCATTCATTCCTTCATCTAAGAGCGCCTTTTTTTGTTTTATGTTTCACAATTTTTAAACGATTAAATAATTTGTTAATAATTTAGAAAATTATATTTATGAATAAAACTATGAAGCCTCTGAATTCGTCTCAGAAATATCTATGTACGCTTTTTTGAACCATTCTTCAAAGAATTAAATCATTTATTGATCATTTGAAACATTATAGCCATGAATTTCAAACTTTTCTAATCAATTATAAACAAACTAAGTGTCCAATCGAAAAACCAGAATACCTTTAAATCTGTCTCCGAAATATTTAGGTGAATTTTTTCTGTTTTTTACCCAATTTTTGAACAAAAACATTATTTTTCAATGTTCTGCAATCGTTATCAACATACTAATTGTTCGATCGAAAAACAAAAAACACCATTGTGGCTGTCTCAGAAATATCTAGGTGTGCCTTTTTTTAAACATTTTTAAGCAGTTGAATAAATTTTTAATAAATTCAAACTTCATAGCTATGGATTTTTGATTAATTATATAAATAACCTAAACTTCCGATCGAAGAACCAAGAACACCTTTGGATACTTAGTTCGCTTATAATTAGTAACAAAAGTATGAAATGCGTAGCTTTAAAATTTTAAATTAATGAAAAATTATTTAATTGTTTGAAAAATAGGAAAAAAAACAAAAAGGCGGACGTAGATTTTTCGGACACGAATCCAAACGTGTTTTTGGCTTTTGTCATTCATCCCAGAAAATAATAACTTTTCACGATTAAGATGGAAAAATTGTTTAAAGAAATGAAAATTATTCGAATAATTACCCAATATGTCGAAAAAGAAATATTATCTTGAAATCAATCAACAGCATAATTTCTCCCAAAAAATAATAGCTTTTCAAGATTTACAGAGGAGAAGAATTGTTTAAACAAATGATAATTGTTCAAATACTCTAAAATTAGTTTAGAAATACTTGCAAACTTTTCAGTTATTATATAAAAATAATTCATATTGGAAAAGTTCCGAAAAACAGTGTCTTTAAAATGAATTTGACATAAAACTGCATTTTTGCATTTTTTGGGGCATTTTTCGGGCACAATAGAGGGGATTGGATGGGCAAAATGAAAAGTGATTGGGTTGATATTATTTCTTAAACATTCCTTGAGAAGTAACTAAACTTTAATTCACAGCATGTTATTAACAAGTACTTCTTTTCTCCACTTTTTTGAAAACTTAACTTTTCCCATTCCAAAAAATTTCAAAAAAATAGGTGTCTTCAATCGTTCACTCTGTGGCAGAGTTCTCAATTTTTCCACAAATTCTTCCTGTTTTAGACAAGTTGTTTAAACTGCTTTTAGTTCGCCAAGGAAAACACTATAAGAGTGTCACTGCTCCCCTGAATTAATTTTCGTTTCCAATTTCAATTAAAAATGTTCTACTGAAATTACATGAAACGTTTTTTAATCTTATTAGAGAAAATCATGTAAAAATGAGTCATAAATTCTAATTTCCGCGCTGACTCGGAATAAGATTGGAAATTGCGCTTGGTTAACGAACCAGAAGATAGAGTAAACAATTTTATTTCCCGTGCAGATTCTACTTTTTCAATATTTTTCACATATTTTCAATTTCACTTCATTCTATAAGCTCATCACTCATATTTTATGGTAAAAAACTTCAAATTTTCTTTTAAAATATTCAAGAGTTGAGGAAACTTTAAAAAAATATTATTTACCAGATTTTAAATTGAAATAATGTTTTAAAATAAAGAACACGGAGAAAAATGGAAGTAAAAAATGTGTTCTTTGAAAATTGGTTAATACAGCAATCGTGGTATTAACTCCTTTCAAAGGAGTTAGTTAGTTGCCTCAATTAGGCCACTAAAGAGATTACAGCTTGTCGACGGTCTGACTCCCCTAGCGCACTATGCGGAGTCCAGTCCAGAATAGGAATCGTTCCTATACTCGCAACAGTAATGATTGATCGACCAAAAGAATTCACACAGCACTGAGCGGCGGCCGTTGACGGATCGATGTAGCCACTTTTCATTTCATAAACTTACATTCATTTATATATTTTACATACATATATTTAATATGTTTCAACCATTAAATTATGAACATTTATTTACTGAAACAGAAAAAGTCGAGTTGGATGAAAAACGTATATGGATTTCCATTATTGATTCTACAAAGTATAGTAATTTATGTGTTCTATTTTATTTTATTTATTTTTTTTTTTTTTGAGAAAACGAACTTTTTAGGAGAGACTAGTTTTTCATTTGTGCAGAGGATGAAGCACATGAATTGTAGGTGGTAAAGTACGGAGTGTATACAATGACTTTAAAGTATTAAAATATAAGGTTCTATGCAGGAGACATACAAATTTTTAATGATTAGTGTGTAATTTCACAATCCTTTCCGTGTTTCGTGCACCTCTTCCTGAAATTTGGTAATCATTAAACAATTTGTGTACTGAATATGGAACTCTTCAATCTCATTTTTCTCCGTGAAAGAAGAAAAGAAATTCAATAATACAAAAAAGAAATTAAAAACTCCTCATTTGAAAAAAAAAATTATTCATTGATATGAAAAATCAAATTTCAAGACATTTAAACAATGCTTTTTGGGCCGAGAATCAAAAAAATATTTTTTAACATTTTTCATTCTGGAATTTCTCGACCTACCTGCAACTCATCCAGCAAAGCTAAAGAACCATCATGAACATAAAAGACCAAGCCAGGTTATACCAATTCTTCGTATAATGCATCCTTTTTGGTTCAGTTTGATTCTAAATTAATATGGTTCGGTTGAGGATTCAAAAATTTGGTAAAATATCGACCTATTCGGTTGAAAATTACATTTTTTGTTAAAAAGTCAATGTTTTGATTTAAATTAACCTATTTGGTTAATAATTAAAACATTTCCTTAAAAGTTAAACATTTTATCGAAAATTCGTGTTTGTTGATAGAACATTAACATTCCTGCTGGAAAATTCATTTTTTTGCTTGAAAATTTAACTATTCGGTTAAAAATTCATCTCTTCTAGTTTTGAAGATTGAACTACTTGGTTGAAAGTTGGAACAGTTTGTTAAAAATTCATATTTTTCGAGCCTCACTTCCTTGATTGAAAATTTAACTATTCTCTTTTTAGAAAATAATCTTCCGGGTTAAAAAATCATCTTCTAGGTATTTTTTTCTTGAAAATTCATTTTATTGAAGATTCACCATTTTAGTTGAAAATTCATGTCTTTGGTTGAAAATGTAACTATTTGGTTGAAATTTTTTGCTTTTGAAATTTTTTTTTCAACTAACAATGTAACTATTTAATTTGTGATTGAAAATGGATATTTTGTAATGAAACATTGTTTTTTTCCTTTTTGGAAATTCAAGTGAATTGTTTGGTTTTACATTAATCTGGTATGGTTGAGGATTCAACAATCTGGTAGAAAATTGGAGTGGTTGAAACTTTTGTTTGAAACTTAACTATTTGGTTAGAAATTAACCTATTTTCATGAAAATTCAACTTTTCGGCCACAAATTCACTTTTTTGTTAAAAACCCATATTTTCGGCTTGAAAATTCAACCACTGAAGTGTGATGAATTAGAAATGAAAGTTAAATGAAAGTGCAATGAAATGAAGTAATCGCCTCCCTGAAGTTCAAAAATGCAAAAATAAAAAATAGTCAAGAAGGGATGCTTTTCGGCCGAAAATGGGAAAAAAAATTTCAAGGGTTTTCATTCTGGAATTTCTCGACCTACCTGCAGTGCATCCAGCAAAGCAAAAAACCATCATGAACATAAAAGAGCATGTCAGGCTATACGAATTCTTCGTTAAAACCATCCCTTGAATTCCTCGCATGTTTCGTTCCAATAAACTCCTCCTGGAATAAAATGATTGTTACAAATTAGTCTACGCATATCATATTCCTAATTTGTTTATCAATTTCCAAATATTCCAAAAGTTACATACACAGAAATACACAATGAATTATTTCATTTTAAATTAAAAATAATAATGGGTTTAGCATTAAACTATAAATGAAGTGATAAAACATATTCTACAGGTATACAGGGATCTAAAATCATAATCCTTTTGGGTGTTTCTATACTTTTACGATAGTATGCGAACATTTGCTTTTAATGCCATTTTTAATAGCCTAGAAAATAAAGTCAGTTTAGATATTCGTGTAATAATGCTCAAATTAACTTTTTGTGTGGTTTGCGATTAAAGTTATATGTTCGCGACTTGTATACTTCTACTGCATTTTCAATAATGCATCTGTATGTAGGTCTTTTGAACTGTGCATTGAAGTAACAGGAAAATGTGTACTTTGGAGACCTTTTCTGCTCACTTTGTAGGCTCAGAACATATTCCCTGGAGTATCAAGCAGACGTTATTCTTTGAGATGACTGATTGGATCAATAGGGATCACAAAAAGTATATTATACACAAAGTAATGCGATGTTTCTTTGATCAAAAATTCATAATTCGTATATGTTGAAGAATATTTTATCAAAGGAAATTAAGATCATGTAGTTTTCTTTCAATTCTTGATTCGAAAAATAATTTACAATGCACCTTCCTAAACATTGTTATTACAAATAAAAATTAGTATCATACAAAACTCCGGGGTAACAACGGTTCAGTTGTTCAATGTGAGGCAAGAAGAAGATTTTCTCAAAAAAAGGGTTTTTTATTTATTATTAAAAAGTTTTTATATCATGCGGATATCTCGAGAGTATTGCACGAAAATGCCCTTTAGTAGTTGCGCTTCTTCTTGAGCAAACTCTATAGTCATTTTTGTGTTTAGAACCATTTTTTCAGCTAACTTTGAAAAATTGATTGATTTTTCTTTTGTAGTGTATTACTTTCTGGATACAGTCATTAATTATGCAAAGTATTTTTATAAGTAAGTTGAAGAGAATTAATTTTACAAACACACAAATGAAAATTTGAAACCCCTTCTTCTTCTGTTTTTGATTCCTTAGACTGATAAATTTTCTTGAATATATCATATTTCTATCAGTTAAAAGCTCTTAGCTGTTCTAAACATTTTTTAATGTCACATTTAAAATTCAGCTACTTGGTTAAAAGTTAAAGTACTTTGTTACTATTATTAAAAAATTTTCTGTTATCAAAAATAAAAATTTTAATAGGTTGAAGATTCATAATTTTATTTGAAAAGTCATTTCTCTGATTGAAAATTGTTTTTTGTTTTGTTCCAAATTAATTCTTTCAACTGAGAATTCAAGTATCCCATTTCTTGTTACAAAATTAATCCTTATTTGTGGAACTATCATTATTCTCTATTAAAAATGCAACTGTGTAATTAAAAGTAGCTCTTTTTTGGTTGATGTCAACTGTTCTTGATTTAAAACTGGAATAGTTTTTGGTAATAAATTCAATTAATTGGTTGAAAGTTAAACTGCTTCATTACAATTTTGTTTGTGGGTTAAAGCCTGTTGAAAATTCTTCTTTTTCTTGTTGGAAATTAATTCTATTGACTGAAAATGTGATTATTTTATTTTTTATTTGAAAATTGAGCTCTCTCTGGTTGATCTTTTTCGGTGGAGGATTCAACTATTATGGTGAAATAATTTTTGTGGGACTCAACTATTTTCGGTTTGAGATAAAAATATTTGTTTGGTTGAGAATTCTAACTAATTAATTGAAAGTTAAAATACTTCCTTAAAAATTCATTTTTTCAGATGAAGATTCATCAATTCAGTTAAAAATTCATTTTCCGTTAAAAATTAATTCTTTTAACTGAAAATTTGATAATTCTATTCTTTGTTTGTTAAACTAATTTTAAAATTTTAATTTTTCTAACTGAAAATTTTACTACTCTGTTTATAAGCTTAGAATATTGAATCAAAATCCATCGGTGTTAGGAGATTTTAAAAATTTAATGGGATTAATTTAGGGAAAAGGGGGACGAACTGTGATACCCAAAATCTATTGTCCACTTCATGAATATGAGTTCCATATTTCTGGAGGAATTAATTCAGAATGTTTGAAAACAGTAGGAGATTTTCGAAATTGGCTGATTTTAATTGACCAAATTTTTTTATTTATTATAAACAAGCGTTGCAAAAATTCAGATATATTTATCAATTAATTGATTCCAAGGAAATGTTTCCTCTTACAGTATGAAGAGTAATTTATAAGTTTCAACTTCAATATATATTCGAATTGCGAAATTTTTATTAGAAAAAAAACACTTAAATTGATAGAATTTTCTCAATAAATGAAACTGGGAAAAGATCACTTTGAACAAACTAACATGAAAACACTGATCACCTTGTAATGCGTTTGATGAAATTCACTTTTTCACCACTTTTTAAGTACGTTATATTTTTTGGCGTTGGATTTGAATTCCTTGGTCAACAAAGGCGAAGGGTTCGTACCTGTACTCAAGTTGGTATCGTGGTACGAAAGCTTTTATATACCAAGGGATGATGGTGGGGTGGTCCAAGCGCGGTAGAAAACGCGCACCTGCGTTGGTGGGTTGTTAGACTGAACGTCAGAAAGTCAAAAAAGATTCCAAGATTCATTTTAAATTTATTTTTACATTTTTAATGTCGTTATTCATAAATATTGGGATGATTCATTGTATAATAAAAAAAAATGGTTTTCGAAACTGAATACGCAAAGGGCCGTCCATAAACTACGTTACCAATTTGAAGTGACGGGGGGGGGGGGGATATGCTAAAAACTCTGGTTGGTAACAAGGGGTGGGGGAGGGTCAATGGAAATAACGTTACGAAATTAGATAACATTTAATACATTTCCTGATGATAATTTTCAAAGAATTGTTATTGTTTCCTGTTTTTAAGGAACATACCCTTTCTACTATTATATTTTTCATTCGGAATTCATCTCGTTTGGTTAAAAATTTTAGTATTTGGTTGTAAATTTTATTTTTTTGTTGAAAATGCCTTTACTCAATTAAAAACTCATATTCTTGGTTGTATAATTCATCTCCTTGGTTAAAAATGTAACTATATTCCATTTCTAGAATATTAATCACCTGGGTTAAAAAATCATCTTTTGGGTTCAACTCTTTTGCTGAAAATTCATTTTTTTCAAGATTCTTCATTTTAGTTGAAAATTCATCTATTTTGTTGAGAATTTAACTATTTTGTTGAATATTAGCTTTTTTGGTGGAGAATTAATTTGTTTAATAACAATATAACTATTCCACTGTTGGTTGAAAATTGATATTTTTATTAAAAATTAATGTTTTTGAATTGAAAATTGATGTATTTTGTTAAGAATTCATCTTTTTGGTCGAAAATTAATATTCTTGGTTGGAAATTCATCCTTTTTGGTCAAAAATGCAACTGTATGATTCGAAATTAATCTGGTTTGGTTGAGAATTTAAGAATCTAGTTAAAAATTAAACTATGTTCATTAAAATTTAACTTTTTGGTAAAAAAGTAACCTTTTTGTTAAAACATATTTGCTGGATGGGAATTGAACCTTTTTGTAGATAATTCGTTCTTTCGGCTTTAAAATTAAAGAATTTCTTTAACTTCGTGTCTTCTTGTTAGAAAATTCATATTTTCGCTTGAAAATTGAACTATTTGGTGAAAATTTATCTCTTTTAGTTGGAAATTCAACTACTCTTTCGAAAGTTGAACTAGTTTGCTAAAAATTCATATTTTTCAAGATTCCTTTCCTTTATTAAAAACTTGACTATTCTATTTTTAGAAAATTAATCTTCTGGTTGATGAAATCATCTTTTGGATTGAACACTTCTGTTGAAAATTCATTTTTCTGTTTAGTATTTCTATTTCTAACTAACAATGTAGTTATTCCATTTTTGTCGAAAATTAATATTTTCATGGAAAATTGTTGTTTATTATTTGAAAATTCATGTATTTTGTTAAAAAGTTGTATTTTTTGGTCGAAAATTAATCTTTCTGGTGGAAAATTCATCCTTTTTTGTTAACGATTTAACTAATTGGTCAACACTTCATCTTTTTAAGTTGAAAATTCCACTACTTGGTTGAAAGTTAAAATAGTTTCTTGAAAATTCAAATTTTTTCAAGATACACCTTCACGGTTTAAAATTAAACTTTTTTATTAAAAATTCGTTAGTTTAGATAAAAATTATTTTTTTCTCATCCGAAAATTGCACTTTTCCACGTTTGGTTAGAAATTTATTCTTTGTAACTTGAAAATTCATGTATTTCGTTCAAAATTCGTCTTTTTACATAAAAAGCCTCATGAATTCGAAGCGTCTTATATTGAAATGAATATGGTATTCACATTAATTTTATTTGAGCGAAACAATGTTTTGATAGAATTTTTGGCTACTTTACTTTTCTGGGGGGGGGGGGGGGGGGTAGCCTGAATTTGGTAACGTAGTTTATGAAAGACCCCTAAGTTGTACATTCTTAGTCAACAAATTTTTCAACAATAAAAAAAATCAAAATTGTATATGATTTAGAGGTTTGGTCTTTTTATTGATTTTTTGTTGTTTTTATTTTCTGAACGTCTTGGAAATGCATGTATTAAATTTTTATACATACATGAATTATCATCTTTTACATTACCATTATTGTACATAATTTGATTGAAATTTCGAAACTCATTTTTAAGGAAAATAATAATTTTATCTTTCTTTTTTACAGTTTTCTATAAGAATTTGATACAGGGAAAAAAAATTTCAAAATAAAATAAGTAAATTTAGAATAGTCACTTATTATAGGTTAATCAGTGTTAATTTAATATCAGAAAGTGCGCTTTCGGTAATTTTGCATCAAAATGTGAATTAAGTCTTCATTTGAGGAGAGACTCGTTCCAAGTCATAAGGCTACAAAATTGATTTCCTTTCTAAATCCTACTTTAATGTGAATTTTGAGAAGATTTTCAAAAAAAAAAAAAAAAGTTTCAAGTTGAAAATTATCGTTGATAAAGCTTCTAAATTTAAATATGCATCGCTAAACTTTCAAATTGATATTCTTTTTAATTGGAATTTAATCATATTTAATTATTTTACTTTTACATACTGATAAAAGAAAGGAATTTTTTTCAATACATCCATTTTTATTTTCAGAAAATTGAAATTATATTCATGATTGAAATCTTTTTATTTAGAACATATATGAAATAAAATACACACATTTTTTCCACTGAAATTCAGTTTTTACATATTTTAAAATTTTTACTTTACTATTGGAAAACTTTGTTTTATCCAATATTTTAGAGACTAGTGTCGTCTCTTTTAAATTTTGAATCTTAAGCTTTAATCTTTGAAACTGTCAAACACACAAATTTCTACTTTCAGAAAATGTAAATTATTTCAAAAAAATGTATATACGATTTCTCAGTCACCTCTTTGAATTTTGATTACCATTCTAAAGCTTTCATATCTTTCAGTGAATCCAAAATCAGATTTGCAATTGAGAGATGAAAATCTGAACAAAAAGGTTTGATATTTCATTTGATTAAAAATTTCATCAATAAATCGAAAGCTTTCATATCTTTCAATAGATAGAAAAGAGTAATGGAAATCGAGCTAAAAACATTGATATCGCATTTTATGATAAATTTCCCCAGTCTCTAATTTAATTATCAAATTAAATTACATAATTAAACATTTCAAACTATTGTTTTTCAATCGTTTCTATTGTTTGAAATTGCAGGTTGGATTTTTAAATATTTAGATCCTATCCAACTCCAAAGATTCTGATTTTTAAATTTATGTCCACTATATTGATTTTCAACATTTTCCTTTTTCAAATTGAAGAATAATCATACTTGATATTTGGAATTTGTATCAACTTTATATTAAAATCCTATAATAAAACGAAAACTTTCAAAACTGGAAAATTGTCTAGTAGGAAAATTTAATAATGCACTATCATTTCAATTACTATTTAGTAATAAACTTTAAGCTCTATTATTTCGAGGTAGTTGTCGTGCCAAAAATCAGATCTCTGAATAGAATAGTTTTTCTGAGAGAAAAAGTTCTTTATTTATATTTTTCGCTCTCTAAACTTTTTTCAAACCTTTTGTATTCGAATTTCATAAAAATCGCATTAGATTTTAATAAAATATATTTATCTGAATAATGTTTAAAAGCAATTCATTTCTTTCTTACTATCGTATTTCACCAAATTTTGAAAAATGGTTGAGTTTCAAGAAAAGATGGTTGATTTTTAAAGGTAAAAAATTCTTTACGACTCTACTTTTTCCAATGTTGAAAGTAAATTTTTCTAGTGCTGAAATCGTTCAAACGTTTTTTGTTAACGAAAACATTTTCTAATCAAATAACTGTATTTGCAGATTATTTACATATTTTTAATGCTGGATACAGTAGATTTTTATGACATGTTTCCCCGAAAAATTTAGCCTTCACTTATCGAAATTAAACCACTTAAAAAAATTGTAAGAAGCGAAAGTAAGAAAAAATTCAATGACGAAAACGATTGCTAAAATAATTATTTTTCGTTTATTTGACACCTTTTACAAAAACTATTGTTTTTTATTTCATAAGATATCACTGACAATATGAATTTGATTCATATAATCATAGTCAATTTTTTTCCAGAGACCTTATTTTTGGCACGCAAACAAACTTAATATATACAGACTTAAATTTAAATACCTGTATCCTGTTTCAAATGTAATGGTACCAAATCAATACTTCTGCCAGATTTATTTCATCAAATAAATTTGTCAATTCAAAATTGAGGTTGGAAATTGAGGAAATGTCAAAATCTAGGTTCATAAGTAATATTACGAAGAAGGTACAAAATGTATCATATCTAAAAATCCAAAGTGGATGGAAGAATAAAATTGTAACGACTTCTGGCATACATTATTATCAAAAACCTGATTAGTTGTGACTCTGCGTAAATATGCTTTTAGTGACCGTTTTCAGTTTGATTTTTGATGACATCTTTTACTTTGAAAAATGAATTTGAAGAGAAAAATATTTTAAAACATTCAAAAAGATTTCCTGAAATTTCAACACAGAGATTTCCAAAATTGTTTTTAAGAGAAAATTGAAAAAGATTTCAAAAATTTCTGATAAATATTCTGCAAAATTTCAAAGCATTTTGTTTAATTTCGCAGGATTTGAAAAATAAATTTTTTCAATTTATATCATTTGAAAACATATTTAGAAGTATTGAAAACATATCAAAAATAATTTGAAATTTGAAATGATTTCAAAAACTTTAAAGCATAATGCATATTCTTTTAGGATTTCCAACAAAAAATTCAGTTTTAAAAATAATAAATAGAAATTTAGATGATTTTTTATTTTAAGAAATTATTTTAATAGAATATTTAAAATGATTTCAAAACATTTGAAAAATTTTTCAAAATTATCCACAAAGAATCTGTAAGATTTTGCGTATATTTTTTGGATGTTTCAAGAAGATAAGAAAAATTTCCTTAGATTCCTTGGAAAAATTAAAAAGATTTTCATTTCCAAAATTTATTTTTGAACAATTTTTAAAAATATTTTAAAACATTTCAGAAGATTCCTAAAATTGGCTGAAAAGAATCTGGAAGATTTTGAAGCATTTTTTTAATTTTCAGGATTAAAACATTTGGATCATTTCAAAGATATTTAGAAGTTATAAAATGTTGAATAATTGACAATCTTAAAAGATGAAAAAAAATAATAATAAAAAAAAGTGTAGATTTTGGAAGACATAAAAATTAAATTTCAAATTTTTTGAGGATTTTGAAAGGTTTAAAAATAATAAAAAATTGTTTGTAACATTCCTCGGGAAATTTTTAATGATTTTTCATTTTGAAAAATGTCTTTAAAGAGAATATAAAAAGAATCGAAAACATTTCGAAAGTTTTCCAAAATTTTCAAGAAAAACTCCAGAAGATTCTAAGGTAATTTTATAAATACTAGAATGAATTTCTAAATAGGCTATACATACATTTTCTTAGGATTCGCAGGAAAATTTAGAATGGTTATTTATTTTGAAAATTTCATTTTGAATGAATCATTTTAAAAAATTTTAAACATTTCAAAAAATTTCCAAAAATGCAATTTTTTTATTTTGCAGTAATATTAAAATATTACAAGAAAAATGCAGATAATTATTAATGACATTTAGAAATTTAGAAACAATTTCAAAACTACTTTCAAATTTGAAAAGATTTTAAAAGATTCCCGGAAATGGGACTACTGAAAAATCTCGAATTATAAAATTATCGATACTAAAATTCCCGAAAATGATAACATTTGAAATTTAAAATTTTCGAAAGTATAAAATCGCTGACAATTAAAAATTCCCAAATTGTAAAATTCATAAAGATAATCAAAAACCTGACAGTTTATAATATGAAGAATTTGAAAACTCCCGAATTTAAAATATTACAAAAATTTTTATTAATAAATAAATATTAAAAGATATATATTTATTTTATTCTATTTATTGTTCTGTTATTTTACAATTTTGTAATTGTTTAGATTCAGGAATTTCCTTGCCTTGGGTATTTTACAATGTCGGATATTTTATGATTATTTATAAAAATATCTGGATGATTTTGGATCTATCTTTTCAATTGTGGAAAATTAGTTAAAATTTTAGAAATATTTCGTGTAAGTTTGAATAATATTTAGGAATTTTTGAAAAGATTGAAAATATTTCAAAAAGTTTGAAACATTTCCGTTAATTGATCAAATATTTCTCAATTTCTTGAAAACTTCTAAAAGTCCAAAATATCTTTAAAAATAACTTCAATTACTTCTGATAAAATTAACCGGTTAAACGAACTTGCCTTAAGTGAAGTTCAATCGGGATTATACGACCTGCCTCGTTTAAATAGATCAATACGCAGTATTATCAGATTCCTGCTCGATCTGATCACAGTTTTAGAGCCATTTTAAAATTTGACACGTCAAAAAAGTGACTTCCGGCCCGGTGGTGCCTCGGTGAAGCATCAATTATTTTAAAGCAAGCAAATCGCAATAAAAGGGTTTCATTTTCTAAAATAAAATGAGGACTGGGAGGGAGTGATATATTCGAACGAGAACTCATATAAAACCCGATTTATGTTATATTTCGTCGTCTTCTTCTTCTAGATCAATACGTAGACGTTTAAAGCTCTAAATTGCGATGTGTTAACGAATTTTTACTTTACAATTCGTCACAAGTAATATAAAATCTAATGTTTTTTGCAAAGAAAAAATTGGAGTTACATCCATAGGTTAGTATACTTCTGCTTGTCCCCTACTATTATAAATATTTTTTTAATTAATAATATTAAATATTGATCTTTCCCTCAATAGTCTAATATAGTACATTTTACAGAAAATTAAAAAAATGCATGACTGACACATGACACGACACATGATACGACACATGACACGACACAAGACACGACACAAGACATGACACATGACATGACACATGACATGACACATGACATGACACATGGCATGACACATGGCATGACACATGACATGACACATGACATGACACATGATATGACACATGACATGAAACATGACATGACACATGACATGACACATGACATGACACATGACATGACACATGACATGACACATGCCATGACACATGACACATGACATGACACATGACACATGACATGACACATGACATGACACATGACATGACACATGACATGACACATGACATGACACATGACATGACACGACACGACATAACACGACACGTCACGACACGACACGACATGACATGAAATGACACGAAATGAAATGACATGACATGACATGACATGACATGACATGACATGA
>CAKNXH010061057.1:673446-694657 GCA_932178445.1 Andricus quercusramuli | reverse complement strand
ACATGACATGACATGACATATGACACATGACATGACATGACATATGACACATGACATGACACATGAGAAGACATGACATGACGTGTAATGACTGATACATGACATGACACGTCACATGACATGACGCATCACATGACATGACACATCACATATATAATTTTTGAAGACATTTTGCGGATACAAGGAGTTAATATTAGAAGTTTCGGTTGAAAATTATTTCTTGGACAATCCTTCAGAGGTCACTAACCTTTTATTTACAAAAAGGTTACGACAAGTACTTATTTTTTCCATTTTTTCGAAAACCGAGCTTTTCGCATTAAAAACACCGTATTAATTTCAAAAGCGCCGGGAACGGGTTGATGTTGACTACTATGCAAAAAATATTGAATTTCTTTTTGCAGAAAACGAACAAAAACGTGGGGGGAAGTCGAACACCAAGAATCGAAAGTCAAATTTTTACAGGTATAAATTTGGATCACCATTGTCGCGCTATTGATTATGCAGTATATCAAATTTAGAATTAATTCAAATTATATCAATATTTTAACTTTTTCGGACTGGTTAACGTCGAGTAAATCATCAAGTTTAGAGGCCACCGACTTGCAAAACTAATTTCCAATCAAATTTAATTTCAATCGGAACTAAATCTATGTTTTTAAACATTGGAAAACTTTAATTTCGCAATTGTTTTTCCTTGTTTTTCTTTAGCTCAACAGCGCATACAGACTCTTATTTCAGCGAAATGTGCCTATTGTTTAAAAATATTCTAACCGAAAACGTATCTAGCGTTATTAGACCTGTAAACTTTTGTGAGTTGACATTAACGCGTGTTAGAAGTTACTAATAAGGGATGGTCTTAAGTCATTGTCAGATGTCAGATATTGGTTAGGTGATGAAATTATAATATGAAGGTAAGCTTCCAGGTATCAAAAGGCAATTTGCGTCTTTTAGATTTAATTATATCCTCCATAAAATACGGGAATACAATACCAAATATTGGCAAAAAACTCTTTTGAGAAACCCATAATAATTAAGGAACCAATTCCTATATCTCAAATTTTCTACGGGAAATGGGGATTCCTTTGTGGTTAAGTACTCCTGTAATCTGGTCTATACTCTGACTGCAATATTATGCATTACTTTTCAATCCTATATATTATATCAAAAGAGTTAATGCAAAAAACAGAGAAAGTACAAACAAATGGAGTTTTTAAGGGATTCCAAGGGACTTTCATCGAATTTAAGAATTTTAAAAGGATGTTAAAGGGTTCCCAAATAATTCAACTAATTAAAAAAAATCGGGTTTCAAAAGATTACAAAATGTTTTCCACGGATTTCAAGGAATTTTGAAACATTTCGAGAACGTTTTGAGAATTTTAGATATTTTAAAACATCTCAGGGGTGTTGAAGGTACTTCAAAGGATTTCAAGAGATTTTAGATATTTTCAAGGATTTCACAGAATTTCGTAGGAGCTCCAAAGATTTCAAAATATTGCTAGTAAAATTTGGAAAATAAATCTAATTTGAAGGGATGTCTAGCTATTTTAAAGATTTTTTAAGAGACTAAGATATTTCCGATAATTTCACAAGATTAAATGATTACAAAAATGTATAGGGATTTGAACGTTTCCTTTAGTGAACTCAAAAGAATTTCCATCGGTTTTAAGAAATTTCGTTATATTTCATAAAAATTTCACGAAATTTAAAAATTTCTAAACAAATCAGGAGGTTCCAAGGGATTCCAAATCATTTCAACAATTTTCCAGGGACTTTCACAGATTTTAAAGGATTTTATGGGTTTTCTGAATATTTCTTCTAATTGTAAAATATTTCATCGGTTTTCAAGAGATTAAACGTATTTTCACGGATAACAAGGAATTTCAAAACATTTAAAGTTGTTTTAGAGGATTTTCACGTTTTTCAAAGAAGTCAAGGAATTTCAAAGAATTGTGTACGATTTTAAAAGATTTCAAAGAATTTCTATTAAACTTTGAAAAAGAAACTAAATTAAACGAAATTTCAAGGTATTTCTAGCGATTTCAAAGACTTTGAAGGATTTTAAGGTATTTCGAGGAATTTCACGCTATGCAATGATTTTATTAAATCTCCATGGATTTCAAGGGGGTTTAAACATTTCAAGTTATTTATACGATTTTTCAGTGAAATTTAATGAACATAAGTTAAATTTAAATTATATTCAAGGTCTTCCAAATGATGTATACTCCTTCAAAATGGATTTTTACTTTTGTCAAAGATTTCAAAGGATCTTAAAGGATTTTAAAGGATTTCAAGTGACATAAAATTTTTCAAGAGAACTTATGAAAATAAATTAAATTCCATTGAATTTCAAATAACTCTTAACAATTCCAGAGATTTTGAGGAATTGTAAGGTATTTGAAGGAAGTTTTAAAAATATAAGGATGCTGAGGGATTCCAATGTTTTTTCTAGAGAACATTAATGAATAAGTTTAATTAAATTTATATTCAAGGGATTTCAAATAATTCATGCTTTACGGAATGAATTAAATTCTATTTTAAGGGATTTCTACGGATTTCAACAATTCAAGGAGAGAAGATTATGAGTTTTAAGAGTATATAATTTTAATTTGATTCAATATAATAAACTTTAATTTAATAATTTTGATTAAGAGTTCATTATACCTTAAATTATTTTGAAAATTTTGTGGGATTTTAAAAATTTCAATGGATTTCAGCAGATTTCAACAGGTACCAGAAATTTTAATGGTTTTTATATAGATTTCAATCAAATTTCAAGATATTTTGAAGATATTAAGTGAATTTACAGACTTTTGCTCTGTAAAGTTTAATTTTGCAGAATCGATATTTTTGTCTACTTCCAGATGAGATGAGTGATCTTAAAAAAATCATTCCTTTCTAATTTCTCTTATTTTACATTAATCCTTCAGTAATTTTGTATGATAGATTCATATTGATATTTATTAAATTTATTATTTATTATTATTCATTTATTTATCCGTATGTGTTAAATATTATTTAACGCTTTCATACAGATTTTGGGTTTTGTGTTTGACTCTCAAGATCAATTGCCTGACGTTGAATTTTCATTAGTGACAACTGTCAAGTGTCAGTTCTTATGCCACATTTAAATCAAGAAGCTAATCAATTTTCCACATTTTCTTTAACGAAGAATAATCAAGCTTTGCTGATAACTTGAATTACGTGGATCTAAAGGAAAATAGACTTTTTCTCCCACCCTGCATTTTAAATTTTCTGAAACATTCCTTTTTTGTTCCAGGAAGTTGTCTATATTCCAGAAATAGGACCATTAACCACGTAAATATATACAGAAACCCTTTTAGAAAAAGCTTGAATTTTCAGGGTTGAATATACTTTTTTATCTTGCTAAAAATTATTTCCTAACTAAAAATTGAAGTATTTTAGGTGAAGATTCATCATTAGTAAAATTTTATCTCTTTGGTTGAAAATCAAACTATTTTTGGTTGACTGTTAATTTTTTTGACTGAAAAGTCTACTATTATATTTCTGGTTGAGAATTCATCCTTCCTGTTCGAAAATTTTATTATTTGGTTTCAAATATAATTATTTTGTTAAAAATTCAACAATTTGGTAAGGAATTCTTTTTTATTGGAACTTCAACAGTCTTTTTGAAATTTCGCCTCCTTAGCTTAAAAATTCAACAATTAAATCCTTTTTTCATCTCCTTGGTTGAAAATCCCACTATTTTGGGTTCAAATTGAAATATCTACTATTACATTTTTCGTAAAGAGTTTATCTTTACATCAATGTAGTTGAAAATTCCTCTCTTTGATTGAAATTCAAACTATTTTGTTGAATATATAGTGGACGAAACATTTATATTTTTTATTAATTCATATTAATTTATAAGATTATTCACAACATTAATTTTTAATTACTTTAATTATTTTTACATTAATTTTTAACAAAACGGTTGAATATTTAATTATAAAGAATTTCATTCTAATAAAATTGAATCTAATTTATAAAATAAATAAAAAATATCATTATCTTGTCCACTATACATAAACTATACATAACTTTTAAACCTGGGTTTAGTTGAAAATTCGACTACTTTTAGGTGACAGTTAATTATTTTGGATAGAAAGTCTACTGTTACATTCAGCTATTCCAGTTAAACATTTATCATTTCAGTTGAATATTCATCTCTTTTACAGAAATTTCATCTCCTTGCTTAAAAATCCAACTATTTATGTTTGGTTGAAAGTAAATACTTGTTTGCTGAAAAGTATACTATTATTTGTTTATTATCATATTATTGTTATTGACTATTATTCAATTATTTTGTTCAAAAGTGAACAAGTAGAGACATTTAAAAAAATTAAAAATTCAATATTTTATTGAAAATTCGTATTTTTTGGTTGAAAATTCAAATATTTTGGCAAAAAATTCAATTATTCAGTTAAAAATTATCTTTTTGGTTTGAAAGTTAATCCCCTTTGTTGAAAATTAAGCTTTTTGGGTAAAATTCAACAGTTTTTGATGTGAAAGTAAAATTTCTTTGGGTTGAATGTAAACAATTACAGTTTTCGTTGAGAATTCATCATTTTTGCTTGAAAATTCAACTACTTGGTTGGAAGCTAAACTCTTCTGTTGAAAATTCATTTTTTGTTTGTTGGAGATTAATTTTGTTGTTGAAGATTCATAATTTCATTTAAAATTCCTTTCTTTGGTTGAAAATTCAACTATTTTTCAGGAATTTTTTTTAATTTAAAAGTCTACTATTATATTTTTGATTGAGAATTAATCTTTTTTTGGTTAAAATTTGTATTATTTGGTTGACAGTTCAACAATTTTGTTAGAAATTTATGTTCTTCGGTTGAAAATTTAACTGTTTTGTTTAAAAATCGTCTTTTTCAGTTGAAAACTCAACTATTTGGTTGAAATTTTATTTTCTATCGTGACAGAAGTACCTTTCTTGGATGAAAATCGATCTTTTTGTTTTTAAAATCCATATTTTCGTTAGAAAGTTAATCTTTTTTTAAATAATAATGCAACTGCCTGGTTAATTAATTATAATTACCCGTTTTGGATGCACATGCAACTGTGTCTTTTTTGGTTAAATTGTTATTCATTTAAAATAAAAATCTTTTTTGTTTGACGAATCAACTATTAAAGTTTTCGTTCAGAACTCATATTTTTGGTTATAAATTTAATTAGTTGGTTGAAAATTAACTCCTTTGTAAACATTTATTTTCTTTCGGCTGATGGTTCATCATTCCAGTTGAAAATTTATCTGTTCGGTTGAAAATTTAACTATTTTATCGAAAATTCCTGTTTTTTAGTTGAAAATTAATTGTTTCATTTGAAAGTTCACTATTCCGTGTTTTTCATTGCTGATAATCAGGATTTTTTGTTAAAAACGAAATTACTTTATTAATTTAGTCATGACTAACCTACGACTTGAAATAAAAATTATAACAACTGCCACTCGACAGATATGAATGAATTTGTGGAAAAATTAATGTTGGATGAACAAAAATGGATGATTTTGGTCTAAAGTTGATAACCAGAATGATATCCAACTGTTTGATAGTCCGATTTAATAGTTTGTGGCTCGTTTGGGTTAGACGTAAGCTCTCTTATTTTGGACAGGGCCTGAAGTGAACATCGTTGCTATTAATTTTTTTTTGAAAACAGCCCTTTTCTTATATTGACCACATAGATTCCGCCTGAAACTTCAGTTGAAGACTTTGACTTAATTTTTGACGCTTTGTCTAGTTTTTACGCTATCTGGAATAACAAACTATTAATCGTCGGTGATTTTAATATTCCTAATGTAAAAAATGTTGTTTACTTAAGTAACTCTGATAGGAAATCTGCTTTGCTTGTCGCCTTCCATACGCGATATAATTATATAAACAATGTCAATGACAGGTACATCAAGGTCGTGTTATAAACATTCCGCTGTGAGGTGTCTACCTGTGATATACCAATCGTATAGTGGACATGTACCACCCTCCCTTGGTTGTATGTTTTGAAGCACACCTGTTTCCTGTATCCGAAAAAAAAACAATATATCTCTTAGTTCTAACTCTAAACGATAAAAGATTAAAATTGGTAACCTCTCAGGTCACTATACTTAGCGCTATACGTAGCAAGAAACGTTAACGAGACCCTTGATATTTTCTATGAGTTAATATATGAAATTCTAGATAGGGAGGTTGACACTTATCCCCTGAATTCATATAAAAACTAATAGTCACCCTGGTACACGAAACAACATATTCTTTATCTACAAGCTGAAGAAAAATATAGATTAAAATATAATAGTATGTATCAGTATTAAAAATATTTGCAATTTAATTATACATTTACTATATATTTGTATCTTAAATCTAAAACTTCGGTCTATAAAATATTGATTGAGAGGCTGCATATCAAATTTCATATCAACTTTTACAAAAATCAGGTAATTTTACTTTCAACAAATGAAAAGTAATTGCGGCAGTAATTTTCAATTTTCAATGATGAAGCATAATATTTTTTCTAGTTAAACATAAATTATACTGGTTTTTTAGGGAGTCACTGTGGCTCAGACGGTATCATGATTGTCTTATGTTGTGTCTTATACATGTGTCTTACATATGTATCTTATGGCGCGGGATCGATTCCCAAAACGGGAAGCGAGGCTGTGGATGTGTTTTCGCTTATGACCCTGGCAGTTGATATGAATATAAACATTCAATTAATATATTAATTAATATAATTAATATATTTACTGGGTTTTCGGTAGAAAAGTACAATTAAGCGAATAATTAGGACACTTAACATAAAATCAGTGGTACTCACGGTCAAATTTTGACATTTACAGTGAATTTTGAAGAAAATTTGAACCGTACGTTGCACTTTGATTACAAATAAGAATTTATTCGATTAATTTAAGATTATTACTGTAATTTTAAATATTTGACAAGATTTGCAAGCACCGGAGAACTTTCAACTTTCACGGACTCTGTTTTAATATACATGTATATTAATTCTACAAGATGATGGTGTATTAAATTTTCTACACGTATATGCATAATTTTTTCATTGCATTAACGTGTATAAACCGTTTCACTCCTCCTATTCCAGTATTTTGTTCAGAACCACGAATTCTTCTTGGTGACGACACTCAAATCTCTAAACAAGAGCTGATGTCAAAGCTGTGCAAACTTTCAAATAAGCTCACCGCTGGCATCGACCTGATACCCAGTTTTCTCTTGAAAAACTGCGCGAATCTCTTTATTAGTACCTAACATCATAATAACATCAACTAATTATGATAATATAAAATTATAATAAAAAAAATAATTAATCATGATAACATTTCATCATCAACTTAGCAATAAAGACAAATACGTTTCCTGATCGATGAATAAAGGCTCACGTTCGCCCAGTTTTCAAAAAAGGGGTTAAATCAATAGTTGTTAAGTGTAGACCGATTGCTATATTACCAAATTTTTCAAAGCTTCTGGAGATGTGCGTATGTGTCTCACAATATATGCTAAATTGTTTTGTTCCAATCGATATCACCCAGAACTGTTTGAAACTATACGAAAATATTAACATTTTTGTTGAATATGGTGCACCAAAAATTATAAAATCAATATTGCAAAATGTAAGGTAATGTCATATTCTCACAAAGTTATCAATATCAATTTTCAATGTGAAATGAACTTGTGCATCCTGGAAAAGGTCAACTTTATACAGAACCTCGGCTTGAATATAGATAATGCGTTGCGGTTTAACATTCAATATTGATTAGTTACTTCGAGAAACCAATAGGACACTAGGATTTCTGATAAGAACCTGTCGTTCGTTTAAAAACCCGACTGCATGGAGTTCTCTGTAATTTGGGGTGATTAGATCAAAACTTGAATATGGATCTGTGATCTGGAACCCTTAAGCGGAATACCTAATCGAATTAATCAATAAGTGTAAACCAAAAATTTTTTTAATTTATCAATTGGAAAGTAAACGGACAATTTCTACCTCTCGGTGCGAATTACATTAAACTCTTTGACAGGTTTAACATATGAACTTTGAAAGACCCACGGTTAGCCTCGATTAAGTTCAACCCAAAAGTACTTGTACATCCAGTTCCTCTTTTGCAGGTATTTCAGGGATGCCCCCGGTTATTTCAAGCTAAGAAAAAAAATCGTACTGCGCGTTTTTGAGAAAACAGATTTTTTCATTTTTAGTGATTAAAAATCTTTTCTTTCTCAAAAACCACGCAAAATATGAATAGCAAGTCATACTTCAAAATTGTTCCTCTTCCTGAAGTATATGAAGCTATACCCTTAAGAGATGTTTATCTTGTATAAATCAACAAATATTTAAAAAAAGATAGACATTTTCCATGAGATTATCAAGTTGCCTTAGCTTCAAAGTAATGAAAATTGGTTTTTGTAACGCACGCACGAAATGTTCGCTTTTCGAGGCATGTGTTGCGTGCGGGAAGTGACCAATTCCAAAGCCGTGGTAAAAAGCAGTTATAAAGATTTTTTCCTCGCTGCTGCGCTTGCGCTCTTTGACCAAGATTACATTTTCTAGCTGCTGCGCTTGCGCATTTCGATTCAGATTTACTTTCCAGGACTGCCGGAATTAAGGTACTATATTAGATGGGAATATGCAAGCTGCCATTTTGGTTCCCCGCGAAATTCAAAATCGCTATCTTGATATCGTATTTTTAAGAGATGTATTTTGGTTATAGAACCTAATTAAATAGTAATGTGTAACGAAATTAAATTTAATTTAGCTGTAATATTTCAAGATAATAATATTATTAGGAAGATAAATGTTTTTAATCATTATAATATAATGATCAATTGAGAATAAAAAATGGCAAATTATTCTAGTTACACATAACACATAGGTTTTAACTATTGATTCGAAATTGTATGGAATTCGGAATGAATATAAAATTACATGCATATAGTGAAAAATGTTTTTATTGAATTAAAAACAAAAAAAATGCTTTGTTTAATGTTCAGCTTTCAATGATCAGTGCCTGTCGCAGTGCCCTACAGTCTTTCTCGTGAAAACTCTTCATAATCACGATGATGATATAATAATGAGATTCGAAACATCGAAGTTTGGTAATCAAATGATGAATGTGCAATACAACTAATGTAATATTATACTTTAATATCATTGTTTTCTTAGTTCTCTGAAACTTAAGCTCTAGATCACATTTTGTGTAAAGCCGTTTTTTGAGTTTAGTGTTTTCACTGCAAGTTTAAACCTAATTTTACTCTCAGTTTGCGAAAAGGCTGACGCTAAAATTATAATCATATGATTTATTAGATAAATAATAACAAATAATAAAATAATAATAGACTACAGTTCAAACATTAGTACAATAATTTTCCAAAACCATTTCTATATTATATTCTAAGCTTAATTTTAAGTAAAACATAAGACATGCTTATCGCATTGTTTCACGCCAACTGTCCAGGAACCAATATCGCGGTTGCATATTCCTGTCTAATACAGTACCCTACCGGAATAATAACCTCACTTCATTATGGTTTTACGCTTGAGACACTGATTGTTAGTAGTGAATAGTGATTTGACCAACTCAAAGTGATAAGTTACCATGAATGACTAATAAATTACCATCATAACGGATAGATTACCGAAAATTTTATAAATTTTTGAATACCTGAAATTTCCGGAAATTTATCAATTTTCCATAAATTTTCGGAAATTCGGGAAATTTAGCCATTTTCCATAAATTTTCGGAAATTTTGGAAATTTTCAAATTTGTTCGAAAAAGCTTTGGCTACCTGAAATTTTCGGTAATTTAGCAATTTCCATAAATTACTAGAAAATTAGCAATTTTCCATAATTTTCTGGACATTTTTGGAATCTTTGCAAAAAGCTTTTGAAACCTCAAATTTCCGATGATTTAGCAACTTTTCATAAATTTTCGGAAATTTTTGAAATTTTCGGATTTTTTCCAAAAAGCTATGGATACCTTGAATTTCTGGAAATTTTCGGTAATATACAAATTCACTAAAAATTTCCGGAAATTTTCGGTAATTTTTGGTAACTTTACCATGAATTTCCAAAAATTACCATAAATTTCCGAAAAAATTATTCTTATTGTTTCTCAAATCTAAAATTCCCTGCATTTGTTACAAAAAATATCGTGTGCAACAGGTGCTGAAAGTAGACAGTTGCAACTCTTGTGAAGTTTACAGTACTTGCCATCGGCTCATCTTCGGCTCGCCTCTGGCTCGTACAACAAACTTCACACTCATGTGGAACTGCCTACCTTCCGCACTTGTAGCACAATATACTATTTTACCTCTAAAATTAAAGAAATAAAATTTTTTATTATACAAAATCTTATTTTCCTTGAAATCGAAGCAAAATATGAATAGTAATTTATAGTTCAAAATTGTTTCCCTTCACGAAATCTATGAAAATGTACCCTGACCAAATAATCTTGTTTATTTCAACCGAATTTTTCAAACGAAATACATCTGGCGATGGTACGTTTTTTCATATTTTTTTTTAAATACACAAGATATACATCTGGCAAGGGTACATTTCCATAGATTTCAGGATGGGAAACAATTTTGATCTATAAATTTCAATTCATATTTCGTTTAGTTTTCAAGAAAAATGAGATTTTGAATCATGAAGAATTATATTTCTTCAATTTTAGAGATAAAAACCAATTTTTCTTCACTTTGAAGCTCAGGAACCGCAATAATTGTATGAAACATCTCCTTTACACAGTTAATGACCTGAAGATAGACGTTTTTTAATAGTATATTGCGTGACGAGGGTCGAAAGGCAACGATTTCACGAGTGTGAAGTTAGCTGCCCGAGCGAAGCGAGGGCTGATATCACACGAGTGAAAGCGTTGCCTCGGCCCGAGTCATGCATACAATTTTTCATCATATCGATAATCGAAAAGTCGACTTGAGATGACTGTGGAGCGGGTCGATAATCGAATTTTCAACCCTAGGGAAGAAAGTGACAGATCAATGCAAATGGCGACGCCATTTGCATTTATTATAAAATTCGATTTTCGACCCGCTCCACAGGCATCGAAAGTCGAATTTTCGATTGAGGTATGATGAAAAATAATATGTTGAAGTTTTTTAGTTATGAATTATAGTTATACGTATAGTTACATATACTTATAGTTATTTAGTTATGAATTGCTATTCATATTTTGCGTCGCTTTCGAGAAAAATGAGATTTTTAATAGCTAAAAATGAAAAAATCTTTTTTCTCAAAAACGCGTAGCACGATCTTTTTCTTTAGTGGCTCAAAATAGCTGGAGGGCATCCCCGAAACACGTACAAAAGAGAAAGTGGATGTGCAAGTACTTTTGGGCTAGCTTGAAACTGCAGAAAAGAAACATCTACCCCAATAATTGAGACTTATATCTGAAAAATAATGCTCAAACATAAGCTTTGTTATATTTCATGTAAGTTTACATCTAGTTATATTATTTTCAAATATAAACATTGTGATATAATGGCGCTTCGTATTCTCTATTTTATTGATAATAAAGATATGTAATCCTGTAATTGGTTGTAAGACTGTTGGGTGAATAAATATATGAAATGAAATAGTCCGGGATTTACTGCATAAAATTTTTCACAACGGATTTCATTTAAATTTAATAAAAATGTAATTCTTTTCCTGAATTGTAGAAAAACCCTGGAAACAGGAAGCAGTCGTTGGTCAACATGCTTTTTCAGTTGCAAGCTTTTTCTGGAAAGAAAGAAAAATAAGCAAAAAATATCTGAAAGGATTTTAATATATCCTGAATGAATGTCCGAACGAGCGAACGATAATATTTAATTTTCTTCGAAACTCCCATCGGCCCTCGGAAAAATTTTATACTACGACGACGATATGTTCCCGAGGCAGTCGTAGTTCATTCAGCATGGAATACAATACCTTCCGACCTTTCTACTAGTAATATCGATGAATAGCGCATTCGATCAAAATAAAAAGAAACATTCGGAAGCCGGAAGAATTTTTCACATTTCGTTCCTTGTTTCTAGTTATAAAATACTTTTTCTATTTTCTTTGTTTCCAAATTTAGTGTCTTTCCAAGACATTCAGTTCTGCAAGACATTAAAAAATAATGTAATTGGTTGAACAAGGGTTAAAAAAATACAACAAAAAAGGCGCACCCAGTTATTCCGGAGTCGTATCCAAGAGTATTTGAGATTTGTGAAAGGCAATTTTTGGATTTTCATTTAACAACAAAGTTGGCACTAAAAAGTTTTTTTTTAACAAACAATTCTATCTTTCTGAAACTATTTACATTCATGTAAAATATCATGCAATAAGTAAAAACATACCTTAAAACTAATATCCAGTAGGTTACAATATTTAGAAAGACTTGTTCATTTGTATATTGAAAAATTAATGAGAGAAAGTGTTGCTTTGTAATTAAAAATACTGGGAGACTTTACTTTTTCTTTTTTTTCGGGATACGCGTGATAACAATTCTTAATTATGATATTTTTTAATCCGAAGTGATTGTTAATTTTATAAACAAATCAATATCTTAGTAATTTCGTACTGTAAGCCCGTTGCTCCTTTAAGAAAATTGGTACAAAAAACTGGTCGGCAATAAATAATATTTCAAATTACTTAAAACAAATCCTTTGCTAATGATACTTCATCAAGCAGCAATAATTTCTTATTTTTGAAACAATTTCAAAACTTTACTACCAGTTTAGAACTGCATATAGTTTTTTCCACGAAATCAACTAATAGTGAATCAGAAAGAACATTATTTATTAGGAGAATTTGTCAGACGACAAAATTTAGTAAATATTTAAAAATAAATTGAGTAAAAAATACAAATAGAGAGTAAAGAATGAAAGATCGCTACATCCAGAAGCACCAACACTACAGTTAAAGTCACTTCGGACAGTAAAATTTAAATTAATTTTAAAAAATACTTAATATGTTCATAAAAAAATTGTGGCTCATTGATAAAATAACAAAAAAAGTATATGGGCAATTAATTAAGAGTTAATTTCATCGAAAAAAACTAAATCTGCCGGTCGAAAGCTGACAGAAAATCTGCATTTGTTTATAAACTTTAATAATCAAATAACAAATTATGTCATGTGATGAAGTCTTCTAATAAATAGGGTCCTTCCTGAGTCATTTTCAGTACATCTCGCAACAAAAATTTTGTTGATAGGAAGTTATTTTTATAAACAATTTTTATAGACAAATTCACCGATTTGGCATTTCTATGCATAGACATTTTTTTGCGGAATCATTTCTTTTGGCAATTTACTACCATCCAGTAACATTTGTCATTGTTATAAAGAATTTTTTTAAACAGATTATTTCATCAGATATTCGCTGCTATTGGTAAAGAGACTTAAATAATGTTATAAAATAAATCTTCATAGCAATATAACCAGCGGCAGCGACAGTTTAGTAAGTGAATTTTTTTGTAAAAATTATTTATAACAATGATAAAGTTCATTATATGAGAGAAAATTGTGCATAAGTGCTATTCTCTAAACAAAAAGAAATTATTCTGCAGAAAAGAAAAATTTGCTATGCATAGAAATACAAAATAAGTGAGCTTGTGTAAAAAATGGCTTATGACAATAACAAGTGTCCCTAAATTGTAGTATATTATATCAAAATGTTATTCTTTCCATAACAGGAAATTTTCTATATGTAGAAATAACAAATAAGTGAATTTGTTAATAAAATTCTTCATAACAATGAAATTATTCCACAGAAAAGGAAACAGTTTCTATTTATAAGTGAAATGCATGTAAGTCATGCATTCAAATTCCAAAAATACAGCAGATAACAGTCATATATACATTAATTTGTTAATAACAAATAAACAGCATCAGGAGTTTCATCCACAATTTACATTTTTTTTCAAAGAAAGTAAATTTACCAATTGCATTTTCCAGCTAAATAAGAAATTAGGTAGCATAATTTTTTGAATAATTTGTATTTGAAATTCCTAGATTTTTAATTGTTAAAAACAAATTGTTGAATATAACTGTTATCTGCAGTATTTTCCCCATTGATGTACGTATCTCTTTCCTTGCTCCTGATCAAAGACTTCACGTCCAAGAAAATCAAGTCATATTTGAAAAGAGAGAAAATCAAAAGAAAGTTTGAAAAATTTAAGGAAATACTCTGAATTTTTTGTCATTTACCAAAAACATAACCAAAAATAATTCTTATTATTTTTTCTAAATATAAAAAATATCACAAGTGTTTCAGATTTGTATTAAAATAGCTACATAATATTGTAATTTACAAGATTTAGAGAAACAGTCTAGTTTGAAACTGTTTAGCATGATGAAATGAAAGAGATCTAAATAAAAGAAGATTGCCTGGTTTTTATACGAGAGTAACTTCGTTGAAAAATTAATTTATTCATCCGAGAGTTCATTGTGCACATAAAATTTAATTTCTCGGTAATATTGTTTTCATGTTCAACAATGAAACATTTACATACAATTACCACGACGATTAAAACAACCTATGAAAAATAAATAATTATACGTTCCTTTGACAAAGGGCACTTTTAGATCAAGGCAGAGTAATGAGTCTTGTATTTAAAGCAATATGAATATTATAGTCAGAACTAATGCGTGTTCACAAGGTAATCGAATTAAACCATTAGAAGAAATATTCATAGAATGTATAAAAGAAATAGGATATTTATGGATTTTTTATCACCATGTAATAAATACCATAAAAATTCGAGGAATATTTTTATAAATATTTCTTACATCATTAATCTTTCGTAGATGAAAATTAGATTGTAATCTTCGAAAAAATACTAAATCTCTCAATCAATTCTTGTTCATCCCATGGACTGCCGTAAATTCTCTAAAATCTTTTCAAATTCCTTATAACGTTTAAAAGCTTTGAACATTCCTTAAAATAATTTAAATCCTTCAAAATTCTACAAATTCCCTTGGAACTAGTCGAAATCCTTTGCAATACCTTAAATACCTTAAAATCTACCGAAATCCTTTTGAAGCCTTCGAAATTTTTCAAATTTTTTAAGCTTTTTTTACACGAATTTATTTTCTCACAAATAGCTGTGACGGATAATTGTTCATAAACTTTGTTTACTGTATAACAAGTTATTTATCAATTTTCATTAATCTATCTCACAAGCCACTTTCGTCTTTACATCGTGAAAATTTAGTTGAAATTAAGGGACCAAGCTTTGCTATTCCCCACGAAATCATTTTCATCTACTTATTTCTTTATAAGAAATTCAATAAATGTTTAAATTTCTACAGTTCTACGAAAGATATTTCTAAATAGTTGTGTCATTGAATCTAGAGCTTCTTGAATGAATCTGAATATTTTACAACGAACGAAATCTACAAAAGTCAAAAAAACTTGTTGTCATTTTGTCTATAAAATAAAACAGTATTTAAAATGTTTTTTCAAAAACCATATGTAAACGATGTATGCAGAATTTTATTAATTTTCAGGTGTAAAAAAATGTAAAATCAGAAGAAAATAATTGCGGTTTGAAAATTATTTTGTCCACAGACACTTTTATTTGCCCTACTGATCGCGCCGCGCCATAGAAGACGTCACGCTTAAATTTTTTTCCTCATAAACCAGTGCAAACGCACTTCAATAATTGCAGGGCTTGTAGAACACACTCATACTTATATCTTCTCATGACAGAGGAATAAAAAAATAAATAAAAAAATGAATTTTTTATTTTTATTTTTGTCATTAAATTTTCAACAACAAGAATTATTTTTAAACGTTTTTTATTTCGAAATGTGTGTTAAGACAATTGAACTCAAAGAACCATATCTCCGCCATTTTTTCGGATTCTCGAGAAATATTAGATGGGATTTTTTCACCACCAAGCAAGCATATATCCTGAATTACAGTCAAATCCCATTCCGACACGAAAATTCCCGGGATTATAGATAAGTGGACTGCACCGAGTATAAAATAGTAGATTGCTAGTATGGAATAATATTAAATTTGTAACATTTGTTCACGCAAATCGCAAACCTCATTATTTGCTGTAAGCCTATACATTACAAAGACTCATATAAATTTGGACAATACATTTTGAACAATTGATATTTGTCAATAATCGATTCATCGCAGCATTACATTAAACCATTTCAGATGCCCTCTGCATAAATCTGTGACGTCTCCCAGTATAATGTAATCCACTTTACTGCTTAATATATTTGCAAGAATATCCGGAATGGCTTCCAGAGGCATTAATTTGCTCCCAGTATTCATTAACAGGTAGACGATACATAAAAAGTCGGCATTTCTCTCGGCTTTATTCGCTGTGTGTAATGCATACAAATAATACGCATTGTGTATACACGGATCATTTCCCTCTGGTAAATGCTATGACGATAAATGAAAAAAACAACAACAAAAAAACGGAACGCGTAAATGCAACAGTTGCCGATTCGCTCCGCCGTCTCGTCCTGTCGTGGGTGTTTCGCGCCTCGTTAACGTTCTACTCAATCGAGAAGATTTATAAACTCGATTTATCTATATGGGTAATTCTTCACATACAGAGCACATTTGAAATAAGACAATTTTTTCCAGACGTTCTTTCAAAATTGTATTTATTAGTATTCACTCTACAAACAATATAAGGTTTATTATTAAATAAAATGAGGCAATACAATAAAATGTTCAACAAGAAGAAATTAAGAAACACAAAAAAGTTATCTGAAACAAAAAAATACAAAATTTGATTTCGTAATAAAAAATATATATATAATCAATATCTAAACGTTAAAATATGATATATTTACTGATTTTGATGTATATATGTTATGTATCATTTAAAAAAAAGGGTTAAGCAACTACCGCAGGGTGGCGCTGAGAGCAATTGCCATATAAAAAATGACACTGGCTCCCAGTAAAACCGTGGTAAATCACACCCATGGCCACGTCTCACGACCGTGAGATGGTTTCATTATTATTGTATCAATGGGCTTTAGGGATCGGAATATGTAAAAATTACTGTTTTTAATTTTTTACACTAAGATCCCCCGAATATAAAAATCTGAAAAAATTTACAACGATAGGTCTTTGGGTAACTATTCCGTGGTGAGAAAATTGAGATAGTAATTAAGTTTCATCACAGGAAAAAATTCAAAAAAATTTTTAAGTTTTTTTTTGTGTATGAATTTCCCGCCAAAATTTTTTCGAAAAAATCATGCACGTTGACAATGATTGGAAGAAATTCTGTGAACTTTTTCAGATTTTTTTTCTACGATACAAACAGAGAAAAAATACTAAAATGGTCGTTACCCCCTGTAACCCTGCTATACCCTTTACAAACAAGTATTTTTTTCTTATGGGAAATACGTGTTAAACTTAATGGGGCTTGCGAAATTGTTAAATATTATTTTTTTAGGATTATTTTGTTGTGGATTCGAACAAACTTCCGGACAATAAGCATGAGAATTCGAAGGAAAAAATGGACAACCCTATTACCTATATACTGTGCAACAAATTATACATATTGATTCTGAAGTTAATTGCCGGATAAGAAGAAAAATATTAGCGCGCGTGTATGTTTTCTAGTAATTTAAAAAAAAAGTTCACTTGGAAAATTTCAAGTTAAACACCGAGTTGTGTATTCGCTGCGTTTTATCTGATGTCAAGTGGGAGGAGTACTTGCTAATGCAAGTACTTCTAATTAGGTCGGATGCAGCCATGGGTTATGAGTGATTGTGATTAAATTGATACATTGATTCTAAGCCGAGGGGTACACAACTCCTGCAATCGGTGTACACAGTTCATTGCAATCACCCTGTTGTCACCTTGCAATCACTTCAATCGCATTGCAATTTTACAGTGCAATCATGCAGTCGGTGTACACCTAATTTTAAAGTTATGTACCCCTCGTCCTAAGCCCATCTTTCTAAATGAAAAATTTCCCACAAGGCCCATAGCCAGTGAGCTGAAGTCGTATGGCGGTATATGCACGGCGAGTGGGTCACGTGACTGGACACTTACCGATACTTTTTTTAATTCTCAACTTATTTCCACACGAATAGCCACATCGAGTTGAAAATTGGGGATAATAAATAAGAAGCATTAAGAAAGGCGGCTCTGGTCCTAAATTGTAACAATCATGAAAAAAACTTTTATTGTAAAAAAAAATGTTGGCTTCATTAATGATTATTACAATTTAGGACCAGAGCCGCCTTTCTTAGTGCTTCTTATTTATTATCCCAAATTTTCAACTCGATGTGACTATTTGTGTGAAAATAAGTTGACAAATAAAAAAAGTGCCGGCAAGGTAGGAATCTGGTCACGTGACACACTCATCACATGGCCTTAAGGACTTGAATGATACTTTAGCAGCTAAGGTGGCCCGTGCATAGACCTCTGTTTCACCAGAGTTTTAAAAATGAAAGGCATCGTACAATAAGTTTTTAGGCGTAGTGCCACGGGACTTCAATGAAACAGCTTTACGAGACAATAATAATAATAATCTGAGTCAGAAATTGCGTAGTTGAATTCCATTTCCACGGGCGTCTTTGAATATCAATGTAATAATTCTGCAGGGTTACATATTCGCGTATATTAGAGTTGATTTGTGTTATAATTAGGTATGTACGCATGCTTTGATCTAATATGAATGCCTAAATTAAACGTATAACGGAACGTCGCAAGTAAGCCGGAGAAACATTATTGGATTCACGATGAAACAGGGGTAAGATAATTAAAAAGAAGAGTAAGTTGCCACTCTTCCTCATCTCGATCCTGAGGTTTTACGAGTTTACGAGGTTCTGAATTACGACAAAAAGCACTCTGCGTCAATGTCTGAAATTTGTTGACACCTCTCAGTCGCAACTAAGAATAAAAGTTTCAGCATTCGGGAGTGACGGTTATTCTATTTTTGCTATTAGAATTACAATTTTGCGGCTGAGTAACTTTCACTTCTATCAATTATTATAGTTTTGCGAGGAGTTCAACTCTCGATTTTTGAGTGTAAATCAGATTTCACAAAGACTTCAAAGATTGGACAAAAATTTCATAAAGATTTCACAAAATTTTTGAAGTTATTACAGATAATTCAAAGAATTTATGAAGTTTAAAAGATTTGAAAGATATTTCAATTGCTTTAGAGATTTCACAAAGATTTCGAAGACTCCCAAGATTGCAGATGGTTTCAAAAGATTTCAAGGATTTTACAAATATTTTCAAGATTTCACAAAATTTTAAAGATTTTACAGATACTTCAATGCTTTTATAGATATTTTAATAATTTTACAGACAATTCAAAGATTTCACACAGTTTCGAAGATTTGACTAAGTTTCAAAGATTTTACAGATAATTCAAATATTTCACAAAATTCAAACATTCTTACAGATATTTCAACGATTTAAATAATTTCGCAAATCAAAGGTTTCAAAAAATTTGAAAGATTTAAAAGATTTAAAAAGATTCAAAAAGATGTTACAGATATCTCAATGATCTCAAATGATCTCAATGATTAATTTCAACGATTTCAGACAGATTTTCGCGGTTTCGAAGATTTTACAGAGATTTCATTTATTATGCAGATATTTTAATGATTTGAAAAATTTCACAAAATGATTTAAAAGATTCCAAAAGATGGAAAAAAATTTCGAATGATTTTAAAAATTTTACAAATATTTTAAAAGTTCTAAATATTCCATCAGATATCTTAATAACTTTGAAATAGTTCACAATGATGTCAAAGGTTTCGCAATCATTTCAAAGATTTTACAAAGATTTCACAAAGCTTCGAATGCTTAAAGAAATTTAAAAGATTTTACAGATAATTCAAAGATTTCACAAAGTTTCAAAAGCTTTGCAGATATTTCTATGATTTCAAAAAGTAGACAAAGGTTTCAAAGATTTCAAAAGATGGTAGAAGATTACAAAATATTTCAAAGATCCTGCAGATATTTAAATAATTTCAAAAAGATTTCGAAGCTATTTTACAGATATTTTAATGATTTTAACCAGCTCACAAAGATTTCAAAATTTTTGAAGATTTCAGATATTACAAGAGATTACAAAACATTTCCAAGATTCTATAGATATTTGAATGACTAAACTAATTTAAAAATTTTACAAAGATTTCAAAGATATCACCAGGATTCAAATATTTTATAAGATTTTGAATATTTCAGAAAATCCCAAATGATTTCAAATATTTTACAGCTAATTAGAAGATTTCACAAAGTTTTAAAGATTTTACAGATATTTGAATGATTTCACAAAGATTTAAGAGATTTTAGATACTTAAAAGATTGCAAAGATTTCAAAGGATTACAGAATATTTTTAAATGTTTCAAAAATTTCAAAATATTTCAAGAATAACAAAATATTTCAAAAGACTTCATAAAGATTTGAAAGGTTTCACGATGGCTTGCAGTAATAAACACGCTTGATTAAATTTTCAAAATCCACTCTGTTTCCGAAATAGTCAAGTGCCATGCTCGTACATTTGTACAATCCCCTCAAAAGCTACAATTCAGAAGTGGAAGCTTCCAGCTCTTACAATCCATTCCAGAGGATTGTTGTCCGGACCATTATTATCCTACCGAATTCTCCCTTCTAAACTTGTCTATTAACTGTTGTTTTGTGACAAAATAAATACTCGAATGTCGAGACATAATAAAAGGGGTTTAAAAGGCTTCTGAAAAAATACACACATTTGAAAACAGGACCTTTCGTTTTTTGAAAACATCTAAGGAATTTTTGGAATGTTATTTCAAATGTATTTGAAATCGAGAATTCAAATTTTCAATTTTCGTAAATCACTTTTTTTCTACAGTTTGGTCAACCTACTTCCTAAATTACAATTTACACCTCAGTTAAAAACTATTCTCGCTCCCTAAGGAAGGATAAATTCTAAAAAAATTTCAGAAGCCATATTTCGAGATTACGAGAGTTCCTTGTCAGAGAGAGTATAAAAACAATAATGTGCGTCCTACAGAAAACATTTGGATGAAAGCATATATTGTTTGATTAAAATTTCAGAAGGAAAATTGAAATTTCACACATCATGACGATATAAGTGTAAAAATCAAAAAGTTGGAATTATTTAATTAAGAGTTTGATTCTTCAAAAGTATTTCACAATAATATAAAATCATTTTACATTTTCATCAGAGAAGGTATTATATTTATGTGAAATTTT
>CAKNXH010061057.1:626011-673346 GCA_932178445.1 Andricus quercusramuli | reverse complement strand
AAACTAAGACACACTAATCTAAAACCCCCTGACCCTGCCCTCCCACCAGGTTTTTTCTTTCTTTCCCCTTTTACCCCCCCCCCCCCATCCCCCCATTTTCGTCAAATGTGCACGTTTTGAGACCCGCTGAAAAAAACAGGTTTTTACGAACGTTTCTGTATGTATGTCTGGCTGTATACTGTTGGCACAATAACTTTTAAAAAAATTATTCTATTAGGTTGGACTTTAGTACACTCTTTCAGTGTCAGAAACTGAAGGTCAAGTACGATAGCTAGGTATTTTGGATAAAAATTCAAAAGGTTGGAGAATTTTCAAAATTTGTAAGAATATTCTTTCAAAATTCGAAAATTCTATGTACGGCTTTTCGCAGTACTTGAAAATTCGAACAATTTACCTCCACAACTTTTTCCGATAAAAACGAAATCATCAGAGTTATAGCATTTTCAAGACTCAAAAAATCAATGGGAAATGAAAATGTTAAGCCGAACAAGGCACGATATGAGAAAAAGTCATAAGAAGGAAAACGTTGACTTTCAAAAGCCCTAAAAGATTATCATAACAATTTTCTTGAAAAATCGAAAATTCAAATTTTGACCGCACAAAAATTATTCAAAAATCAAAAAATTTTATTTATGGGTCAAACTATGCAAGATACGGAAAAAGAAAATAAAACAAAAATTGTGCACCCAAAAAGATCTACAAATTTCTTATTGATCATACTTCAATAGAATGCGTAACTTTTATTTTATTCTTAAAAAACAAAATTAAACTTTTGGAAAAACGACGCAAGGTACGAAAAAAAATTTTTAGAAGAAAGTTGTTGAACCAAAAAAGATCTATAAAATTGTTATTGATTATTTTTTATGCAACAAGTAGTTTTTTTAGCCGTAAAAATAAAACTAAAAATTGAAAATGACACTCTTTTGACAAACGACACATGCTACGAAGAAATATGAATATAAAAAAATTTTGCATCCAAAAGAGATCTGAAAATTTTTACTAATCATTTTTTGATGAGACGCGTGTTTTTTATTTTATTCATAAAAGACAAAATTATAAATAAAAATAGACCTTTTTGGACAAACGACACAAGCTACGAGAAAGACGATGAATAGACCAAAATTGTGCACCCAAAAAATTGTGAAAAACGACACAAGTTAGGAAAAAAATTAAGAGACAAAATTCGTTCACCCAAAAACGATCTACAAATTTTTTATTAATTTTTTTTTTGTAGGATGCCTATTTTTTGCAACACCCATGTCTAAAGTTGCCCTTTATGTGCCCCAAAGTTATGCCTGAAGTAGGTCTTGAAAGCACAGTGAGGTCATCGTACATAACGTACTGTCATTATGCACCCGGACGTCACAGTTGTGCGTAAAGTATGCCCATTATGCACGGGTGACAATTTTACAAATTCTTCGCGAATTGGTGAGTTAAATCAGAAACAGAGTTAAGTGAGTAATTAACTTGAGGTGATTTACATTATTGATCACTCTCTCAATTAGCAACTTTCCCGGTTGGGTGTTGCAAAAAATAGTGTATGACATATGCGCGTATACAAGTGATTATTACGAATCTGATTCTAGCATTTGCCTACGTCTGGAAGCACCCGTCTACGCTTTTGCACTCGATTTGCTCGCGCACAAGCTTTCGGCTCATGCTTCGAGCCTACGGCTCATGCTGCAAACTTCACACTCGTAATAATCACCTGTTTTACGTACTTGTATCATAAGTTACTATTTTGTCTCAATATTAATGCATATTATGAATTGTAATAATATAAATTTATTGGAATGATACCAAGGTAGCTGAGAATAAAATTCGATGCAAAGTTACGAATAAATATTAATCATGATAAATAACATTTTCACTTTATTTCGCAATATACTTAATGAGAATGTGTTCGCTAAAGCCGAAGGAGCTTTAACAAAGGAGAATTCACAATCACCCAATGACAGTTGTCGATGCTTTGGCCTTTAATTTTGAAAGGTCAGTGCACAAATATTAATCAAATGATCAAAATAATTGTAAAAATGAACAAAAGCTAGATGTGAGGAAGCAGGTACTTAGTTGAATTTTCAGTTTTCAAAAATGTAATGACAAATATTTAAATAAATATGTAACTCTTCAAAATTATAGAACTTAGAACTGTAAATCTTTAAAATTGAAGAGATTTGAATTTAGAAAATTAACGTCAACAAATTATGGAAATTTTGACTTTTGCAATTAAAAAATCTGTAATTTTGATGATTTACATTCGAAATATCTCAAATTTTGAAGATTTAGAATTAACAACTTAACTTTTGATTACAAAAATCATCAAAATTGAGTACTTTTTCTGTATACATCACTAAAATTCAAGCATTTTTGTAGTACTTCAAATTTTTAATCTTTAAAGTTAAATCATTTTCAATCTTGAAAATTTACATACATTTGAAAATTATGCAAGTTTCAAGTTTTCAAATTTAAAAAACTGTAATTTTGATGATTCGCATTCGAAATGTCTTCAATTCGGTAAATTTAGAATTGGAAACTTGACTTTTGATCCTCAAAATCATCTAAATTTAGAAGTTTTGATTTCTACATCTTTGAAATTGAAGTGTTTTTACATTCTTACAATTAGCAATTCAAAATTAGGCTGTGTCTAGTCGTCCCAAAAAATTGGCAGAGTTGTAAAAGGGCATGGACTAGTCCCAAAAATTCGGGGCGACTAGCCAAGCGTATGAACTACATTCTAAATTTAGTCTACAAGTTTAACAATAAAAAAAGTCAGCGTATTTTCAATCTTGAACAACATCAAGATGAATCATCATCGAATGAAATTAACATTATATCAAAGCTGATATTGCTCTTTTAAATTTGATTTTATGATTTTTAATGATATTTCATAGTTCTTTTAATTGAAGCATATATTTTCATTTGATAATCAATTAACCAAAAAAAAAAGAAACGTTCAATAAGCACGCTATTTCTTCTGGTATTCAATAATCTCCAATTATTAATGGATTTAAATGTGGATAATAAACTCGTAAGTCATAAAATTAATCAAAAACTGTATCGCCACGATCTGACATAAAAACTCGAGTCTGAAACTATAATAAGAAACGGGAAAAAGCTTCATTTTGTAATTTTGCAATTAATTCTGAAAGAAGACGATGGAACGTCATAAATTTCAAAAAGGTAGCCAGGAACACGTTACCGGATGACATTAACTCATATCTAATCGAATTTATTTTGACACCCACTAAACTAGAAATATTTGGGACTCATGGTAGTGTGGGAAAAATAGGCTTAAGGACATTCTAGGTATGATTACTTAGTCTTCAACTTGATTCATAAAATCAATAAAAAAGCCCATTAATTGTTGCAACAAGATTCAGAAGAGAAACCGAAGCGTAAATAATAAAAAAAATAGTCACGGCCATAATTGTTTATTCAAATGCAAGAATTTACATATTCGTGTTTCTTTCTCTTTTTAGGCTCAGTTTATCACTCGAAACGTTCATTTTTTAAATCAAACGATGGTAAATTATAAAGAATTTTAAATTTTCAATTGTGAAGGAAAATTTGAAAGAAGCTTTCCAGGAATAAAATGCGAGTTTGTAAATTGAAATGGAATGAAAATTACGATTTTTGCCTGAAGCGGAAGAAAAACCCTAAATATGCGAATAACTAGATTTAAATAAACAATCATGACTCCGACTTTTTAAAATATTATTTACACTTGGGTTTCTCTTCTAAAATTTGTTGCAATATTCCATTAGCTTTTTTGTCAATGTTAACAATCAAGTTTAAGGTTATGGAATTTTGAACTTGACGAAACATCAAAAACATCGTCAGAAAGATCCTGTAAATAAAAAATTATTCCTGCAAACACAAACGTATGATATTTTGATTTTCATCCATACGTTTGAGTTTCTCTTCCAAAATGTGTTGCAATACTCCATAAGCCTTATTTTGTCAATGGTATCAATCAAGTTGAAGATTAAGGAATTTTCAACTTGATGGAACACCTGTAACATTCTCAATAAAGGCCCCATAAATGAAAAAATTATTCCTTCAAAAACAAAGGTGAAATTCAAATTTAAATTTAAATTGGAGATTTGGATGAAACTGTTTTTGGAATACCCTATCTCCACCCTATGGAAAGAGCTCCAGGTAGTGAGAATGCAAAATATATCCACATAATCCGGAATAAAGACAACACAGAAAATATCAAATCGGTTTAGTAACATCAAGGATAATCGTGAGCGTAATTTCACATTGTTTGTGGCCAAGCACATGGACTCTTGTAGGAGTTAATTCATAAAGCCCCAGTTATTTTCTGATCCTGATGGTTATTGGAACAACTCCTTCAAGAACTTCCTGCATCGTTCATTGGATTTTAGCTTATCGTATGTGAACTGCGGCAATATGAAACTTCGTGTAGGTGTATAAGAGTTGATGAAATAAGAAGATTATGACCTCAACTGTAAAACCGACCCACGTGTTAAGTTTGAACTTCATAGCAGCAAAATTGACTCTTGGTTCAGTCAAAAGCTCCAGTGTATGCAAGATTTTATGTGCTGTGGCCGTAATACAATAGGCAGTAACTACTGGCTGCGACAAGCAAGCTTTTACTACTTAAGAATCTTATGGTTGTGAGGCGCGACTTTTTACGAATTAATAATATAGTTTCATCACACTTTTTTATTAAACTGTTTTTATTGACAAAGAATCCAAGTGATGGAAAATAGTCAATTATATGCACTGAGCAGTGATTCTTGGGGCCAGGGACAACTGAATAAGTGTATTTACACTTGGGAGTAATTGTGGGGCTTAGAAGGGCTGCACAAGTTGTTTTTACACTCAAGGTTGATTTGAAGACTCGGGAGAGTGAACAATTGAATTTTGCACTTACTACCGGTAAGAAAATTGTAGGCATCTGGGTTTGAAACTTAACAACTCAGCCAGAAAAATGCTTGCGTAATAAGTAAATAGTCATTTGAAAGCTCAAAGTGTTCTACGTGAATGAGCTCAAAGACGTTAATGTAAAAAGAATTGTGTGCTTCGCAGACTAAAAATGTAAAAAAGTAAGTAATTGTGGAGACATTTGAGAAGAGTTAAGCTTAAAGCATTATTTTTTATACAAAAGGCAATTAAAATTTCTGGAAAAAACATTTATGAGCAAAAACTATTTTTTGTTCTGATGAAGATATTAAAGCGATTCAAACTTCAAACTGTAAGGCAAAGGCTCTGTCATTATTTACAATCTTCAGAACAGATGTTACGTTTTTTTTTCATGAAAATCACGATAGTTTTTGACATGGTTTACAGTTTGTAGTCTGAACCGCTTTAATATCTTCATTAGAACTAAAGAGAGTAGTTGTACATTTTTGTAATTTTAAGCAACAATTTTGATCATTTTTCAAATTTGTTAACTGCAATTCGTTCATAAGTGTTTTTTATCATATTCATGCATTTTTTTAATTTTTCACATTGCCTCTGGTATAAAAAAAATGTTCAAAACTGGACTCTCCTCAAATGTGCCTAAAATTCCTAGCTTATTCACACAGAACACTTTGAGCTTTCAAATGTCTATTTTCTTATTGCGCTAGCATTTCTATTGGCTTCATTGTTAAGCTTCAAAGCCAGATGCTTACAATTTTCTCGCCGATAGTAGTAGTGATTCTTCGGACTAGGAACAGCTCAACACGTGAATTTGATTTTTTAGTATAAATTTTTGGGGCGAAGGAGACCTGGAAAAGGGAATTTCACACTTAGGGGTCATTTTTGGACTTGGGAAGCTGGACAAGGAGGTCAACTTTAGGGTGGCCTAGGCTGAGCTGCGACCTAAATCCCACTCTGTAGTTAAGTAAATAGTTTACTTGTTGAAAACTAAATATTTCAGCTTATTAGTGATGACGTTTTCTCAGTTTGCATGGATTTTTAAGAACTGAAAAGTTTCAGCTCAAAAAAGTTTGATTATGATTTTTAGTGGCCAGAGAGATTTTTTGTAGTTTTATGTAGATATCTGAAAAAGTACATTTTTCAACTAATTCAAACGAAAACTCTGTAAGTAATGGGAAAACATCCGTTCGAACTTTTAAAATAGAAAGTTTATAAAAATGACGAACGGATTTTATTCATAATCTTTTGACCATATCAAATAAGGTTATACATTTGTATCTATTAATCAAGATTAAGAATGTTATGCACCATCAATGTAGAGATTAGTCAATCCAAATGTCCAAGCAAGTTATTTTATTTGATGACGAAATTTATTTTTGAATCAAATAAAAAATAAAATTATGGACAAAAACTCAGAATATCTCAATCTATAATTCACGCTTCATTTAAAAAAATGAATCATAAGCTCTGAAGATTTTAAAATATTTCGAAAAAGAATCTGACAGATTTTGGGATTTTTTTTCATTTTTGCAGGATTTGAACAAATTTCAAGAAAACTTTGAATTATTTGAAAAGATATTTCGAAACTTTAGAAGTTCTGAAAAGATTAAAAAATATTAAAAAATTGAAAATACTTCAAAACGTTCAAAAAACTTCCAAAGTTGTCAACAAAAAATGCTGGAAGATTTTAAGGCAACTTTTTTAATTTTTCCAAAATTTGAGGAATAATTCGTGTCATTTTTAAAGCGATTCAGAAGTTTTAAAAAAAATTCAGGAACAATTTCAAATTTGACAAGATTTCAAAAAACTTAAAACAAAATGTGGATTTTTGAAGACTTCAAACAAAATTCTGAAGTTTCTTAAACATTTTGAAAAGTTTCAAGATAATATTTTAAGTGATTCATTATTAAAAAAAATTAATTTTTGTGCAAATTAGTAGAAAGATTGGAAAACATTACAAAAGAATTCAAAGATGGTCAGAGATGAATCCAGAAAATTTTAGTACAATTTTTGGAATAATTTGAGTCATTTTAAAAGATATTTAGGAACCATAGATGTTTTTAAGGAACTAAAAATATTTTCAAACTTTCAAAAAAATCGGAAAATAAATAAAATATATTTTTTTTATTTCCGAGCATGAAAAAGTCCTAAATATATTTTTAACTGAGTCAAATTTTTCCTTACATGTTGTAAAATTCTACGAAATAAAAAAAGTTCTCAGAAATGTTCTCTTTTTTCTTTCTTGATTAGGAAGTATTTTTTGGTTGAGAATTCGTCTTTTTGGTTTCAAAATTCATCTCTTTTAGTAGAAGTTTCATCTTCTTTCAGAAATCTATTATTTTTTATTAATTACAATCTTTCTCGGTTGAGGATTTAACTATTTTGTTAAAAATTCGTCTCTTTAGATAGATTCGACTCTTTTTGATTTGAAATAAAAATCTTTTTAGTTTTATGACCAACTATTACATTTTTTAATGCGAATTCTTTTTTTACATTCAACTCAGAGAAGGTATTAGATTTGAGTAGAATTCTACCCCCTCCGTTTTTGTCTAATGTCCACGTTTTGAGACATTCTGAACCCCAAAAAAACAGGTTTTCGCGAATGTATGTATGTATGTACGTATGTGGGTATGTAGATTCTTATTTTGTTAGCACGATAACTTTCGGAAGAACTGACAATTTGTATTGGGCTTTGGTATAATCTTTAAGTGTCCTAAAATGAAGGTCAAGTTCGTTAGCCAGCCATTTTGGATACAAAAGTGAACGCTTTTTAAAAATTTTTGAGACCAGTTTTTTTTCAAATTTGAAAATTCTATGCACGGATGTTCGTAGTATTAAAAAGGAAAAACAATGTAACTTATTCTAAACACCCTACAATATTGTCGTGAGACTTTTTTAATTTTCTTGAAAAATCGGATATTCAAATTTTTATCGCACAACAATATAATGAAAAAGCAAACATTCCATTTTGCGGTCAAAATATACAAGACACGGAAAAAGATGAAATGAAAAAAATGTGTACTCAAAAAAGAACTACAAGTTTGTTATTAATAACTTTCTGATAGGAAGGGTACGTTTTGTTACATTTGTAAAGAACTGATTCAAGAATAAAATAAATTAAATTTGTGGTCAAACGACACAAACCGCGGGAAATATTAATAGACAAACGTTGTTCATTCAGAAGAGAGCTACACATTTTCCATTTATCATTTTTTGATAAGATGCGTAATTTGTGTTTCATTCGTGAAAAATGACATCAACAATAACAAAAAATTATGCAAAAACGACGCAAGGTACGAAAAAGGATGAACAGACAAAAGATGTTTAGCCAAAAAATATCTACAAATTTGTTATAAACTTTTGTTATGGAAATACATTCAAAATAAAAAAATTAACTTTTTGGAAAAACGGTACACACTACAATAACATTTTATCTAACAAAAATTTTCGCCTAAAGGACATTTACAAATTTTTTTAGAATCACTTTACGCTTGGATGCATATTTTTGGTTCAAATCGTAAAAAATAACATTAAAAATAAACAAATTAAATGTGTGGAAAAACGACACAAGTTGAAATAAAATGCATAATAGCAAAATTATTTTTTTTATAGGATGAGCAGTTATTTTTGAATATAAAAACAAGGCAAGGAAAGTACGTCTGTTTTCAATATCAATGCATATTATGAATTGTAATAATATACATTAATTATTGAAATGATATGAAATTTTCACGGTAACTGATGATAAAATCAAATGCAAAATCAGAAACTAATAATAAAGTAATCATGATAAATACAATTCGCACTTTATTTTGCAATATCTAAATAAGCAATCACAGGCTGACAGAATCGAGTGCGGAGCGCGAGGTATGTGATGAGAATGTATTCGTTAAAACCGAAGGAGCTTTAACAAAAGAGAATTCACAATCACCATATTACAGTAGCCGACACTTTGACCTTTAGTTTTAAAAGGTCTGTGCACAAATGTGAGGGAAACACAAATACCGAGCGCGTAGTGGGAGGTGAACACAGTATGGAGTGCTAAGCGCGAGCTAAGCGTATTATTGAGCGCGAAGCGCGAGAATCAACAGTCGCGCGCCCTAGGCGCGCTCTAACTTGCGAGCGAAGCGAGCCGCGCGCGATGAAAATGTGCCCGCGAAGCTGGCAGATTTTTTTCTAGAAAATCAATCTCCTTGGTAAAAAATTCATATATTTGTTTGAGAATTAACTTTTCGTTAAAAACTCATATTTTCGAGATGAAACATTAAATTCTTTTATAGAAACTTGGTCTCTTTTGAAAAATCTTCAATCTGTTCTGGTTAAAAATACAACTTGTTGAAAATTGATACTTTTTGATTGAGGATTCAACTATTTTGTTGAAAATTAGTCTATATAGGATTGAAACTAAATTCAGTTTTATTGTATCATGAAATAGTTCAATTGCAAAAATAAAGCTAAACTAAATGAGTCATTTATAGGATGTATCATTTTAGTATAATTAATTTTGATATTGTGTCGAAAATTTGCAAGATTTTACACCAATTATTTACCGTTGGGAATATAAAATAGGGCTTCACAATGAAAGTGTTATTCCTTTTTTAATTGTAAACTCTACTATTATATTTTTGGTTCACAATTAATCTCTTTTGGCTGAAGATTCTACTGTTCTGTTGGAAATGTAATTATTTGATGAGAATCGGACTATTTTGTTAAAAAATCAAGTTTTTTTGTCGAAAATTCAACTATTCGTTAAGAGTTTAACTGCTTTAATAAAAATTCATTTTATTGGTTGAAAATATAACGAAAATTCATCTTTTTTGTTCCGAAATTACTTTTTTCAACTGGAAATTCACCTGTTCAATTTGCGGCTGAAAATCAATCCTTTTCAGTTAAAAATTCAACTATTACATTTTTTGTTGAGATATCATCGTTTCTGGATGAAAATTGTACTACATTGTTCCACGTTTATTTTATTTTCCAAAAATGGAACTATTTTCTTGGAAATTCACAGTTTTTAGTGGAAAATATAATTATTTGTTTGAAAATTAACTTCTTTGTTGAAAATTATAATTTTTTGGATTAAATATTTAACTGTTTTATAGAAAATTCATCTTTTTGGCTTTAAAATTCAGCAATTTGTTCAATATTTTTCTCTCTCTTGATTGGATTGCATTGAAAATTGAAATATTGTCTTTTGTTGAAATAGTAGATATCACATTTTTTATTGAGAATTAATCATCTTGATAGAATTCAACTACTATTGATTTAAAATTAAATTCTTTTTGGTTGAAATATCAACTATTACATTTTTAGTTTAAAATTTAGCTTGTTTGGTTAAATGCAACTAATTTTTATTTAGAATTGAAATATTTTCTGTTTGTAATGCCATTTGTAACATTTGTCTTGGAGAATTCATTTTTTATATTGAAAATTCAACTATGTGGTTGAAAATTCATCTTGCCAAGTTGAAAATTCACCTGTTTGTTCGAAAATACAATTTTTGTGGGTTAAAAATTCCACTATTTTTTTGAAAATTCAATTATTCCATCGAAAATTCAATTTTTTTGTTAAAAATGTATATCTTTTTGGTTAAAAATTTAACTGTTTTTTTCAACATTTGTCTTGTTTGAAAAAAAAATTTTCTTTACGATTGAAAATCAAACTAACTTCTAAAGAAATTGTCTTTTTCGCTTCAGGATTTAAGTATTTGGTTAAAAATTAAACAGTTTTTGGTTGATATTTAATCGTTTTATTCGAAAATTTAACCATTTGTTCGAACATTCATCCGTGTAGAATGAAAATGTGACTATTTGATTCAAAATTCAACTTTCTTGGTTAAAAAATTATTTCTTTTACATGAAAGTTTAACCATTTGGTTGTAAATATAAATTTTTGATCAAAATTAATAAAATTAATATTTTTTTTGTAAATGCAGAAACAATTTGAGAAAAAAGTACTTTTCAACGAATCATATTCGTCTCTTCTTTCTGTTGTGAATTCATATTTTTAACTAAAAATTTAAGTGCATATTCCTGTTAAAGATTCCTCATATTAGTTGAAAATCCATATCTTTCGTTTGAGAATCCACATTGTTTGGCTGAACTTGGATTTTGGTTGAACTTGTAATTATTTTATTCAGAAATTCAACAATTTCAATGAAAAGTCATTTCTTTTGACTCAACTATTTTGTTAAAGATTCAACCATTTGTTTGAAAATGATGACTCTGTAGCTCAAGAATTCAACTTTTTAATTGCAAATTTATCTATTTTTATATGAAATTAATCCTTTTTGATTGCAAACTAAACTATTTGTTGAAAGTGAAACATATTTTAACTTCAAATCTTAAACGTTTCATGATGAATTCAATATGATACCTAGACATTAATTTAATTGAAAACAATGTTTTCCCCATTTTCGTGAAAAATCGCCTCATTATAGACGAAAGAGTTTAAAGTCTTCATTTATATTCCCGAAAGTAAATAATTTAGGTAAAATCTTTTTATTGTGGGAAAAGTTTTATGCATAATATTTATGTATAAAGTATTTTATTTACGGCTTTTATTATAGTTTGTAGAATGTATTTTGTGTAGGACAATATGGAATATAATATTTTTGTGTGCAATGTTTTAGGAAATATTTCTAGAATAAAATAACTATTATTTATTTCTGTGTAGGATATATTTTGTGAAGAAAATATTTCCTGTAGGGAGAATATTCTCTATAGGATATATTCTGTATACAATATATTTGTGTGGGAATTAGTGCTTCTTATTTTTTAATAACTGTATTCTATTCCTCACATTTCTAACTATCAATAAATACAATAATATTCCTCTTTGCTGAAGTAAATTTATTAAAGCTTGAAATAATCTTTAGTATAAACGAAATATTGTACATATGTCATATTCTACGAATTTTGTTCTGCTTCCTTTTTATCAAGTTTATTAAGTCGCAATTTGCATGCTCGTTTACGTAGCTAACAAGTCAGGTAATAGGTACTCGGTAATTACGTTTTAAAGATGAATCTGCTTCCCGTTTCCAATTACGTGTTGCGCTTCTTTTACCTTATTCAAATTTCCATCCATTTGCCATATGTTCTTTCCATGCAAGGGAATGTATTAAATCTTTATTTAGCTTCAGTCACAGAGAAATATTTTCTCTCCTCTTTGGAAATACTTTTCACATTCTCATCAGAGAATGTAAGATTTGTGTAAAATTTTATCGCCCCGTTTTTATCAAATGTTCACGTTTTGAGACCTTCTAAACCCGAAAAACAGTTTTTAGCGAATGTGGCTGGATGTGTGGGTGTGTGTACGTTGGTGCGTGTATGTGTGGGTCTGAAGATTGTATCGGCCATTGGTATACTCTTTTGGTGTCCTAAACTGAACGTCAAGTTTGTTAGGCAGCCATTTTGGACGAGAATTCAAAACACTTGGACATTTAAAAAATTTTTGAGAACACATTTTTCAAGATTTAAAATTTCTATGTACGGCTATTTATAGTACACCAGACCCTCAGTTGAGAAACGCGCGATCGCACGCGTTTTATGAATTCCTAGAATTGCTGGTCCACGCAGTTTCTCAGACGGCAGGGCGAGAGACGGTTGCGACTCCGCATCTGAAGGGACGCAGTACACTACTACTCAGTCAAGTATGTTGCGCAATATAATGGAAACGGTTCAGGCGGCCCTGACTGTCAACCCCCGACATTGTTCCTCAACAGAGAGTCAACTCAACAGAGTCTATAGCATTTACAAAATGCTAAAGAACAAACGAGAATGAAAATTGATAGCCAAACAACGCACGATATGAAAAAAAAGTTAGGGAAAGACACAAGATACGAATAAAGACGAGAAACAAGAATTTTGCATTAAAAAAAGACCTACAAATTTGTTTGCAAACACTTTTTGGTAGGACGCTTAGTTCTCGTCTTATGCGTAAAAAATAAAAGAATTACATTTTTAGACAAACGACATAAGCTATGCAAAAAATTAATGAACAAAAGTTGCTCACCCAAGACAAGCTACAAATTTGTCATTAGTAATTCTTTGATTAGACTCACAGTTTTTTTTTAATCGTAAAAAAGAGCACTGGAAATAAAAAATACATATTTGGAAAACTCGCCCAAGAGACGAAAAAAAATGAAAAGACAAAAGTTTTTCAATCAAAAAAGATCTAAAAATTTGTTATAAACTTTTGTTATAAAAATACATGTGTAATTAAAAATAATTACCTTTTTGTAAAAACGACATAAGCTACAATAACATTGTATTTATTAAAATATTTCGCCTGAATGATATCTACAAATTTTCTTGGAACCGCTTTACGCTAGGATACATATTTTTGGTTCAAATCGTAAAAACTCACATTGAAAATTAACAAAAAAAAATTATGGAATGAAGAAACAAATTGCAACCAAATGTATAATAACAAACTTGTTTTTTTTTACATGCGCACTTTTTTTTATTATAAAAACAAGGCAATTCTAATACGTTTGTTCCAATACCAATGCATATTATGAATTGTAATAATATAAATTTAGAAATGAATGTAATATACGTTTGATATAATAGTGTTGAACATGATGTGTAAAAGTTTGCATTGTGGATACAATCGAGTGCGAAGCATGAGATGCGTGATAAGAATGAGTTCGTTAAAGCCGAAGGAGCTTTAACAAAAGAGAATTCATAGTCGCCAAATTACAATTGTTGGTGCTTCTACCTCTAAATTTGAAAGTTCTGTGCACAAATGTAAGGTAAATACATTATCGAGTTCGAAGCGCGAGAACGCAGCGGGGATATTTTTTTAAATCATATTAAAAATCTACTCCTACCTGTGTTTTCCAATATTTCGATTGGTTTATAAATATTAGGCTGATTCATTTTATAAGGCAAAAAAATTATCTTCTAAACAGAATATGCAGTAGGTTGGTCCCATTTTTTTAAATTTTCATGCATAAGGCCCAGACATTATTTTAATTCCGCACAAAAAAAATCATTTAAAAGACGATATTCAGAGGTTCCGCAAGCCCCATGAAATTTAACACGTATTATCCATAAAAAAGAATTTTTTCTTCATTTTATTCAGAATCATCAATATTAGGTGAATCGAGTTGAAACTCAACGTTTCCCTTCACAGTTAGCCACAGACTACGAATCGTAAGCTTTTCTTCAAATATCACCACCATAAGCCTGTTTTATAGGGTAAAAAACCCCGTAAGTGAAAAATTGTGTTCTGCGAGTTTTTAGCGCTGATAGCTAGTTTGAACTTAACTAGATAACTAGAACTGATAACTAGATATTTATATTTTTCAAACAATTTATTATTGTTTTTAACATTTTTGTCTTCGGATAGAGTTGGAACTTTGCGTTTTCTTTCGAATTCAAACAACTTATTATTATTGAAATTATTATTATTTTAGAATTATTCTAGAAAGTTGCAGTTTTTTCTATAATATTCCAATTTTCACCCACTTTTTAATTATTGTGAGGTTATAATTAATGAAATATAATGAACCTTCTTGCTTACACAAATTATGAGTGTTTATAACTAACTTCTCTTATAATAATGCTAGATATTTACGGTTTTTTCTGAAATTGTTAGCTTCTCGTCCACTTTATACTCAGAGTGAGGACTTATTAATACATTTTAGCAAAGGCGATTGTTTCAACAAGTTATTATAGTTTAAAACTACCTTATTTGTATAAATGCTACGTAAATGCGGTTTTTTCTGGAATACTCAAATTTTTGTCCACTTTTCACTTAGCGAGGTAATAATTAATGCAAGCTAACAAACATAATTAATTGCCCATTTGATTATTGCTTATAACTCTCTTCTCTCAAAGTGATGCTAGACAGTTAGGCTTTTTCTGAAATCTTCAGTTTTGCTTTGACTTTTTGGTTATAAACAAATAATCAATTAACATCAACGAGAATTATTTTCTAAATAGTATTGTATTTTTTTTAATATGAGTTATTTTTACTCTTTTGCCAATGTCTTGAAAATCTTATTTTAAACAAAACTCTATCATACAGTAAAGGTAAATTGAAGAATGAAATAATTAGAAGTAGGTGGAAGGAGTAGGTCGGTAAATGACTTGTACAAACTTTGTTTTGAATTACAATACCAGGTTATCTTAAAGCGTAAAAGAAAAATTTGGAATTGCACATATTTTACCATCAGCCTCCGCCCTTCCCCCTGGAGAAAATACGTTGTCATCGACAATAATGTACATATATAGAGATAAAAAAGATCTTAATCAAATAATTCATTGATCATAACAACTTACGGGACAAGGTAGACTAACTGCAGTTAGGAAATTGTTTCCGGTACTGTGTTACCACTTTTAGTCAATATTGTTTCTAACTTTCGTCTCTAGTAAGAAGGCAATGAAAGTCAGCTTTCAATTTTACAAATATCTGCTTTATAACGAAAATATATATTTACTTGAAAGAAACCGATTTTTTCAAAATAATTCTCTCCAATGTTTATTTATTATTTGTTCATAACTAAAAATCCAAAGCAAAGTTAATGTTTCAGAAAAACCGCAACTCTCTAGCAATTATCTGCAAGAAGATGATTATAAACAATAATCAATTGTTTGCACAATAATGTGTTTTTACTTGCATAAGTTATTACCTCACTAAGTGAAAAGTGGGAAAAAGTTAAAAATTTCATGAAAAACTGCAACTATTTATCATAACTCATTAGTACAGGAGAAAATAGTTATAAAGAATAATAATTCGTTTCAACAATTATTTTTGCCAAATTACATTAATTATTACCTCACTCTAAGTGCAAAGTGGACAAAAATTTGAAAATTTTAGAAAAAAATGCAATTATCTAGCATTACTAGAGGAAAAGATAGTTACAAACAATAATAGTTTGTTCAAACAATCAGGTTCGTTAAATTGCATTAATTATCACCTTACCTTGAATGAAAAATGGACAAAATTTTATGTATTACAGAAAAATACGCAACTATGCAGCATTATTCAAAGACAATATTATAATTGAAAGTTTGAGATAAGTTGAAAAATTCGGAAAGAAACGATTTTCTAACTCTATTATTAAATTATCCTAATTTTTTTCTTTTAAATATCAGTTTTTGTTATAAAACCATAAAGCGCTAACATAACCTGAAATTGTTAACATTTACGGATCTTACTTGAAACATGATTTTTTTTAATAACAATACGAATTTTGAACGAAAACCACTAATATAATCCCAAATTTTTGAATTATTCTAAACTTTGTTCGAATTATATAATGATTTGTGATTGAAAATACTAATTTTTGATGTGAAACAACAACATAACCTTAAATTGTTCATCAATTATAAACCTTTAGTATCTAATGATTTTTGCTCAAAAAGCACTAAATGATAAAAAATGCTAACAAAATCAAAAACTGTTAAAAATAGAGAACCTTGATGATGATTTTTGTTTTAAATGACTAATTCCTGATGGAAAAAAAAACAAAGCATATCTATAATTTTTATGAATGTTCAGTTTTCTTCGAAATTTCACGATTTTATATTGAAATTAATTTTTACGTACTAATTTCCAGCGAAAACACTAACATATAAATAATGTAAAATATTTACAATTATGTATCACATAGTTTCAAACATTCAATTCAGCCCATCAAGTGGAATAATTTACAAAATTTTTAATTTAAGATATAACACTACTTCGAGTAATGAAATGCGAATCAGGTTTTCAACAACAAGGATTGTGAGATTTTTGAGACATATCTTTATACCACTTTTTGAGATAGCATTTTGAAGGAATATTATAGTTTTATAAATAAATTTAAATAAATAAAAAAACTAATTATTCAATTAAATTAAATTTTTAAAAATTGACTTATTACACGGGAAAATGTGTCCTATAAAAAGTACAGAAAGACCAACAGAAAGTCCTGGACTGCATAGGAAGTTTGAATAAACTAAAAAGAATTTGATCTATTAAAAATTCTAACGCCAAAAAAATCAATTTTCTAATTATATTAGAAGATATTGCAGAAGAATAGGCAATAGATTTTTGTCTTTTTTTTATTTGTAAATATTCCTGAAATAATAAACAGTTTCAAATTTTAATAGTCTTAGTTTGCAAGTCATTTTTTATATGATTTGAATTATTTATAGTTGAAGTTCAATTATTTGTTGAGGTATAGTTTCTCATTGATATTATCAATTTTATAGCTGCTATATTCGACTCATGATTCAAATTCAAAACGTGTATATTATTACATAAAAAATGAAAAAACAATCTTTTATTCATATTAGACCAATTCCATTTCGAATCAGGCAGAGAGGTCCAGCTTAGGGTGTCAGAGTGACTTAGTATTTGGATATATCATTCAATGGTGAAAATGAAGGAAGACGTATTTCACAGTTAGATAAAATTCTTTTTCATTTTTTACAATCATCCGAAGATCACCCGTGATTTCTCAAAAATTGACAGATTTTTTTTCAAAATGCAGTATTTTCCGAATAAGCCTAGATATTTAGGATACTCCTTTTTTCATCGACGTAAAAATTCGTATTCTTCTAATTGATCTATAAAAATGGAAATAATTTAACAATTACAAAATGGCGGCTGTTTTTCTAAAATTTCTAAAAGTGCATTTTCTCAAAAACCATACTTTAAAAAATCGTGGTTTTTGTTCCAGAAATGGCCCAGATAGCAAGCGTGCGACGCACGTTACTCGCACTGCATGCGAGGCACGCCGTGCGTGCCAAAACGCAGCGTTACCGCTCGCACTTCGTGCAGGCACATATGTGCAAGGCATATGAGTCACATATCGTGATACCGCCTGATCACGTGGCAAGAAAAATCCATATAACATGGTGTTCCTTTCGGTTGCGGTGGTTAGGCTAGGTCGTTTATCGATTCGTTATTGAATGTTGACAATTTGCAGTCTTCTTGTTCGTGGGCACTTAGATATATTTCATAATTTATATTTACGTACAATTTATTTCGGAGTGCAAATGGTTTTCGTGTTCAGTTTATTTTATATTTCATTTGATATTTTAATACTTATATTTTATAATGTATCGTTTAGGTCATTTTGACTCGCAATGTATTTTTTTAAGTGAAAAGAGAGAAATGATTTTTAAACATTGCCATATGTTTATCCAAACGTGTATAGCAAATAAGAGAACACTTTATTTCATAATTGACACAAATCCAGTCAGAGTTACGTGAAATTCTGAAAATATTGATTAAATAGTGGCACATAACCTCAATTTCTGGTGCGGTAAACAAAACACCGCCGTAGATTGCACTTTCAAAAATCAAAATAAGTACAAAATATACATTGAACATACTGAAAAATTTCCCTACCATACATTCTCCCGATTATTATAGTAGAGAACGCGCAGTTTTCGAAATTATGAAGAGATTCAAGACAAGGTAGATAAAGAATATTTTGTTTTTTCCCATTCCTCCCGCAGCAAAATTTTTGTTTCAGAACGTTTTCGCACGAAACTTTTTTTGTTTATCCTGTTACCTGCCTTTTATTCAACAATCTATATTTAAATATTGTACATATATACATACCGTCCGCAAGAACCTGCAACGTGTACTCGCATTATACCAGCACGACGTGATATACGCACGACGTGCGACGCACCTGTCACGCATATGAGGACGCATCTGCGTCATTGCTTGCGTGCACGCCGTGCGACAAAATCCGCATGCGTGCGACGCATGTGCGTCGCACTATGCGCGCATATTGCTATCTGGGGGGTGATAATATGCACTTAATATATCTAGAGTTTCATTCGTAGGGAACTACTGCTTCACATTGAGAAAATTTTGTGTGAAAAATCGAATTTTCACCTTTGTTATCAGGAACAACAATGAAAGGTACTAGAAAATGTTCATATAAAAGTTTACACCTAGAAAAGTTCTACAAGAAATATCTCTTGCTCTTTTGTGATATAATTATCTTGCATTTATCTTCCATAAATTTAATTTGTTTATTTTCAATGTTATTTTTACGATTTAAACTAAAAATACGCATCCTAGCGTAAAGTCATTTTAAGAAAATTTGTAGATACAATTTAGAGAAAAAAATGTTGTGAAATAAAAATTTATTGTAACCTTGCGTCAATTTTCCAAAAAGTTAATTTTTTTATTTCGAATCTATTCTTATAAAAAAAGTTTATCACAAATTTGTAGATCTTTTCTGGTTGAATAACTTTTGTCTATTCATGTTTTGCTTCCTCATAGAGGGAGGTTTGTAATGACATAAATTTTCAAATATACTTTTTTGACATATTTTGATATAATTCTACCCCAGGAGCTCGAAAATAATTTTTTTTTAGAACGTTCGTGTGTGTGTATGTGTGTGTTACTTTTTTCTGTTTACCATATCTCGAAAAGTAAAAGAGCTACGATCATAGCGACCATTTAGAAGTATTTTTTTCTTGCATTGAAAGGTTTAAAAGGAACAATTTTACCTTGTTTATATAAGAAAAACTTTTTTGATATTCAAATTTCGACAATACGATATTTAGCGTATTTGTTCGCGTTTCTAAGACGCATCGATCGACCTGTTGTTGAAACTTGTATGAGCTACCAGGACCGATTTATAAAGTTTCAAAAAATCGTTCATTCTGTTCATACATATATGTACGAAAAACTTTTTTGGTATTCAAAATACGACAATATGACATCCAGTGTATTTTTTCGCGTCCTTGAGACGCATTGATTAACCTATTGATAAGCCTTTATGGCCCACCAGTACCGATTTATGAAGTTTCAAAAAAATTGTATATTTTGTTTATGAGAAAAAATTTGTTCATGTTAGGAGTACTAACAGTACTATATCTGTAATGCTTGTTTCCGTCTTCGCGACACGCCAAATGACCTATTAACGAACCTTCAATAATATCTTATGTTCTAGCAATACCGATTTAAAGTTCAAGAGATATTTTGTTTATCTTTTTGATATAGAGAACATTTTTTTTAATATTGGGAATACAACTATAATGTATATAATACATTTGTTCGCGTCTTCGAGACGCATCGATTGTCAAAATTAGGAACTTAATGATTTACCATAAACTACCAATATCGTTCTTAAATTTTTAACAGAATTAGTTTCCTTGTTTATAAGGGGATTTTTATATATTGGGAATATAACAGTGCTGCATTTGATGTAATTGTTTGCGTCTTCGAGACGCGTGGATTGGTCTTTTGACGAAGTTTCGAAGGCCATTATTGATTAATCAATAGCTACTCAGAAAGTTTTAAGAAAAGTTAGATTTTTACTATGAGGTTTTGATTCAAAATATAAAACTAACATGGGTTAAAAAATTGTTCCTTGTAACTGAACATATCAATTGACATTTTGGTGGGCCCTTCGATTTTCTGAAAATAAAATTTTCGGAAAGACAGCAACATAAGCTTGAAAAATATTGATCTTGCAGGGTGTTCAAAAATCAACGTTTTTCTCTTCTTGACTTTTTTCAAATCGTGCGTTGTTTAGCTTAAAATTTTCATTTTCGTTTGTATTTTTGAATTTTGTAAATGCTATTACGCTGGTAATTTTTTTATTGAAAAAAGTAATTTAGATAAATTGTTCGTGTTCTTGAGTACAGCCAATAACCGTGCATAAAATTTTATAATCTAAAAAAAAGTGGTCACAAAAATTTTGAAAATGCTTCAGCTTTTCGAATTGTCATCAAAAATGGCGGGCTCACGAATTTTACCTCCAGTTTAGGACACTGAAAGAGTATACCAAAGGCCAATCCAATCTGTTATTTCTTTTGAATGTTATCGTGCTAATAGACTAAAAATTTACAACCAGACACACACACACACACAAACACACACACACAGGTAGACACATTCGCGAAAACCTGTTTTTCGGGTTCAGAAGTTCTCAAAACGTGGACATTTCACAAAAAAGGGGTGGGGGGTAAGATTTTACACAAATCTAATATCTTTTCTGATGAGAATGTAAAAATGCATCTATATATACACTGTAAAAACTAGAGATCTTTTTTTTTTACGGTAACATTTTTTAGGTGCCCTGTTTTTGAATATGAGAACTTCATACTGTCATTTTCAATGTAAAACGAATGAATCTGGGTTCCCACCAGCTGTCTCATTTTAGTACCACTCGAGACTGTTTTTTCTGGCTGTTATTTGATATACGTGAAATTGGCCCTAAAATAATACTTTTTTTTTACAGTGTAATTACAACCCTTATATTCTTCACTACTCTGATAGCGTAATTAGAATTCGATTTTTTTCTACACTCGTTTCAAGAAAAGAGAATTGCTCAGTGGGCATGGAAAATCAAATTTATAAAGCGAAGAAGGCTGTTGCGTCATTTCGTTCATTACGCGGTCGCCGCGCATGTCGTGAATTTCAATTATTTTGAAAATTTCACCCTCAGAAGCATATTTTAAATTTTTTGTCATCTGCGAATTTGCCAAATTTTTTTGTGAGGTGAAATTCACATGTTCTGGGTGAAGTTTTTAATCACGTGGATATACTTTTTTTCTGCATTATACGTCTGCACCTGCGTGGGCACCTTTTTTTCTTTTGTTCAACCTAAAAGTTCGAAGCTCCTGTAATAAATCTTAATTTTAGCAATATGAAAGAAACTACGAAATAAAGACTAATTATCTTTTATAAGCGTTAACAGATTATGTATTTCTTAAACATTTTTTTCGTAAGACGTTATTAAAATAGATAGAAAAAGTGGTGTTTAAAATAAAACAAATAACATTTCAAATTTACAATGAAAAACTTTTCTATTGATTTTATTTCTAAATGATACGGCAAATTAATGTTATTTGAATAAAACAATCCTATCGACCAAGAGTGTCGGTAACAGAATCTACAGATGGTAAAGAATGTTACTGAAACTTTTCTCTTTTATCCATTGCAGGTATTGACTTTTTGTTGCCAAGCAGATTTTGTAGATAGCAAACAGATGGCAAACAGTGCCTAAAATTATAAGCGATTAGGAAATGTCTCTTTTTTCAAACATTCAAATTTTTCTATTTAAAATTATTAATTTTAAACCTAATTATTTATTTTCACAACTGTTATTGTAAACTAATGGTGAACAACAAAATTACTATAAAAAACGAAGAATCATGAAAATTTCCGATTGATAAAATACCGACAGATATAAAATATAAAATTTTCGACAATAAATATAATCATTTATTCAAATGGTTTCAATAATACAAATATTTTGAGACCGTTATACACGAAAAATAATTTAAAAATTAGAAAAGAACCTTGGTCTTCATGTTCCTCATCATTATATAAATAAAACCCTATTTTTTAAAAGTATCCTGATTGAAAACCTAGAAAAATAACTAGACAATTTATCGAATAAATAAAAAACGTTGTGACTGATAATGCAGAAAACTCCCAAATTTTGACGATACCATTACAGAAAAGAATTTAATTTAAAAAATATATATATATAATAATTAACTATGCCAAAAATAATAAATAAATGCATTATAAAGCAATAATTTTCCAAATTTAAACATGATTATCTTTTCTTCCATCTTATAACTTTTTCGAAAGTGTCCTCGTGTACCCGGGTAGTTCCCACCACGGTACATTTTTGCAAGTGAGTGAAGTGATATATGTAATTAAAATTTCACTTGGGGCCTCCGAATCGTCGTTTTTTAGCTCAATTCTAAGCAAATGTATCTAGAATTTATTTCGGAATTTTGTTTGCAAAAATAATCGACTTTAAAGCATATACATACGTCGGGCACATACCCAGGGTACCCGGGTACCCATCATATAAATATTTAACTATGTGTGGATTATTAATTTCCAATCAACTTATTTGATTAATGCGCGTAAATTGTGTTGAGTACAAATATAATTAATAATAATTTCAGCAATTATTGGTTAATAATTGATTCTTCGTTACAATCTGTATACCTTTCGCGAGGTCCGCTAGGGACAGTATGTGAATTGTTTCGGTGTTCTGTGTGTTTTATAGTGTTTTGTGCGTTTGGCACTCACTTTTTACATTTGTTTATTGGCATAATTATTTGAAAACTTGAATAAAAGGTTGTTTGTTTGGTTTGTTTTCGAATTTGTATGTGTATCGCCCGGAAATTTATACGAATCCACACAAAAATAAATCCATTTTTTTTTAACAATAATTATATATAGAGGCGGTGCAAGCCCTATGAATGCACATCTTTCTCATATGAAAGAAAAACGTTTTAGTAAATTTTATTCAGAATCGTCAATATTAGCTTAATCGAGTTGAAACTTAACATTTCGCTTCAGAATTAACCATAGGATATTAATAAAATATTACTTCCGGAATATCACCCCCATAAATCTGTTTTATAGGGTTCGAGAACAACCCCATGAGTGAAAAACTGAGTTTTGCGAGTTTTTTGAGCTAATTATGATTTTTTCACAGTTTCTTAATGCGAATTGATTCTAATGCATAAAATACTACTTTATACTGATAACTATTAGCTTATATAGATTTTTTCAACAATTTATGTTTGTTTTTAGCAATTTACTCTTACAATGGAGATAGAAATTCGTGGTTTTTTCAAAGAAAATTTCACTTTTTGTACAATTATCAATAAGAGTGAGCTACTAGTTAATTAATGTTGACGAACATCATTGTTTAAACAATTTATTATTATGGTCAATATTATTCTCTTGGAGTAAGGCTAGAAATTGCGGTTTTCTCTTAAACTTTTAACTTTTTGTCCACTTTCCAATTAGAGTGAACTAACAGTTGATTCAAGTTAACAAAAATAATTGGTTAAATAACTTATTATTGTTGTTAATAACTTTGCTTGATGGTAACAAATTGCGGTTTTTTCTTGAATGTTTAACTATTCGTCTATTTTTCACTTGTAGCGATTTATTGATTAATTAAATGGAGCGAAAATAATTGTCTAAACAGACTATTATGATTTATAACTATCTTCATCTGTATTAATATCAGATAGTTGCGGCTTTTTCCTGAAATTGTTAAATTTTGTTCTGTTCTTCACTTAGTGAGGATTATTATAGTTGATAGTTTATAGTTTATTATTGTTTATAACTATATTTTCTTAGATAATTGCTGGAAAGTTGCAGTTTTTTCTGGAAAGTTCAACTTTGCTTTGCCTTTTTAGTTATGAACAAATAATAAATAAATAATAAAATATAATAATAAATAATAAGGGAGAATCATATTTCAAACAATCTCTTTCTTTTTTGTCAATCTATTTTTGTAAAATAAAAGAGATGTTTGTAAAATTGATATCTGATTATAATTTTCGTCTTACTAGAGAGGGAAGTCAAAAACAATATTTACTGCAAGTGGTAACAGTGTACTGGAAGCAATTTCCTGACTACAGTAAGTCTACCTTTTTTTTAGCATTTTTCTATGGGAGAATATTATTCTTAATGATATTAAATTGTTTAAACAATTTTGTTTGGCAACATTACTCAAGTATTACCTCAATCTAATTGAAAATTGGACAAAAAGTGGAACATTTTTCTCATTCCGTGACTTTCTAACTCTATTCTAAGAGAAAATTGCTAAAAACAATAATAGATTGTTTATAAAATTTATCTTACCATTTCATTATCAGCATGAAGTAGTATTTATTGTATTAGAAACAAATGACATTAGAAAGATCGCAAAAAAATCATAATTAGCGCAAAAAACTTGCAAAAACCCAGTTTTTCACTTATGGGGTATTTTCGAGACCCTATAAAACAGACTTATGGGTGGTAATGTGCAGAAAGAAATGTTTTATTCGTATTCTATAGCTCACTGTGAAGAGAAATGTTGAGTTTGAACTTGATTCAACTAATATTGACAATTCTGTATAAAATGTACAAAAACGTCCTTTTTTCTTATGGGAAATACGTGCAAAACTTCATGGGACTTGCGCCACCTCTGAATATAATTTTTTTTTTAACAAAAAAATTGATTCATTTTTTTGTATATTCGAACAAATTTCCGGGCCATATGCATGAAAATTGGAGAGAGAAAATGTGGACCGCCCTAGTTTCCTCATTAGTTTTTGAATTAAAATATTATTTTTGAATCTTGTTTTCTTCAATATTTGCTAAACTCATGTGACAAGAAGTGTTTTCCAATTTTTCAATTGGTCAGTTATTTCACAGGATTTGTAATAAAATATTTTATTTAGTAGTTTCTTTTATGTTGATATATTTTTTTAATTTTTACGGCCAGGTATATAGCTATTAGATAGTGATAATTAAGATTTTGAGACGTAGTTAGTAGTAATTTATTCCTTTAAATTACTTTATTTACCTATGGAGTAGAATTAGGCAATTCAATTTTGAGGTCAGGTCCTGGTTTCAACACCCTTAAAACTGGCTCTGAATTCGATCTCGCGTGTTTCTACTTTGTTTGTATTTACAATTTTATGGCGCTCATTTGATGAGAATTGTACTTGCTCATTATGATTACTCAGCAAATATGTTAGGTTCCTCATAGAGGAAGTACCTTCAAATAAAACACCTAGAAACGTAATATATTTTTCAAATAATATAAATGACCAATTGACCATAACATATTTACTCTTTAATAAAATGCATCAATATTATAGGACAATCGATTTGCCTCGAGTCGAGCAGTCTCTTATATTCTTGCATCAACTTTTAATTATGTCAATGAAAAAAGTTTAACTAAAACAACCCCGTTCTGAAATATTATAAAGTGCTATAAAAACGTAATGGATATTTTTAGAAATCCTTCGGTCAGTTTTGAGACATTAGTAGTGAAAATAAGCCCGCGAAACTTTATAAAATAGTACGTTTTATAATTGAAGAGCGTTCCATTAAAGTATTAAGCGAATAAAAAATTCTCCGAATATACTGTTATTTCATCCACAATATATTATGTAATAATATATTGTGCTAACATTTTGAGAAACGTTTTAAAATATATGAGGGCATGTCTGTCTCGCTCATTTGAGTTTATATTTTTTGGTTTAAATAATGCAACTTTATCAATTCTTTTTTAGATAGGGCTCTAAAGTCCTGTTCCCTGTTACATTCTAAATTGAAAATTAGTAAAATTGCACTATTTAAACGAAAGAAAAACTAGAATGTGTTAACCCAAAAAGATGACTTACAAGCAAAAATATAATAGTTGATATTTTAACCAAGGAAAGATTTTCTTTCTTAATCAGAAAAAGTTGAATAGAACATTAAAAGAAGAAATTCAAAAAAATACTTGAATCCCCTACAAAAAAAGATTTTTCAGTCAATGAAGAAAAAAATGTGCATCCAAAATGTATAATTTTCAAGTAGAAAAAGATGAATTTTCAACCACGAAGATTACTTTCTTACCATAAAAGACCAATTCGCAACAAAATACATGAATTTCAGACCAATAATTGGAGTTTGGAAGCTAAAAATATGGTCTTTCTACAATACTGTTGAATTTTCAATCAAATAACAAAATGTTCAACCCAAAAGATACGTTTGCAACCGAGAAGATTATTTTTCTACTAAAAAAGACGACTTCTCCACAAAATAGATCAATTTGGAACCAAATAGTTGCATTCTCAACCTAAAGAGTTTTTTTTACCAGAAGAGACGAATTTTCAACAAAATAAATATGAATAAATGGATGAATTTTCAACCAAGAATTTTTTTCTTGCAAAAAAGAAGAATTTTCATTAATTTACATAGATTTCCAACCGAATAGTTGACCTTTTAAACTAAAAAGATAAACTTTCAACGAAAAATGGGGCAGTTGATTTTTCATTTAAAAAAATTAATTTTCAATGTGAAAAAAACGAATTATCTATAAAGTAGTTGAATTATCTACTTGTATATTGCATTTTCAAGACAAGAAGACGAATTTTCTAGACAAAACAATTGAACTTCCAACAAAAAATATGAAGTTTCTTTTCTTTTTTTGTGGGTGATTCTGAACCCATCTGTTAATATTATTACATTTTCCAAATAGGAAAAGAAAGAATCCAAAATTTTTAAGTGTAATTTTAAAATTGCTAATATTTAGTGGATTCTTATTATAAAAATTTAAATAAGAAAATTTCTCAAGAAATCTGTATTATCGTCAGAGAATAACAGAAAATTTTCAACGTCTTTTCATACTAGATGGAGATATGAATTGAAAATTATTTTTAATTAATTTTTTTCTGAAAAAAGATCTCCTTTCGCTCCGCTGGGAATCAAACCACAGAATTTCCGATTGCCGGTCGGGTGCTTTTCCATTAAGCTACTAGACAGATCGAGGGAAGAAGCTTTTTTCAAAAGATACACGCATTATTTTACCAGGTGGTAAATCAAATTTTTCAAGGAAGCTGTATTATCGTCAGAGAGTAACAGAAAATGTTCAACGTCTTTTCAGACTGGGTGGAGAACTGAATAAAAATTATTTTTAATAATTAGTTCTCATTTTAATTTTAATAATAATAATAATATTTTCTGGGAAAAGTTTCTTCTCTCGAACTTTCTAGCAGCTTATTGGGAAAAAACCCGACCGGCAATCGGAAGTTCTGTGGTTCGTTTCCCAGCGGAGCGAAAGGAGAAGATCTTTTTCCAGAAAAAAAATTATTTAAAAAGATTTCTTTCAAGAAATCGAGGTGAAAATATTTAGACTGGATTAAAAGAATTGTGAGAATATTTATAAGCAAACCCTACAGATTGGAATGAATTATGAGTTTAGTGTCACAATTAAAAAAAATTGTCAATATAAGATCGAAAAGATATCTATTTTATCATGAATAATTTTAGTTTCAACAAAAAAGTTCGTTTTCAATCGAATAGTTTAAGTTTAAAAAGTCAGTTTTTAACTAAAAAAATACATTTTTAATAAAACGCATACATTGTTTACCAAAAGTTGAATTTTGAAGCAAGAAGAATAATTTTATACGAAAAAGACAAATTTTTATGAAGCTACAGAAATTCACAAAAAAAGTAAAATTTGCCACCAAATAGTTGAATTTTCTACGTAAATGCTGAATTTCCAAGACGAAAAGGCGAACTTTCTATACAAAACAGTGAAATTTTCAATCCGACTTTTAATTTTCTGCCAAGGAAATGAATTTGCTACTAAAATTATAAATGTTCAACCAAAACAACGAACTTTGTAGAAAGTAGTTCAACTTTAAACGAAGGAAAAAAGATGAAGTTTCAATAAAAAATATAGTACTCAGTGGAGAGATTATGTTGATCCTCAATGAAAATATTTGTTTATAATATTGGATGTCAATTTTGGCTTTGGGATCAGAATAAATAATTACATTTATTTGTAAATAAACCAAACGTTTCGGCGTACAATGGTGGCCCTCAATAGTGGCTAATTTTTATTCTGGAAAAGACAGTTACCACAAATATTTATGAGGGACGCAGTGTTAGAATGTTTATAAGTTATAATAAGCTTGATAACTTTCAAAGGAACAATATTCCAGAATATATTTAAATTATGTATGTTAAATTACATATATTCTCACCCTTTCCCTCAAAACACCATAATTTTTGTTTTATTTACTTTAATTTTGAGGCCCACATTCTTGAGGCTAATATTTAGTTTGCTCAACATTCTTTGCAAATCTTCGATTGACTCTGCAATTGATCATCTGCAAACGCTAACCCACGTACCCTCACTTTTCCGTGATCCACAAATAATCATAAATTCACGAAATAATAGTAAATGAATAAACAGATAATTAAGGATTCATCTACAATTCACGTGAGGTGTTTTTCTGAAATCCCCCCCCCCCCCCTTCACACCCTATCTAAGATACCTTGAGTTTAGCTGTCCTCTCCCTCCTCTTCAAATCTTGCTAAGACTTTATAAACTTAGGGAACCAAATTACATATGAAACATAAATTCTGTTAATTAAATAAACGTAGAAGCTTAATTAAATTAGTTTGAGAAAATCAAATGGGTTAATAATAATAAGTATTTAATTACAATTTTACTACAATTTAGCACAATTTTATAATATCTTCAGTGCCTAAAATGTTGCATAATCTGACACACTTTCTGTATTCTATTACTAATATTTTAAAGTTTATAAATTATCGAAATTCCTATTTATTTATCGCAGACTTCATAGACGTTCCCCTCTTTTCGAGTTTTATTTAAATGCGAACTGAATTATTATAACCCAATATGAAAATCCAACTATATTTTTGGCTGAAATTTTATTCAGTCTTCTTGGCTTGAAAATTCTGCAATTTGATTAAAATTTTTGTTCTTCGCTGAACAAATTTTCTTTGGTTGGAAACACAACTATTTTGTGGAACATTTGCCTTTTTGGTTTGAAAATTCTTCTCTTTTTGTAGAAATTTGATCTTTTTTGGTTGAAAATGTAACTGTTTGTTTGAAAATGTATCTGTTCAGTTTAAACATTAATTGTATTGTTGAAAATTCACATCTTCGGGTTAGAAATTCAACTGTTATGTAGGAAATTCTTATTTTGGACTCGAAGATTTAAAAATATGGTAGACAATTCAATAAGTTGGTAGCAAGGTCCACAAGTAGTTAAAGATATCAGTTGATAGTAGATTAGGATTCATAATTTTAGTTAAAAATTAATTTCTTTAATTCAAAATTTAACTATCTCGTTGAAAATTTGTTTTTCTGGCCAGAATTTTTTTTTACTAAAAATTTGACTATTACATTTTTTGCGAAAAATTCATCTTTGTGAGTTCAAAATTCAACTATTTGTTTGCAAATCCATGTTTTTTGTTAGATAAATAATCTTCTTGTTTGAAAATTCAACTATTTGGTTGAAAATTCTTTTTTCTTGTTAGAGAATCCATTTTTTTATAAATGCAACTGTTTGATTGGAAATTAATATGTTTTAGTTGAGAATTCACGTATTTTGTTGAAAATTCGTATTTTTCTGTTCAATTTAACTATTTTTCATCCAAAATTAAAATATTTTCTTGTTTATACATCTGCTGGTACATTTTTTGTTACAAATTAATCTTCTTAGCTTGAAAAATTAACTTCTTCGTTAAAAGTTGAACTGCTTTCTCGCAAATTCATTTTTCTGTATAAAGATTCATAATTTTAATTGAAAATTCATCTATTTGGTTGAAAATTAAACTGTTTTGTACGAAGCTCATCTTTCTGGCTTAAAAATTCAACATTTTGGATGAAGTTTTTTTCTTTACTGCCTGGGAAATCTTTCTTGGATTTGAAAGTTCATCTCTTTTGGTAGAATTTCCATCTTTTTTTCAATTCAACTGTTTTTTACTTGAAATAAAAATCTTTTCTTGGTTAAAATATTAACTATCACATGTTTTTTTTATCCATCATTTTTTTCAGCCCATTGGATCAGGTTAGAGATTAGACCATTAAAAAACTATGAAAAAAATATGTCAAATTAAATAATATCAAATTAGAGAATATCAAGAATATTTGGAAACCAGGAAAATCAGATTGGTCGACCCCTCGGTTGTCTTTTATGTAAACGTAGTTGAAAATTCATCTTTTATGGTTCAAAATTCATTCCTTTGGTTGAAAATTCGTTTGCATTGTTTTTTTATAAACATTTTTCTGAATTGAAAATTTAACTATTATACCAACAAAAATTTTGTTGATTAAACCAAATCGTATTCTAAACGTAGAAAATTAAACGTATTAGTTAAAAATTCATCTTTTATGGTTCAAAATTCATTCCTTTGGTTGAAAATTCGTTTGTTTTGTTTTTTTATAAACCTTTCTCTCAATTGAAAATTTAACTATTATACCAACACAAATTTTGTTGATTCAACCAAATCGTATTCTAAACGTAGAAAAGTAATCTCATTAGTTGAAATTCCATCTTTTTGGCTCAAATTAGATTTCTCTGGTGGAAAAATTAACTTTTTGTTGAAAATTCGTTTTTTTTTTTGGTTTAAAAACATTTTTCAAGCAGAATTTTAACTGTTATATATTGGTATGTTGTCTTTTATACTCGACGTTAAAATTTTCTGTTTTCTAAAAGAGGGAAATAAAATATTGGCAAGTTTTCCGTGTCTGTCCTCTGATTGATTGCTGACGGATTGCTGACTGGATGAGCCATTTCTAAAATCATTATTTTATAGTGTTCTGTTTTTCTAAAATGGATTTGTTTTTTAAATCAAAACGATGGTCTTCTATCCATGCGTGTTTTATCATTGCTATCCAATATTGTATCCAATATTATAAACAAAAAATATAATAGTTGATATTTTAACAACGAACAAAAAAAATTTTAATTTTCAACGAAATTCATGAATTTTTTAACCAAACACATAGTTGAATGTTGAACCAGAAATATTAATTTTCTACCAAAAAAGACAAATTTTTAACCAAATATTTGAATTTGCAGTCTAAAAAAGATCTCTTTTTAACCAAAAGTGGAATAACTAAATTTCAATTCAAAAACAATAATTTTCATTTTAGAAAAGTGAATGTTCTGCAAAACAGTTTAATTTTTTACTAAATAGTTGAACTTTGAACAACTTGTTGAATTTCGGAGCCAGGAGGAACGATTTTTTGACAAAAAAGTCAGTTGAATTTTCTACCCAAAAATATAAATTTTCAACAAAAAAGTTAATTTTTGAATAAACAGTTGAATTTTCAACACAAAAAGATGAATTCGAAAAAATGGTACCCCATGTAAGACAGCATAGACCCCCCCCCCCCCCTACTCAGGCAGAAGACTACGGAGTATATGCACAGGCCCAAGTATGCACATGATTCCAGATTTTTTTATGATTGTGAACACTATAATAGAAAAATATGAATAAAGTGGAATTTATCACCTTGTTACATTCAAATTAAAAATTGCTTTTGAATTATTATGGGATCCCCCTACCCCCTTTCACATACATTTGTTGAAGAAAATTTATAATCGCCCCCTCCGAAAAATTTTCTGGACCCCTTTATGGTCTGAGCCCGTCTGATTCCAAACAATTAAACCCATTTTATTCTGTGCGAATGTGAAATCTGTTTCCGAATCATACTGCATCCAGTCCGTTTGAGTCCGCGAAGAATTTCATAAATCTAATCCGAATCGATCCGTTTTATTCCGAAATTTATTCCGAATGAGTCCGACTGACTCTGCAGAAGTTTCTGTAAAATTTCAGTTCAAATCAATCAGCATAATTCCGAATATTTTTAGAAAATTCGTTCTGAATGGATCCGAATGATAAGAAATTCTTTAAAAAAAAGTAATTCCGATTAAATCCGCGTATTCGACAATAAACTCCGGTTTTAGACCGATTGGTGTGGGGCGACGGGAGTTCAATGTACACTTTCGTTTTCGTGTATACTTAAATTTAAAATTGTCTTCTGTTCATTTATTTTATAATTTTTGTATGAAACAGCGAAGATTTTAAGTTCACATAAAATTTTATTTGACAAAACATTGAAAGTAATTAAAACTAAGGAAAAAATCAAATTCGATTTTTCAAAATCATGAAAATAAAAATATTCTGACTATGAAAATTATAACTACTGAATTTTTTGAAATTTTAGGAAGAAAAAATAGTGTTGTATAAAGATATTTATTCATTATAATTTTATAATTGTTATAATACAAATAAGTATATTATTATAGTTCCAATAATTGAATGAATCAATCAACATAATCAAGGAAATAGAGCTTGTTTATTAATTTTTGTGATGCTATTTATTGGATATTCATGAAGACGTTGAGAGAATTATTTCTTTCTTATTTGGATTTTTTTTTAAATAGGCAACTATATATATGCACTTTACTATGTATCTAGTAGAGTAATGTCAAAATTTAACGTATAACTAAAACTTCAATACAAAGACTTTAATATAAATAAATCTATCATTAATTCCACAGACTCAGGATTAATTTTAATTTACAAACAAAAATATTTTGAAAATTAGGATGATACGAAAATATACTCTACTATATACATACTTGCATATATATAATGTATTGTGTACTTACGCACATTGATACATTTAATCTCAAATTCAATTAAGTCTTGCGGTAGGAATTAGAATCAGTAACAATACTTGTATTCGAATAAATTTCAGAATTAGTAGAAAGTTTGTAATAAAATTATGAGCTCTAAAAATGATCTATTAAGATATTTATGATTCTAAATCCTTCACTTAATAAATCTCTATAGATACAAATTTCATAAAATTCTAATATATAAGTTACAATTTATTGACACAACTTTTTACATTTTCGAAGAAATAAATATAATTGTGGAAAATAAATATAATAAAATTGCTTTCGCACTAAGAGAAAAATAAAAAAATTAATTAATAATATTCAGTCATAAATAAGAAACTTTTTTGTACATATTTTTGGAGAAGAGCTTTGAATTACATGGCACGTAATCATACGCATTTTGTGTGGAAACATACAAGATCGTGTTTAATTCATCATCTCGATTTAATTTCATGACATGATTTTTCTCTTTTTTTCTGGAAGGTTCATGCATAGATATCACGCCCCAAATTATGAATTCGGTTTCATACGATCCTGGACGAATAAAAAACGTGTGAAATGCAAATTTTTAGATAGAATTTCCAAAAAATTACAATGAATCAAGAATAGCTCCGAGATGAAGACATTATGAGCATTCTTATTTTTTCAGCAAAATCTTACAGTCAGTTTATTTATTTGCATCCCCAGCACCAGCATATTGACGGTGACGCGATATTATCTGGAAACAAAAATAAAATTCATTTATCTTTCTTTAAACATTTTCATATAATTCATATAATATTAATATAATTCATATAATATTAATTTAATTCATATAATATTAATTTGTACCCATTGCCTGATGAAAATAGAGAGTGGGTCATCCCCCAATTGGTTTTTGTCAATTTCAGAAATACGTCGTTCCGCTCTATCCTGAATTCTCTGCACAGGGTCAATTTCAAAAATGTCATCATTGGATCGTGATAAGACATATTCTGGAACTTCTCGACTGATAATGTTTCTTTCTTTTGATAAATCTTGCTGGTTCGTCTCAGATCGTTTTCCATGACCTCCGAAACATGAATGGCCAAATGCAGAACAACCACCTGAAAAATAATAAGAAAATTCTTAATTTAGAAATTTAGAAATTGAAATATTTAGTTTTTTTTGTCTTATCTTATCCTTCTCTAAAAAATATGAGTAGCACGAAAATCTCGAAAGCATTGTTGTCGCTTTTCCTCAATGCCGATTAGGTAATTTGAAAAAATGGAAAAAAAGAATGTTGCCAACTTCACGCACGTAATTAAGAATCTCAGTTTCAGTTGAGGGGCAGTGGCAAATAATGTCACATTTGTGTGCGTGAGAGAATAATTAATTTTCAAAAGAGAAGAAGGATGTGATATTTTGTGATAGTTGATATTTTTACCAAAAATATTTTGATTTTCAAAAAAAAAAAACTGTTATTTTGAAACAAATAATACGAATTTTCAACAAAAGAGTTAAATTTTCAACCAACAAAGATTTTTTAATCAATAGAGAAAAAATTCGAATCCGAAAATTTGAGTTTTTAAGAAATACAGACGAATTCTAAAATAAAAAGTTCAATTGACAACCCAAAAATATGTATTTTCAACAACAACAAAATTATTTTTCAGCCAAATTTGTTGCATTTTTAACCTAAGAAATGAAATTTTAACTAAAATTATGCATCTCCATTAAATTTACTACCAAACAAAGACAAGTTTTCAATAAAATAGATGAATTTTTAACCAAGTAGAATGAATGTCCAACGGAAGATTCAAATGTCTATCAAAACAAAGAAAATGTCAAGATAAAATGCAGTAGCTAAATTTTAGTTATCAAAATTAATTTTCCATAAGAAAAACTGAGTTTCAAGAAAAGAAATTAATTTTCAATAAAATAGGTTAATTTTCTACAAAGAAAAAGAAAAATTTTCAACAAAATAAGACGAATTTTAAACTAAAAAAGATAAATGTTCATCAAAAAATTAAACAATTTAATTTTCAGTGGGAGAAATAAGTTTTTAACCAAATAAAATGAGAGTTCAACGAAACAGTTACATTTTTAATACAACAAATACATTTTTAACCAATAATGTTAATATTCTACCACAAGAGACAAAGTTGTAACAACCCAGTGGGCACAAACGTTAAAGAACATCATTAGAACGGCTTGAAAACTTCCTAAAACAGTTCAAATAACATTCCTTAAACACAAAATGTTCCAGAGACGTTTTAAGGACGTTTTTCTAACATAAAACGTTTTTAGAACATTTTTTGGTCTGACATAAGACAGTTTTTTAAACGTACGAATAACGTCTTTTGATTTGTACGTCCAAGAAACATTTTTAGGACGTTCCAAATACGTTCTCAAATTTCGTGCCCATTGGGAAATAGCAAAATTTTCAACTGAAGAAGATAAATGATAAACCAAACATGGAATAGTTAAATGTTCAGTCAAAAAATATCATTTTCCAAAAATCAACGAATTTACAACGAAATAGTTAAATTTTTGAATGAATAAATTAATTTTCAAATAAGACAATAAATCTTCAACAACAAAAATTAATTTTCAACACCAAAGCTGAATTTTCAACTTGGAAGGTGAATTTACTACCAAAAAAAGACTAATTTTCAACAAAATAGTTACATTTTTAACCAAACATAAGAATCGTCAAACAATAACATTGAATGTCTGTCAAAAAAATAAATTTTCAAGACAAAAATCGAATAGTTTTTGTAGTTAACAAATTAATTTTCAATCAAAGAAATTAATTTTCAGTCAATAAAGAATAATTGTCGACTAAAAAAGATTTATTTTAAACAAAATACATGAATTTTCAATCAAATTTCGATTTCGGAAGGAATTTTCAAGCTAATAGTTGAATTTTTTACAAAAAATGCATTTCCAACCAAAAGAGTGAATTAGTGACCAAATCAATTAATATTATACAGCAAGAGACAAAGTTTCAACAAAATACATAAATTTTCAACCAAAAAGCTGAAGCTTCAACTGAAGAAGATGAATGTGAAACTACACTTGGAATAGTTAAATTTTCAGTGGAAAAAACTTAATTTCCAACACGCACACACACAAAACGCATTTTCAATAAAATAGTTTGATTTTCACGCAAAGCGGAATTTTCAACCCAAAAGATGAATTTTCTACCAAAAGTGTCCAATTTTTAACAAAATGGACGAGTTTTCAACAAAATAGTTAAATTTCCAACCAGACAGGTGAATTTTCAACCAATACGATTCAATGTCTATCAAAAAAGATGAATTTCTAACAAAAAATGGAATAGTTGAAATTTCAGTTAAAAATAATAATTTTTAATCACAGAAATTGATGTTCAACCAAATTTTGAATTTCTAAAGGAATTTTCAACTTACTACTTGATTTTTTATCCAAGAAATACATTTTTCTTTATATCTTGGTCGGAATTACGTACTTTCGGCATCAGTTTTAAAGCAGAAAGTCTAAAATTTGTGCATTTATAAGATTACACGCACACCCTCTGCAACAGCGGGAGCAAAAAATTTTAGCGTGCAGACAGATCAGTGATGCCAATGTGGGCTCCTTGAGCTACTACTGTGCTTGAGTTAGGGTCACGCACAGGTTGGCCACAGTTGGCTCCGGAGTTCAAAGTATAACTCTTGATTCAAGTTGAGAAAAAAATTCCTAACACATATATTTTCTAAGTAATAGTTTATTTTCATTGAATTAAAAAAAAAACTAACTTAGATTTCATAGACAAAATTTCAATAAATACAATTTATATACATTCTTGTGAATTTTATGATAATTACTGATTTCAATTGCAAGAATTATTTGTAATACGCATTTTGAATTTCGCTCCAACTGCGGCCAACTAGCGCGCCCACATTGGCATCACTGTCACTCTTGTTTTTACGTATAACCTCAAAGCTGCTTGCTTGGAATTTATCACCGTTTTTATATACCTTTCAGTGTTTTTATGTGGTTTTTCATATGTTTTTGATGCCTGCCCCCCCCCCCCCAAACAGCACTCGCTCTGCTCATGCTTGCAAATGTCGGGGGCAGGCATCAAAAACATGCATCGCAACGGGCTGTCTGCTGGATGGTGGTTGTATTAACAATCTAAAAAGGTAAATTAGTAACCAAGATGATTGATATTCTACCAGAAGAGACAAAGTTTTATCAAAATGCAGAAATCTTCAACTGAAGAAGATAAATGTTAAACCAAACATGGAATACATAAGTTATCATTAAAAAAAAATGTCAACAAAATAGTTCAATTTTTACGAAAAGAAATATAGTTTTAACTCAGGGGTCTCCACAATCGACAGGTGCAGCTTGACCCAGGATCGCACGACCTTTTTCAAGGTCAACCATTTTTTTCGAAGGAAAACTGAGAGAAAATTTAGGACCTCTCGGGAAAAAATCCCTGTTGGAAGGGCTCAGTTCTGAAATTTGAACATCGAGAAACCTTTTTTTTAAAGGGTTCCAAGCGGCTCGAAACAGGTAAAGGATTTTGTTAGTTCTGGGTCAGAGCTTGGTAAATCCGACCTACTGGCCTGGGATCCCAAGTAGATACAGGATCTACTTTTGGAGACCCCTGCCATGAGGCAATAGCAAATCCTCCTGAAATTTCGTGGGCGCGAGTTCTCATACGCCCGAGCCACAATGTGATCGCCGTGTCAAGGGCTGAATGGCGCTAGGGTTGACAAATCCTTGAACACCCCGGCGGGCTCCCCTCAGTCGAGCCGGACACGTCGGGGTCACAAAGCATGTGTCTGAATGGAGACTTAGGGACATCAGGTCGAATTCCACGGTATGAAAACCCGCCCCCTGCAAGGGGGCTCTGCAGTGGTGTTCCTCATTTCCCTGTTTTCTCCTGGCACCAAATAGGCAACACAACAAGAATCAATAAAATCAATGAGGGCACCGTTTTCGGCACCAGTTTCGGGACCACTGTAAAAAATGAGTGGCTCTTCAAAGCCCGCTTAACTCGTCTTGCAAACAGCAGCCAAGGCACCTCACAGGCGGCTATGGCTACGGAAAAATCATCCTTACCAACCCCTCAGGTTTGTTCTACAGGCAAGGGAAGGGGATGAGAAATGCAGGTAATTTTGCACCATTGCAAAGGCGCCTCGGTGGTTCTAACCAGGCAAATGTCAGTGGTGCAGACTGGTATTGCCCTAATCCAAGAACCCTGGTTATACAGGAAAAGGATTAGTGACTCGTCAGGGTGCGGCTCCATATATAAGGGGTCGCGCAAAAAAAATACCAAAGGCATGTATAACCGTCAAGGGTATGAATGCGATCTTGGTGCATTAGCTCTGCTCCAGGGATCTCGACGTTATTAATGTGAGACTCGGTTGCAGAAGCGGAGAAAGTCTAGAGGTGTTCATTGCCTCGACTTATTTTCTGGGCGATGCTGAGGGACCCCCGCCTCCAAGAGAGGTGGAGGCTCTAATTCAGCACTGCCAGGAGAACAGGATTCCTCTGCTGTTGGGATGTGATGCAAACTCTCACCATATGGTGTGGGGAGCACAAAAATCAATGACAGAGGGAGAGATTTAGTCGAATATCTAGCGGGCACTGAGCTGGAGATTCTGAATCGGGTTGATCTGCCACATTATAAATTAAAAACAGAAGAGAGGTTCTCGATTTGACTCTATGCTCGGATGAGCTGAGATGCAAGGCAGTGGGCTGGAGTCTCCGATGAGGACAAGGCCGTAGCCAGGGGGGGGGGGTGATGCGTGTTTGATCCCCCCCCCCGAAATTTTTGAAACATGTTCATAATATACATATACTCTCCTGTGTGCCGCTGCATAACCCCCCTTCCGAAATTTTTTCTGCTGCATATCCCCCGCCGAAATTTTTTCCTGCTATATATCCCTCCACGAAAAATTTTTCTGGCTACGGCCTTGGATGAGGAGTCTTTCTTGGACCACAAATATATCTTGTTCTGATTAACCCTAGGATAACCGGTGGTCTCAAAGATCAGAAACCCCAGAAAAACACTCTGAGGCTCATGTGAAAAGGAAATCAAATGCAGGCTTGTGGAATTTCACACAAGCTATGGTACCATATATGAGTTAGAGCATGCCGCGGATTTTCTGCGACGGCCTCTTACTACATCATATGAAAACCATTGCCCTACAAAAATACAGAATGTGCAAACAGGAGGATTGGAGGGGTTTCTGTGAAAAATCGAAGAACATTTCGAAAACTGCGTGGCTCCACAAGATCCTGACAACAAATCCGGAGGCTTGTCTCGGGCCAATAAGACTTGATAATGGTGAGTTTGCCGGAGAAGAGGCAACGCTGAATCACCTGATCGAAGTTCACGTCTTGGGTTTTCAGCACAATCCAACCGACCAAGAAGTGGAAGGCTGGGGCCAAGAAAAGAAGAGGGTCGATTGGAATTTCCTCGCTAAGGTCGTTGATAACAAGACGGTGGATAGGGCCGTAGGGTCCTCCTGTCCCTTCACTGACGAAACTATTTAGGGCAAGCATTGCTGTAAAACACGTGCCATCGGCATGGAAAGACGGCGGAGTGGCCTTTATTCACAAACAAGGGAAGGAGTGTTACACTGCTGTGAAATATTTCCGGCCGATCAGCCTAACGTCTTTCATCCTGAAGACGTTGGAGAAGCTGGTTGAGATATACACTGAAAAAAATGGTTAGTTGTGACAAGAAGCTCTTCATTAGTAGAGATGGTATTAGATGCGACAAGCACTTCGATGGTAAAAGTAACTAACCAGTTTACCGCGGCAACAAGTCGCCGTTAGTAATCCTACGTAGGTTATATTAGTGGCGATAGTAATTCTAGTCACAACAAATAAAGTAGTCACATTTACCACCAATTTATTTTCCAAGAAATAAAAGTAGTAATAGTTACAAGTTTTCCTCCTTGGCGACATTGGCAGAACTGAAACCTGAACAGTGCTGCCAACATTCGCACCGAAATATCGCGTCATGTTCTCGATCGTCGCCATTTTCATTTTAACCTTTTTGTGAATTGTGCAGTAGTGAAGACCGTGAAGACTATCGCATCGATATAAATTTTCTAATAGACTTACTACTACTGCAAGTCTGCACTTTTAAATATACAGGGACTCCAATATAAGGTAGACTGATTTAGTTGTTCCTAGAACTGCTGGTCCAGGCAGTTTATTAGCGCACAAGCAGTGTCAACAATGCGTGGCCACCCCGCACCATTCATCCAACGAAGAATTTAGTACCACGGCTCTGCGAGGCAACCCCCGAAACTGGCCTTATATTGGAGTTCTTGTGTATTGAAGTTATAGTCGTTTTTCATTAACATCACAATAGGCATGTGGATGTATTTTGACATGACGTCTTATGAGGACCTGGTCGCTATATGAAGTCCTGAGGACGCTCTGGTGTCCACTATAGAGAAATTATAGTAAAATTTACTATAATTCCAGTATTGAGAAGTACTAACTTCTCAATAGTCCACGAGCTAGTAATTTTAATATGTAGTACAATTTTCTAGTTTTAATAGTAAGGACTACTAATTTAATAGTAAGGACTACTATTTTAAATAGTAAAACTTACTAGTTGTAATAGTAAGGATTACTACTTTAAGTAGTGAGATCAACTAGCTTATTTGTAAGACTAACTAATTTAATAGTAAGACGTACTAATTAAAGTGGTCAGGCTTACTACCTGAAAATAGTATGTACCATCGAAAGTTGTCGCGACAACAAGTAAAGTAGTAAGGAGAACTACTGCCAATCTTGCGAATAAAAGTAGTAGCCCCAACCAGTTAAATAGCAGCGGCATATTTTACAAACTAAAGTAGTTGGCCCTACTACTTTATTAGTTGTTCCAACCAACTATTTTTTTCAGTGATATATCAGGAATTAGGTGCTTCTAGCCTCCCCACTGCATAGAGGGCAGCACGTCCCTCAGACAGGCTGCTCGGTAGAAACAGAGCTCCATGCTGTCGTGGCAACATTGGAACATCAGCTGGAAGAGAAGGGTTATGCTGTGGACACCTTCGTGGACATAGAGGGTGCCTTCAGCAATACTCCTCCAGAAGTCATCTATCGAGAGGCTTCGAGGTGTGGCGTGCCAGACCAGCTAGTAAGCTGGATAGAAAGCATGCTACGTCGGAGGAGACTCAAAACCAGATGGGACAGCCAAGTGATATTAACTGCAGTTGGGAAACAAGACATAACATCAGAACTGGTTCGGGAATGCAACATGGAATTAAACCAACTTACAGAAAAGAATAAAGTGGCCCTCATATAGGTCCCTGGTCACACAGGGATCAAGGGCACCGAAAAGGCGGACCAGTTGGAAAAATGCGGCGCAGAAAGTGAATACATAGAACCGGAACCGGTACTGGGACTAGCGTCTTGCTGTATCACGATGGCTATCAAAAAATGGATCCGAACGAAGCAACGGGAGTACTGGGAACAAACCCAGGGTTTCCGACGGGCTAAAGCCGTCCTGGGCGATACGTACAGGATGAATAAATTCAGATGCTCACAGGACAGAACCACCTAAAATATCATATACACAAAATGGGGTATAATCCCATGACAGAAAGCAGGAAACACGGCAGGAATGATAAAACATCCCTGCATGTCTTGTATCAGTGCTCGGCATTAGCTAGGCTCAGGCAGCAAACCCTTGAGGCCCATTTTATGAAACCTGAGGAAATTATAACGCGATCGGTGACAGATATACGAGCACTAGGCTTCACCATGAGGTCTGGGGTCAACTACTGAACGCGAATAGTTAAGGGTGCGCACAATAGGCTTTATAGCTTGAGCATCAGGAGAGCTCCATCGGGGCTTCCACCCACTTCCACCCGCTTTTAAAGTAAACTAACTAAAAATTATTGATAAAGAATAACATATTCATTTTAATTATTTTTTAATATTGGGAAATAATTCGGTTCTTAACATTTTGCTGCCGAACTATAATTTGTCAACTTTTTCACAAAATTGAAAGAGATACGAAAAATGAAATAATGGGCAAAAACGAAATGTGTAGACTGATAGGTAATGATAAAAAAAATTTCGGTACCGATAACTTTGCATGATTACAAAATTTTAGATAAAATTCGAATAAGTTTACGATATATTGAGAAGTTTTAAAAGAATACAAAATGAATTTTATTTAAAACAAAATTTATATTTTCAAAGATTTCGAACAAAAAATGTAGAAGCTTTTCAAGAGAAGAAAACATTCCAAAATAGTTCCAGAATTATTTAAAAAAAAAAAGAATCCGGAAGATATGAATGCAGTTTGTTTAATTATGCAGAGTTTTTTCAAAATTTTAGAATCAAAATTTTTAATTCCTGGGAATATTTACAATTATTCTTTATTATTAAAAATGAATTAAAAGAGAACATTCCTGAAATGCAAATGCAAAAGAAAAGTAAAAAGTAAATAGTTGTTCCAAATTTCTATTTTGTATTGAAAATTATTTTTTCCTTCAAATTATAATTTCCCTGCAAATATTTTTCATTCTGGATTGAAAAATCTTTTTTTTTTGTTACAAATTCAACCATTTTTTAGAAATAATACGCCTTTCTGTTTTTGAAAATTCATCTTGTTTGGTAGAAATTAAATTTTTTGTTATTAAATTGCAACTGTTTGGATTAAAATAAAAATCCTTTTTGGTTGAGGATTCAACGATTTGGTTGAAACCCCGTCTTTTTGGATGAAACTACGTTATTGAAAATTCGTTTTTCTTCAGATGAATTTTACTGTTTTTGATTTAAAATAAAAATATTTTCGAATTTCCATGTTAACCATTATATTTTTAGTTGAGTATTCCTCTTTTTTTTGTTAAAAAGGTTAAAAATTCAAAAATTGGTTAAAAAGTTATGTTTTTGGTTGGCGATTCATAATTTTAGTTGGAAATTCGTTATTTTTGGTATAAAATTAATCTTCTTGGTAGAAAATTCATGTATTTTGTTGAAAATTAAATTTTTTCTCGAAGACAAATATTTTCGGGTTAAAAAATTAAACTGATTCGCAGAAAATTCGTCTCATTTGTATAATATTTCACCTTTTCTGGCTGAAAATACATATTACTATTTCAACTATAGCCAATTTCAAATTATAATCTCTTTTTTTTAATATTAACAACTATAACATTTTTCGTTGATAATTTTTGCTAAAATTTTGATTTGACATATCTCAAATTTTCAAAAATATTTTTTAATTTTCTCAGAATATTAGGAAAATTATAATTATATAACCTTAAGAATTAATAATACAATGAAACCTGAAAAATAAATCTTTTAAAGATATATAAAAGGTTTACAAGCATTGAAAAGATTTATAAAAATGTTGAAATCACAATTTCAAAAATTTTGAAAAAAGATACATTTTCTTAATTTTTGAAAAAAAGTTCTTTAAGAATTTTTAAACGTTTCAAGAGAATCAAGAATTTTTCTCCAGATTCATAGGAAAATGTTGTATTACTTTTCATCTTGAAATGTTAGTTTCAACAAAATATCTAAAAAAAATCCAAAAAATTTTGAAAGATTTCCAAAATTATCAAAAAATAATCTAAAGAACTTTAGGGTGATTTTTTTAATTTTGCGAAACTTTTTATAAATTTCAGGAGGAATTGGAGCCAATTTAAAAGATATTCAGAAACTTTAAAAATTTTGAAGTGATTAAAAATACTTTAAAACTTGAAAAGATTTCCGAAAAATGATAAACTATTTTAAAATTCCTTCCAAACTTCTAGAATTCTGTAAGATCAACCAATTTTCTTTGAAATTCTTCAGATTCTTTTTCGAAACATCTGAAATCTTCAAGAATATTTATTTTTCTTAAAAATCTCACGTATGTGATACGTACGTGCATCTACATTTCTATGTCATTGATGAAGCTTTGCCTTTATTCTCCTAAAGATAAACTTTCAATTAAATTCTTGCGACTTAGTTCTGTTAACTAATACAAAATACACAACACTACCAGCCGAATGGATATTCTGTATTCATTCTTCAAACAATCGTAAATGAAAATCGTAAATAGAAGGCTACGCCGGAAATGAAATATTTAAACCAGATATACCCTTTGTAACAATCTTTTTCGTAGAAGCATGATAAAATTATGAAAATAAAAATTGCAATGTTTAAGGGGTTAACTCTTACTGAATGTAGGCGTACACTTATTTCCGAATCATCCATACAAATTCTTTCAAATTCTCTTGGATCCGTTGGAATTAATTGAATTTTCTTGAATTCGTTGGAATTAATTGCATTTTCTTGAATAACTTGGAATTCACTGAGTTTTCTTGAATTCTTGAGTTATTTAAAATTTTTTGAAATTATTCTCAATTTACTTCAATCGAATTGAATTAGTGTTAATTCTTTGGATTCATCAGGGATTACCGGGATCACCTTCAATTTTGGCACATTCTCATGATTCCTGTTAATTAACATGAATGCTTCTGAATTCATTTTAATTCTACTGTATTCAATTAAATTTTTTCAAATTCTTCTAATTATTTTGAATTCTCTTAAATTCTTAAGATTCTTCTGAATTCATAAAATTCTTCCAAATACGTATCAATCTTCTGAATTCTTCTAAATTCTCAGTATTCTAATGAATTCCTAGGATTTTTCTAAATTTCTGTGATTCTTGTCAATTCTTGAAAATCTTCTAATTTATTAGGCATCTTCTGAATTATTACGAATCTTCCGAATTCTTAAGACTCTCCTGAATTAGTAGAATTTCACTGAATTCAATTTAATTCTTTGAATTTTTCAGTATTCTTAGGATTCTTTTGAAATCACTTGAATTTCTCACAATTTACTAGATTTCTTCTCAGGAGTCTTTTGAATTTATAGAATTCTTCTGAATTCTCAGGATTCTTCAAAATTCTAAGGATTCTTCTAAATTCTAAGGATTCTTCTAAATTATCACTATTCTTCTGAATTCTCAGGATTCTACTGAATTCTCAGGATTCTATTGATTTCTTAGGATTCTACTGAATTGTTCTGAGTTTACAGAATTCTATTGATTTCGCAAGATTCTTCTGAATTCATAGAATTCTTCCGAATTCATAAAATTCTTCTGAATTTATAGGATTTTTTTGAATTCGCAGATTTCTTCCTAATTCATAGAGTTCTTCTAAATTCATAGAGTTCTTCTGAATTCATAGAGGTCTTCTGAATTGATAAAATTCTTCTGATTTCATAGAGTTCTTTCTCTTTTCTTTTTCTTTTCTTCTTCAAGAATTCCAAGAATTATTCTGAAGTCTTGGGATTCTTCTTAAATCTTAGAATTCCTCTAAATTCTTAGGATTCTTTTAAGTTTGTAGAATTCTTCTAAATTCATAGGATTCTTCTGAATTCATAGGATTTCTTCTGAATCCTCCGGATTCTTCTAAATTATTAGAATTCTTCTTAATTTAAAGAATTTTTCCAAATTCTTAGAAATCTAAGGTATTCTTCTAAATTCTTAGGATTTTTCTAAATTCTTAGAATTTGTAGGATTCTTGTGAACTCTTAGGAATCTTCTGCATTCTTAGAGTTCATCAGATTTTTTTCTGAACTTACCCAAATTCTTTTGAATTCCCTGATATTCTTCTGAGTTCATTTCAATTCTATACTGAACTCAATTGAATTATCGCGAATTCTCAAGATTCTACTGAAATTATATCAATATCAATTTCTAATCAATTCAATTGAACTTTGATTGATTCTGTGAATTCTTGAAATATTTTTGGAATACAATAACATTGTTTTAAATTATTATGAATTATTCAGATATGTATTCATTTGAATTCTTTGTATTCTTTCAGATTCGTACTATCCTTTTGTATTTTTTAAATTCCTTGTATCTGATCTTTGAAATGAATTCATCTCTTTAGTCAATTTGTCCTCAATTACCCGTTGTTCTAGGGAAAGTTAATTTGCGAACTCGTCGTGCAAAATAAAAAAAGCGATTATAGACTGACTCGATTATCACAGGTCAAACGAAGTTGATTAATCGATCATTGGCGTGTCGGGCAATTTTTTTCTGAGTGTATTTCTGCAGGTAGACACTTTACCGTAACTCTTAGCAACTTTCATGGGTCACGTGAACAATTTTTACATGAACTGTTCATTGAGCGCTTCCGGGAGCTTACAAGTCTCTGGAGAAACTACCTTCGAACAAAAGAAAAATCATTCTTGTCATTTTCCATCCTTGACAAAGAGTTTCCAAGATTAACTGAGAGAAGCTGAGAGTTGAGAACAAATTTTAATAAATAATTAGTCACCTCCTACTCTTTCATGAAAAATTAACTATCTACCCTAGAGTATTCTTTTGAAATCCAAGAAGATTTCAGTTTTTACTAGATAAACTTATATAAAAAATTTAATTTTAAGCCGAATTTATTTACAATTGTAGTCTTGAACCCAAAGTGTTTTCATTTTTGAAATACCGAGCAAAAAATTTTATAATCTTTCAGAAATTATTTTTCGATGGAATATAAGGGTGGAGTTCCGAAAAGCGCTTACCTCCGATTAATTTGAAACTCCGTGTACCTATGTATTTTGACGTGCTGATCACGAATATGATAGTGAAAATACCCGCAAATTTGATTTTCAAGGTCAAAACCCCAAAAAACTATAAAAATTGCATGTTTTTCCGTTTATTTCAGTAAATAATGAAAATTTACAAAAAAGCTTCAAACAAAAGTTTTAGATCTTTTGAAAATACATATTTTATATAACAATATGTTTTTACTCTACGAGTGACCGTTTTAGAGAAAAGAAGGGAAATGTCGGTACGAAGTGTAGAATTGCTTAGGTCACACACGGCACCCATTCCAACGTGTCATGGGGGGCTGGAAGGCATCCCTATGACCTGCCACAGAAATAACTTAGGTTACACACGACCCCCTTTCCAACGTGTCATGTGGGGCGGGAAGACACCCCTGTAACTGGTCACAGAAGTAACTTAGGTTACACACGACCTCCTTTCCAACGTCTCATGGGGGGCGGAAAAATACCCCTTTGACTGGTCACGAGAATAATTTAGGTCACACACGACCCCAATTCCAACGTGTCATGGGGGGCGAGAAGGCACCCCTATGACTGGCCACAGAAATAACTTAGGTTACACACGACCCCCCTTCCAACGTCTCATGGGGGGGCGGGAAAACACCCCTGTGACTGGTCACAGGAATAATTTAGGTCACACACGACCCCATTTCCAACGTGTCATGGGGGGCGGGAAGGCACCCTTATGACTTGCCACAGAAATAATTTAGGTCACACACGACCCCCTTTCCAACGTGCCATGGGGGGCGGGAAGGCACCCCTATGCCTGTCCACAGAAGTAACTTAGGTTACACACGACCTCCTTTCCAACGTCTAATGGGGGGGCGGAAAAATACCCCTTTGACTGGTCACGAGAATAATTTAGGTCACACACGACCCCCTTTCCAAAGTGTCATGGAGGGCGGGAAGGCACCCCTATGCCTGGCCACAGAAATAACTTAGGTCACACACGA
>CAKNXH010061057.1:586219-626001 GCA_932178445.1 Andricus quercusramuli | reverse complement strand
CAGAAATAACTTAGGTCACACACGACCCCCTTTCCAACGTGTCATGGAGGGCGGGAAGTCACCCTTATGACTTGCCACAGAAATAATTTAGATCACACATGACCCCCTTTCCAACGTGTCATGGTAGGGGCGGGAAGGTACCTCTGTGACTGGTCACAGAAATAACGTAGGACGCATACCATCCCCATTTGTTCCCTAATGTTTCGTGGAAACATATCTTTTGACATTAACCCATTTGTTTTAGCATTAATGCCTACTTACGGTTAGTACTTGGATGGGTGACCGTTCGGGAATACTGCGTGCTGTTGGCCCGTTGTGGGTGTGGTGAGCCCACACTTGAAGTTATTTACTACAAGAAACTATCCACCTAGAAACACTACCCGAATCGGGTAGTGTCACGCCTACCCCGAAAGGGAAATGGCTGAATGGTATACATACGCACTTCGCCGCGGGAATATTTATCGTCTATTTTCTCGAAAACTATCAGTCGTAGGGTAAAAATATATTGAACATAAAATATGTATTTTCAAAAGATCTACAACTTTTGTTTGAAATATTTTTGTAAATTTTTTGTATTCACTGAAATAAACGGAAAAACATGAAATTTTTATAGTTTTTTGGGGGTTAGACCTTGAAAATCAAATTTGCGGGTATTTTCACTATCATATTCGTGATCAGCGCGTCAAAATACATAGGTATACGGAGTTTCAAATTATTCGCATGTAAGCGCTTTTCGGAACTTTATCCGAATATAACTTTATAAATTCTATCTAAATAAAAATGGTGTAACAATTGATGAAAGAAAAGGTTCAAATTGTAAATGATTCCTTAACATTGGGAAATGATTCTATTCTTAACATTTTGATATCACACTATAATTCGTCAACTTTTTCACACTTTCAAAACTTTTTATGAAACTATGAGAGAAAAATTGAAAGAGATTTCAAAAAAAATTCAAAATTATTTCCTCAAATATCGAAAGAGAACGTGAAAGATTTTGAAACAAAAATTTTCAATTTTGCAAGATCACAAAATTTTATAAAAAATTCGAGTATGTTTAAGAGATATTGAGAAGCTCTAGAAAGATTTAAAAGTAATTGAAAACTTGAAAAGATTAGAAAAAATTGTTAACAAGATTGATGGAGATTCCGAAAAAATCATTCGAAGCTATTTAAAATTTTAGAAGGATTCAATAAAATAAAGAACTTTCCTTAAAATACCCGGGAAATTTCTTAATTACTTTTCATTTTAAAAAATTAGTTTTTAAATAAAATTCAAAAATATTTCTAAAAACGTCCATCCAAAATCCGAAAGATTTTAAGGCAATTTTTTTAGTTTTGGAAGACTCTTTTTTTGCCAAAAATGATTAGACTTGATTGAAAACTAATTTGTTTTGGTTGAAGATTTAACTATTATGTTGAAAATTCGTACATTTGGATAAATTCAACTGTTTGTTCAAACTTAGAATCTTTTTGACTAAAATATCAGCCTAGTACATTTTTCATTGAGAATTCATCCCTTCTGTAGAAAATTCAGCTCTTTGGTTAACAGTCGCATCACTATGTGATGCGTTTTCAATTTATAAGTAAAATCTTTTTTGGTTGAAAATTCAATTTTTTTGATGAAGATGAACTTTTTTTGAAATTTTAATTTGACGTATCTGAAATCTTCAAAAATCTTTTTGAATTTTCTCAAGATCTTAGACAAGTTTTACTTATATAACCTTGAAAACAAATAAACTTTAAAAATAAATATTCAATTGAAATTTTTATTTTTATCACAAATTGTTTTTTGTTTTTTTTTGTATTGCTAGTAGTTAAAAAACAATAAATAATCAATATTTGTCCTTTATTTCATTAAACCTTTTAACGATTTGAAGCCCTTGAGGCAAAACTGAAAATTAATTTGTTAAATCTAATTTAACCTTGAGTGGTTGATTCTCAACTATCAAATGTTTTGCATTTCGATATGTCTGTCACATGACAAACCAGAAATGCATTCCGTCATAGGAAATTCAATCAAGCTATGTCAGTTGATAAATCATTTCTCATTCAACTGATGGAAAGCAATAATCCAAAATAACGCTATATCAGGGTGTCTAGTGATCAGGCAATTTTAAATTGCCGGTGGTTTCCCTTTTCCAGGCAACATTTTTCCCCGGCCAATTTAAAGATCCCTTTTTAGAATTTGTCTCAAACTGACATATAGATAGGAAAATTCTAAAAATATACATACACAAAATTTATTTCGAAAAGGAAACTTTTTAATATGTGCATTATATATTATATTTCATTTCAATTTTAAGAAAACATTGTAATATGAACCATTCTTTCAATATCAGCAAACCCGTTTTAATTAAGAAAAAAATTCCTGGTCAATCCCCGATCATTTCCCGTTTCGCCAACATTTTTCACCATCATTGAAATTAAAAAATTCGACTATTAGAGCTGAATTTTTTTCATTTCAAGTAATCAAAACTAAACTGCAAATTAATGTACTCAAAGTGAAACACTTTTTATTTAAAAAATTTATAAATATAAACTTAGAAAATTTTTAATGCAGAAATTTGTTATTCGAATACCCAATAATTTACACGTATAAATTAGAAGCTTTCAACACTTTTCAATTGAACAATTTAAAATTAGATGCAGTTGAACTGCAAAATCTCAACATTTTATATACTGAAAAGTTCAAGGATGTTTGGATAAAAATATAAATGCACGCTATTATTTTCAATAATCCAAATTCAAGAATGAATGAATAAATTTGTAAATGATCCAAATTATATCATATAAACCAATTTTCAATCAGACTCATTTAAAATCAAATTATTCAAGAGAAGACAAATTATTATTATTTTAAGTCCTTTCAAATTAATAATTGTTCAATTATCATTAATACATCAAAATTTCAGTCCTGGACTTACAAATTCTGAATACGGAATAATTAAAACTGTAAAGTTCAATGTTCAAATTTATCACTCTGGATTTTTAACGATTTAAGGCTTTCTATTTCCAACAATTTAATTTCAAATTGTATAGTTTTAAAAATTTTGATTTATAATTACTAATTGAAAATAGGAAAATCAAATATTGCTAACTATTATAACATTGTTCTTTTTTTAATAATAAAATTTCAAACCGAATGTATTGAAAATTGAATATTTTAGACTGATGCAATATTTTAAAAGAACTCGAAATTAAATAAAAACGTCTAATTATGAATCTATTAATTTAAAGTTATTCTATAATTGAAAATAGTTTATAATGTTTCAATCGGACGTTCACGTTTGTTTAAATACTAATGCTCTCGAATAGAAACAGTTCAATTTTAAATATCACTAATTAATTTATATTTGCTGTTGATTCATGAAATTCGAGATATTTTAAGTGATTAAATTGATCGCTTATATGGGTGATTTTCCACAGACAGGGAACTTTTGGCAAGGGCTAATTTTTTTGGAAAAATGTTTCAAAATTTCTTCTTTCACAATGGTTAGGTTCATTGGCCTTTGAGAAAGGGGCCCTATAAATTATTCACGCTTAATTCTCACTTCAAGGACCTGTAGCACATAAAAACGTTTTCAATTTTTGATTTTGCGGGTGATTTTCTCTGATTGTATGTAAAGTAAAACAATAATGTAGAATATTCACACATCCAACTTAAAATGGCAGGAAAGAATAGTTTTCTTTACAAAATTCAAAGTTTCTCCAAAATTTTATATTTTTTCAAATTTGACATTTTTTTTTAAATTAGATTGTTTTTTTAGTTTTTTTTTTAGTTTTGTGTGCAGTACTTGCAGGTACAAATATTCTAATTCACGATTTGCGTTAATTTTTAATAAAATTATTTGGAAGAGGGGTTCGATTAGCTCAATTTCGTCCCTGACAGCGAAAAACAGGTTATGGTATCCGATGTTACGGTAACCGAAAACCATACAAAATTACTTTTTACGCTTTGAAAACAAAAGTAATTATTAAATCCTCCTGACAAAAACTCCTTTATTATTTGCTACGCGTAATTGTCATCTTTTCATTGATATTTATTACGAAATATGAAAGTTATTATCAGGTACGGTATCCGATACTAATAAAAATACGCTACATTTTCGGTTACATTTTTTCACTTTGCAAAAAAAGTTCTTACTTTTTTGTTATGAAGTTTTGACGAATGAGTAGTGTGACGTTTGTTCGAGATATTGTGAGGAGATAAGACTTTAAAAATGACCAAAAGTTGATGAAAGGTATGGGAGATTCGTTTACCGTAACCATCGAAAACATTTAGGGAGACACGTGTATAATTCAATTTTCTCTTCTAATATATCAAATAAATTAAAATATTTGTTATGAATTTGATAGCTTTTGAGTCAAACTTTCGAACTATCAATTATAATTTCAAAGATAATTCACTATGTATTAAATACACCTCTCTAAACTTGGCGCCGTGTACGTAGAGACATACCAAAAAGGCATTTTTCGAGTATTTGGGAGCATTTTGCTAAGACATACAATGATGTGACTTGATTTTTCTTTACAGAGGTCTTGTATCATCCTAAAATGAAGAAGTTAGCCAAATTTTATAAAGAAACACTACTTAGTTTAGTTACTAGAGATCCGAGACACAAAAGTGCCCTGTATGTGGAGAATCACCCATATAAAAAATTGTAAAATTTCCGGTCAAAAAAAAACTCACTGTCATTTCCCGATTTTTCCCGATCTCAAAACATTGATCAAATTAACTTTTATGATTGGAAGGAATTTTTGCAGCTGGCATTTTCCGAATAAAAAAAGTGCAGGGATGATTTTATTATAGTGTCTGTATTTTATTTTACAACCTCAAATCGATTTCTATCATTTTTATCTTTCCTTTTCAATTTTCAAATCAAAGCTTGAAAGGCTGAATTGACTTTCAAAAAGAAAGAAGAAACTGATAGAACTTTTAGTTTCGAAAATGCAATTTTCACCAAAAGTTTCGATAAACTCGATTTTCTCGAGAGTGGGAGGAAGTACCTAAGATGGACTTTAACAAGCATAATCTTTAAATTTTGAGAAAAAGTAAAACATATTTACTCCCTGAAAAAAATTAATAGAATCAAAGAAGAAATTCATTTCAAGATTCAGCATTTTTAAACTTAACAATTGTAATATGGTAATTAAATTATTTTAATTTAACAATGGACCATTTTAATCCCACCAAAAACACTACATGTCTACTACAAATAGTAGAAATTTTTCAAATAAAAGTGTTTTTGATTAAGGTAATTAGTTCAATGAATAAGTTTAATCAATAAAGAGAGTAATTATTTTCAGTTTTCCAATCTTTCATTTTATGTATGTTCATTTGTTACAATGTGAAATCATATGACAACGAGAATAACATTATAAACAAGCTTCAAAATAAGCTATTTCAGGAGAAAACTCGATAATAACCATTAATCAAACTATTCAAAATTCGTGCTAAAATTATAATAAATTTTAAATGTTAAACTTTTTCGGATTTCAATTGTGTGCGAAAAAACTTTAAATTTTAAATTTATTATAATGAATCATCGTAAAAGAAATAAATCTATACGTGCTAAAATTGTTAATTTTATACTGAAATATTTTAAAATATGAGAATAACAAGAATTTAAATGACATATGATTCTATCTTCAGAATGTCTAAGTATTCTCTCATTTTATAAGATGAATTAATATGTAGGATGACCTGTTATTTTGTTATAAAAATGTTGGCAAAAATATATTTAACGTTTAAATTTTAACTGAACAGAATCATAAGTATAAAACTAACAATTTTAGCAACCATTTTGAATAGTTTTATTACTTATAACTTATAACTATCGAATTTTCACCTAAAAATTTTTTGTACAGCTGGTTTATTATATAAATTCTTATCGGTCCGGGGCCAGACCGGACCTTTGCTGTTCCATTTAGGATCACGGACCGTTCAAAAATTAGGGGTTTCGATTGCTGCGTTGTAATAAAAAAGCTGATAATAAACTTGTTTCTTATTTACAGTAACTCCTATCGACCCTTTAATATGAGATCAACAATGTTGTAATCTTTAAAACAATATTATCAAAATGTTTCAAAATTCACAATTCACATATAAATTGTAATGAAAATTAAAAAAAAAATTAAACATATAGACTGAAGGGCATGTGATATTTCTGAAATTAAAAAATTTGTGTGATTTTAGATTTCCCCGTATTTAGGTAAACATGATCAATATTTTGAATTAAAAATTCAGGAAAAACTAAGACGCGTGCTTAATACCCTATTATAATAGTTCGCATAATAAAAAAAAAATGTTAATCATACCAACGGTAAAATTACTGTACTTTTAGAGGTTTGGTGCACTAAGTCTTCCACAAATTTATTCCCAGAATACGAGATATTTCAGGCAGAATATTCAGGACAAGCAAAAGAGTACGGAAACAAATTTAAAATTACTATTCATTCCTGTGGAGAATTAATAAAGTGTGGTTCTTTTACATTTTTGTAAATGTTTCACGGCTATTTATCGATGCTATTGGTGTTTGACACAGTTAAATGTTGTTCTTAAAAGTCGTTTTCCTTAAAAAGTTTTTCATTAATCAGACACGTGAGATACGTTATTAACCTACTTGGAGGCAGCAGAAGGCAGCTATCCCAATATGTAGTGGTAAATACAAAAATTCGTCTAAATAAATTTGTCTATTGCGCCTGCGCTAGAACAGAGAGCGCTAAATTGTTGAAATTCGCGCTTCATTTATTTATTTTGAATGCAGTGCTTACTTCAACCAATCAGTGCCCAACGATTCTAGGCAATCTAGACAAGCATGGCACGATTTAGAAGCCTATTTTGTGGGGTTACCAGAAGGGTCTCGTGAAAAATCATCACATTTCCGACTGCATTAAATATTAGGTAACCAAACCTCACCTAGCCAAACGCCATTTAAAAAAAATAATTCTGATTTGACTAATCAGGCAAATAAACATTGATCATGTCAAACAGGAAAATAGACGAAATGGTGCTGAGCTGAGTTTGCTGGAAATTAGGATAAAAATTAACAGTGGCGTCGGAGGGAATTTTTTTAAATTGCAAAAAATCGCTGTTTCGGGTAAAAATCAGCACATTTCATGAAAAATCAGTGCATCAGCGCTAAGAGTAAAAAATCAGCACATTTCTTGACAAATCAGCGCGTCTGGTAACCTTACTATTTTGCCTTCCATCTTCGTTTCAACATGTAAGCGGAAAATTTGAATTACCGATTCGCATATGAGGGCTTTAAGTTTTTTAATAATGACTGTCATACGACTGACGTGGCAGTGATCTGCTTAGGCTGTGATTGGTTATTTCGTATGGCGCGAAATTCTAAATGTGGTTTGGTCCGAGCTAGAGTGTCATCTGGTGTCATTACTTTTTTAGTTTTTTCAACATTTTGGTTAGAGAAAACATTCTGCGTTATTCAGTGACCATTAGTGGAACTATTCATATGACAGTGTGGTGCTTTTGAAACTAGTTACATGTCACCAGCTGTCACCATTCGGTAAGGAGCTATACAACGGTCATTTTTCAGGGGGCGTTTCAGGTTCATAAAGTGGTGGTTTCAATTAAATAAACTAAACTAGCTCAGGTGCGGAATTGACAATCGCCCCTATTATTCATGCCTGTAGTTTCCTTATAAATAATCCCTGATGAGGAAGTCTAAATTGGCTTCGAAACATATTTGTCCCTGGTGGTATCAAAAGGACGGAGAAAGAGTAACGAAAGAGTGAGAGGTTGATTTTCGTTGACTATTTCCTTTTTCATCTTCTTTTTTTCTCTTCTTATATTTTTGTCCTTAATGAGCTAGTTTTCAAATCTAATTTTGATTTTTGAATGTTTGTATTCTTCGATTTTGGTGCATACGATGGCTCATAAGAAAGTGCATTTCATTTCGATCCTAAACGATTTATTTTTTATTTTTCGCATTTCGTCCTTCCATGGCAGATTTTTTTTTTCTCGTAGGGGTATTTAGAATATTTTTATACTTGTTTCGTTATTTGTCGGCGTTTTGATACCGCGATTCTTGATTCATTACACGATTTACAAATATCAAAGTATGTTCCATTATAAACATGTACTAATAGGGATCAAGTTCGATGCAAACAAGTCGATTAGTAAAAGAGGAAGAGAAAATAATAGAAAGGAACAATGGATGGCAATTGTATTGCGCAATGATGCATATCCCATTATCGACAAAAGCCGACAGCTTTTGCTGATTATCCACTTCTAATTAACAAATCATCATAACGTTGCTAAATAATTATTATAACGAACTTTATATCGTACGGGTCAAAACAAGTTGTTACATACATAATATTTTCACTTGATGCATATTTAAGAGTTCTGGTGGTACTTAGTTTGTCTATCCAATTATTAAAAAGCCCACGGCACCATTTTCAATTAATATTTTGAAACTATCTAGAAATTATTGTTGTCGGGATATCTGCGTTCAGGAATGGATAGAGCTGTTGTTTTTTTTTTTTGGCTGTTTGAAATGAAAAGACTGCAAACTTCAGGGTTTCGAAAAATGTAAGGGTATCTATAAATAATATATTCAATTAATAATAATATTCAATGGAGCAAGGGTGTCACGCACTTTGATATACAAAATTTATTGTGTAGATTTTTGAATATTTCGAATAAAGATTTTTAAGAATTTTGAAAGGCTTTGAGAGAATGAAAAAATTCCTGAGGAAATTAATATACGTATTTATTATGCCTAAAGATAAATTTTGAGAGAAAATTGACAGAGATTTAAAAACATCTAAAGTTATTTTCTAAAATTTCCAAAAAGTATGTGGACGATTTTAATGAAAATTTTTTAAATAGCAAGATTACAAAATCTTATAAAAAATTCGTCTAAGTTTGAGAGATGTTTAGAAGTTTTAAAAAGATTCGAAAAAAAGTACATTTTTGAATATTTTAAATAAAAATTTTGAAGCTTCTTAAGCATTCTAAAAGATTTCATGGTAATTAAAAAAATCTTAAAAATCATGGGATATAATTCAAACTGATTTCTTATTTTGACATATTAATTTTAAGAGAATGTTTGAGAAGTCTCCAAAACATTTTAAAAGATTTCCAAAATCATGAGAACAGAATCTGGATGATTTGAAGGCAATTTTTTAATTTTTTAGAATCTTAAGAAACTTTTTGAAAATTTCGAATAATTTTTAAAGATATTCAGAATGTTTGAAAGTTTTGAAAATGGTTAGAGAATCATTTGAAAATTGAACAGATTTTCATAAATTTAAAACAAAATGTAAATTTTCGAAGGTTTTGAAGAAATTTCGAAGCTTTTTAAGAAGTTTAAAAGGTTTCAAGAAATTCAAAACTTTTTTAAGATTCATGTGGAAATTCGTAATGACTTTGTATGTTAAAAAATTAATTTTTAATGAAAATTTAAACAGATTAAAAAATATTACAAAGGATTTCTGCAAATGTTGAAAAAAAAATCTGAGAGATTTAGGGCCAATTTTTTAATCTTGCAACATTTTTCAAAATTTTACAAATAATTCGAGTCAGTTCAAAAGATTTTTCAAATTTCCGAAATTCCTGAATATCATTTAAACTGACTCGAATTCTTCATAAAATTTTGCAAAATCCTGTAAAATAAAAAATTATGTTTTTTCGACATACCTGCAATCTTTAATGATATTCCTATAAACCTAAAAATAAATGAACAAATAAACCTTAAAAAGAAACAGTTATTCAACATTTTTATTTTGTATTCAAGATTGTTTATCCCTTCAAATTATAATGTGGGTGATATTTTTTTCTTTCTTAACAAAGAAATCTTTTTCTAATTAAAGATGCATCATTTTAGAAGAAAATTCATCTTTTCGGTTGACAATATCACTATTTCATTGAAAATCGAAGTCAACTTTATACACTATACATATATCTGTTATGTATGGAGATAGTTTAAATCTTGAAAAATAGTACTTTAGAATATTAGCAAATGAGTCTTTCAAATTTTTGTAGATTTTCAATAACTGCAAAGTTTGAGCTCAATAAATGTTTATAATAATTCTTAGAGGCTAGAGAGATTTAAAAAAATGTTAAGTATAGATATCTAAAAAAATGATTTCTTTGTCTACTAATTAAATTAAAAAATTTGAAAATAATTTTAGAATTGTCTTTGTAAATTTCAAAAATTAATAGGTTTTCAACTATTGTAATGTTTTAACTTTTAGAAAAATCCAGATGCTGGATAAACAATTTCAAATTTTTCAGAAGGAAGAATAAATTAAACATTTGAACAATTAGAAGCGATTTAATTTCTCTAGAAAGGTGAATCCTCAACATACAGGGGCTCGAATTTTCGACATTTTAATGCGCGCGCCGTTATTCAATTATTCATAACTTTTATTGATCAATTTTTTGATCAATTTCACATTTATGAGAGTGTTTTCTGAAAGCTTTTAAATAAGCTTTATGGTTTTTGAGTTTTTCTCTAAATGCCGCCGCTTCAATTTTGTTGAAAATATTTTTTAAAAAAGCTTGATTTTCCCCACTTGAAAATAACCTGGGTATTTAGATAGATAGATAGTATTTAGATACATTCTTTTTAATTAGTTAATTCCTTTCGAGAAGAAGGAGCTTGGGTAATCATTGTCTCAATCCTTCAAAAAAAAGCACACAAAAATCCACTTCACTGAAGAACAATTTCTGCCAATCTTAAAAAGACCTACCCGAGCATATAAGCCGATGCGACACTATATGTAGAATACAGAAAGGAAATGTCACAGTTTTCATTTCTATCCCCCGCTTATGATCACTGTGAACCAACAATCGTAAATTCTCCCGACAGTCCCGACAATAACATAAATGCTTCTCCCATTCTACAAAATGATGTTATTCGTATAATGGACGATAACCGATTTCACATACTAACTGACTGAATATTAGTGAGAGCATTCTACCTTGATTATGAGAACAGTCGTTTGTTACCCGGTATGAAAGATTTCGTTTCTGTTAAACAAAAAGATGGCTTCCTCGAACACGTTCAAAATAGTACCGTGCGTAATAGCGCCGCGTATACTATTTTTCACAAAAAGAACATGGAAAATGGTGGCATGCAGGTGAGCGGGTACAAACCCTAAAGTTTCCAAGTTTCCATGTTCGAATTGTGAAAAAGATTAATTGTATTAAACCTTTCTGAAGTGTATGAAAATTTGAAATCCCAGAATTCAGCAGTAAATATTAGCTTATCAAAATGCTCACAGCTTAGCCCTTGAAATTGTGTTCTCATTGAAACCAGTGATACGCGTTTCTCGCATTGATACCGTATGCCTTCATGATTTGATAAAGCAGTTTTTGTTGACGTTTAAAATGAAAAAGTCTGAATACTTGAGGTTTATGAGAAATGTTTGGTTATATAAATAATATATTTATTAATTCAATTATAATAATCAATGGAGCAAAGGTCTTCAGCACCTTTACATACACAATTTAATATTTTTGTTTAAGAAATAATTCAGAAGTTGAGATATCAATTTTGATCAATTATCAAAAATATCGACCTCGGTAATTATCTTAATAAAATTTGTTTATAAAGTTGATGTTTTTTTTATTCTATTTTATTTCAGATCATAGGTACTGTGAAATACAAAAAAAATGATAATCGCCTATGTATTTATTTTATGTGTTGTTTATATTTAATCGCGCGTGTTTATTTTCTAGTAAATTAGAATAAAAGTAGAAAACTATTATTTGTTTTAGTAAAAGATGTGCTTACTATTAATCTGTGAAGTAGAAATAATAAAAATAAAATCATTTTCGAAAAAAATTATGTTTTCATCGCCTCTGTATGGGCCGCCATACATAAAAAAAGGTATGGACAATAAAGAAAGTCTGGGCTTGTTTTTTCGACAATTCATCAATTATTTTGGCTTCGGATTTCAACTTTTCCGAGGAGAAAAAAGCTTCATTGTCGGATAAATTTTAGATTTAGATGCAGGCCATGAAAGACCGAGCGAACATTTAGTTCTGAGAGTTGAGACCTCCCGTTAGGTTGGCAGACCTTCAATCCCGCGGGCATTCCCGCAGGATTACCGGTCATATAGATTTCCTTGAAACCACAGGACTACACAATATCAAATTATTATTATATAGTTTTATATTTTATAGCTGTTATACGAAGCTTATATTACACAAAATCACGGCCTTCCGCCCATTCTGATTTCAATTAACATTTCATTCGAGGATCTAATAGAAAATTCAATTGCCCATTTACCCTTTAAGTGTGTATGCAACATTTAGCACCAAAATGGCGAAAGATTATAGGGTCGATACAGGTAAGTGTAAGAACGGAGTTAGTATGATAGGGAGAAAATTTGAAATGAAAATCAAATTAGTTGCCTAATTTTTTGTTATACGTGACTTTCCGCAAGGAAGGGGCCCACTTTGTCGGTACACTCTAAATTTGAAACAGTCAAAAGTGACTAATTTGAAGTCAATTTTTACTGATTCAAATAATGCGGATTCGACGACTAGCAGATCAGTCAAAAGTTACTTTTCAAATGAGTCAATTCGATTCACTGATGAAAATAGTCATTTTGAATAAGACAAAAAAAATGCATTTTTAACCAAATAGTTCAATTTTCCACAAAAGAGATCAATTTCAATAAAAAGGATGAATCTTTGAACAAAAGAAGAAAAAGAATTTTCTTTCAATCAAGTTGTTGAATTTTCAACCAAAGAAGATGAATTTTCAAACAGGAATATTAATTTTCTATCAGCAAAGACGAATTTTCAACTAAAATCATGAATCATTTAACGAAAGAATGATTCATTTTGAAACAAAACAGTTCGACTTTTAACGTATTAGTTGAATTTCAAAAATAGAAAATGAATTTTCTACAAAAAAAAATTTCAACAAAATACATGCATTTTCAACCAAGTAATTCAATTTGCAGTTAAAAAAGATTAATTTAGAACTAAACGAATGAATTTTCAACAAAAAATGGAGTACTTAAATTTTCAGTCAAAAAAATCAATTTGCAACAAAAAAAAACGAATTTTCAGCCAAATAGTTAAATTTTCAACTAAAGGGTTGAATTTTCAACTTAAATGATGAATCTTTAATAAAAAAAGAGCATTTTTGATGAAGTACATTAACTTGCAACCAAGTAGTAACATTTTCCATTTTAAATCAAAAACATTTGGTATTCCGACAAAAAAAATATTTTAATTTTAAATCAAAATAGTTTTATTTCTCTATGAATATGAATTTTTACCCAAAAAGAATTATTTTCTACCAATAAAGATCATTTTTTTACCAAAACACATGAAATTCATCAAGCTGTTGAATTTTTAACTAAAAAATACAAAATTTCCAACAATAAAGATAAGTTTCCAACTAAAATGATGAATCTCTAATCAAAATAATAATTTGTTAACAAAGTAGTTCAACTTCCAACAAAATTTTCGAATTTTCAATCAAGACCATGAATTCTCAGCAAAAAATATAGATAGTAGTTGATATTTCAACCAAAAAATGTATTAATCTTAACTCAAAAACAGACGAATTTAACCAAAAAGATGAATTTAAATTTATTTTCCACCAATAGAGACGAATTGAGCTAATCAGTAAATAAGTCATTTTGAATTATATAGCCAGTAACTTTTACAAATAAAATCAGTAATTTCAATTAATCTCATCCGTAATTTTCACTGTATTGATACGTAACATTTTATTTATTGCTTCTAAAAGGACGGTTATGATTCACAAGAATTGAAGATTAATCTTGAAATTAAGATTTATTGAATAATCATTGTAGGGACTATATGCATAGCATCTCTTAGATTTACGTTCTTTTTATAATTTATTCTACATTCGAAATTTTCAAAATTTCTATAAGAATATTCCACCATCTATTTGACAGTAAATTTCAAGTTGCAAACAATCGCAAACAATTTACAATTCATTTAAATTACTTTGAAGTAGAGAAAGTGCTTATGTACACCTCTCATGATTTCAAGAATAATGAGGTTCTATATATTCCTTCGATTCTGTGAAATCAGAAATATAAAATATAATTCATTTTTTAATTTACTATTTAAATATGATGCTCAGGTTGAATAATTCAAATATCATGATAAAATTAAATATTTTTCCCAAGATATTCGCCTATTTTCTTGTTAGTTAAGTTCATAGGTCAGTAAAATCAATTTATTTTGCGTGGTTTGATTAACTTCAGATTGTTTTTATGACATAATGACATCGCGTTAACCTTCAAGTATTTTTTTTTAAATACATAAACACAGAATGTTAACAACTTTCTAGAAGGAGTAAGTTCATAATTTCCAATTATCTTTTGAAAATGTTATGCCTCCCACTTATGTCGCTCATTAACAGAAATGTAATTAATTAATTAGGAAATTATTTTTATTAGAATAAAGATAATTTCTTTCTTATTTTAATTAAACTGTTTCAATTTTAGTTGGTTACCGGTACCGACAATTTTTCTACAGATATGCACAGTATATAAAATTCGCTTTCTGTGCTGACAATTTTATTTTATTTTTTTAATTTTCGATAAAAAAAATGATTCTTCATTTAAATAGTTTTCCGATATTAGTCATAAAGGTTTTGTTAGTCATTGAATGGTTTGAGAGTTGCAGGAGATCAAAAAGCATTACTCAAAGTACCAAAAACTGATATAATTTAAATTTTGATAAAAATGTCAGTTAAGCGTTTATACCTTTACACCACAGATTTCCATTTTGTGAATCTTTAAAAAAATTTTTAAATTCCAAGAAACCATTGAATTCAATTGAATTGACTTGAATATTTGAATTCCATTGAATTTTGTTCAATACATTTTTTATTTCATTTATATACTCACTTCTCATTTTGTAGAACTCATACATTTAATTAAATTTGATTCTACTGATTGCCGTTGAATGTTGTTGAATTTTATTGAATTTAATTAAAATCCACTAAAACGCGATGCTTTTATTGAATTTCTTTGAATTCTTTTGAATTAGTTTGAATTAACTTTTACTTCAGTTAAATTCATTTAAGTTTACTCTCTTTTAGAATTTGATCTTAGATTTATCGTCAAATTAGTTGAATTCAAATTGAATTCATTTAAATTATCTGGAAATAACCTTTCATTCTGTTCAGTTCACTTTCAATTCAATTATATTTCATTGAATTCTAGAAAGTTTAGTTTAGTTTAATTAAATCCAAATTGAGTTTCTTTAAATTCCGATAAATTTGGTTGAATTCTCTATCATTCCATGAATTAAAATTACTTACATTACATTGGAATTCATTAAGTTTGATAGAATACAGTCAAATTCAATTATTTAAAACTTGATTTTTCTTAAATTCAGTTCAAATCACTTCAAGTCTTTTTGAATTACTGTTGAATTTCACAAAAGTCCGTCAAATTCCATGAAATTTCTTGTAATTATATTAATTAATATCGAATTCTCTCGAATTCTTTTGAATTATATTAAATTACGTTGATTTTCATTGAATTCCTTTGAAATATATTAAATTCTGTCGAATTCAAATAAATTCCTGTCAATTTCATCGCATTTCTTCTGAATTCTTTTGAATTTCAATAATTCTATTGAATGCCATCACACTTCATATAATAACTTTTTATTCTATTAGATTTCGGTGATTGCTATTAAAATCTTCAAATAACCATTAGAATGCCTAAAATTTCATTTGATTCCAGTAAATTCCATTAAATTCCACTTAACTTAATTGACTTAATTTAAGTTTATTTACTTTCAATGTACTTTAATTACATTATATTCAATATATTGAATTCCGTGGAACGCTATAAAATTTCATGAATTTCTATTCAATTCTATCCCGTTCAATTATGTTTAATTTATTTAAATTCGAATCTTGTGTGTTTAATTTAATCTCTTTCCTTTGAACTCTAATTATTTTCATTCTATTTCGTCAAATTTCAACAAATTTGATTGAATTCTGTTTAGTTTCATTACATTACGCTGAATTCTATTACATTACAATGAGATGAAGAAATACTGATATTTAATTCGATTAAAATATTTTTTCAAATCTACAATATTGAATGTAGCCATACCAAAAGCGACGTGACTACACTGTAGGTTCGGTAACAAATTTTCGGTACAGAAAACAATTTTTTTACCGATTTTGAAGGATAATTCTATTCCGAAAATTCATATGGCCCTCTTCAGTATGCTTAAAATATGCTTTTTAATGAAGACGAATATGGCCTTCCGGCAGAATTTGCCGGAGATGAATTCTCAAATCATTCAAAATCAACATTGAACTCTTTACATCTGACTAGGAATTCTCACATCTCAAACCCCCTTTTCCGGTGTGTGTATGGGCGGGAGCGGGGCACCAGTCCAGTGATCGGCATAGAAGAGTGATGGGTCACAAGACAGTTATTGGTTACACCTTGAACCCCCTTTTCGAGAAAGATTGGAATGTCGCCAGTTCAGTGACCGGTCACAGAAGAGTTATTGGTTACAACTCGAACCCCCTTTTCCAGTTGGGGCCGGGAGGTTCATAAATACAGTAACCGGTCAAAGAAGAGTGATTGATCACAAGAAAGTGATTGATCACAAGAAAGTGATTGAACACAAGAGAGTGATTGATCACAAGAGAGTGATTAATCACAAGAGAGCGATTGTTTACACCTTGAACCCCCTTTTCGAGATAAAGGAGGAACCGGGGTTCGCCAGTCCAGTGACCGGTCACAGAAGATTGCTTGCTCACAACTAGAACCCCCTTTTCCAGTTGGGCCGGGAGGTTCATAAATACAGTAACCGGTCAAAGAAGAGTGATTGATCACAAGAGAGTGATTGAACACAAGAGAGTGATCGATCACAAGAGAGTGATTAATCACAAGACAGTGATTGATCACAAGAGAGCGATTGATTACATCTTGAACCCCCTTTTCGATATAAAGGAGGAAACGGGGTTCGCCAGTCAAGTGACCGGTCACAGAAGAGTGCTTGGTCATAACTAGAACCTCCTTTTTCAGTTCACCCTTCCAAAAATGCGTTCCTCTAGTGGTCGCGCCCCTTTTGAAAGCGAGTTTCGTCATTCAAGGACTGATCAGTCTGATCACGGAAGAGTACTCGGTCTTATCCCAAACATGATCATTCAAACCTAGGAAATATGATATTAGAAAAACGAGAAAATCTTCAGCAATTCTCAGTGTATTCTTAGAAATATGAAAGAGTGGGGATCGTGGAACATGTGTTCCCTAAGGGAATTTCCCCGAGTTGGGCAGGTCTGCTTTACCTAGTAGAAGTATTAGATTAAATATTATGGATCTCAACATGTGATACTCAATAAGCTTGCGTATTTTGTGTGATCTATGACACATGATGACTCAGTGAAGCTCTTCGCTTGGGTTGATCGCTAGAGAGATTGATCAGAGACCTGGGTTGGAGCAGTGGTCGCGGAACGGACATGTTATTGAAATAAGCCACACGAGAATTCTAGATTGATCTAAATATGTATACCGAGGCGAGAACCGAGTGAGTTACGATTATCTCGAAAGAGATTTGGCTTAATGGTATAATAATATTTTAATCATACCGATAGGGCAATGATGCATTTGACATTAATTTCCTTACACGACATTTTTTACCAGTACCGTTTTTCTATACGCAACGTACAAAAAACCGTGCTCCTTCATTAATACGATTCTACAAATACACTGAAACTTGGATTGAAGCAGTCCGCACTTATGCCATTCCGAGAATTTATGCCGGGGCGTTTTCTTGATGCGAGGAGTCCAGGAGGGGCAGCTCAGTCAAGCGTGACAAACGGTTTTAGCACCGCACTCTCAACACATTAGTTGCATCAGGTTACGTCAGCCGTCCAAATATAACAGAAGTGCCAATGCCATTCCAGAAACCGTTCCTCATTCCAAGTTCCAGTGTATTTTCTAGAATGCTCTGTAACCTTTTTTTTTTGCAATGCAATTTTCAACAGGAACGTAAACCAATAAAAATAGCGATGATAACTTAATTGAGCCATTTTGTTGATCGGTTCGTGCTTTGATTTTAAGATATATGATACATAAAATTTGTTGAAGTCGAAATTTTGAATTGTTAATTCTATGAATCTAAAAAATTACTAAAAATAGAAACATATAAGATTAGGAATCTCTCGTTTCTGTGGTTGTTAATTTTAAAGGCTCGCGTAATCTTGCGATATTTGACGCCCTTGGTAACTGCAATAATCAATGTTCGTTTTCTTGGAATTCAATTACAAAACATTGGCAGGTACGCCGTACGCCATACGACAACCGACATCGTGGGGGTGAACTAAAGCAGAAGGCAGGAGACTCCAAGTTTTGCCACGAAGAGTGACACTAATGCCAGTGGAAAGCGGAATCTAACAATGTAGGAAACTTGGTTAAAATTGCAGTTCTTTATAATTAAAAATTATATTTAATGAAAATTATTATAAATTATAGTATGAAAATTGTAAAAATAATACTTTTCCGACTTTTCCGACGAGTATAATTATTTCAGTACGTGGGAAAAACTGCCCTCACGGTTGGTTAGTACATACGACATTGTTCTATAACAAATGCATAATTTCAGATGTTTTCCGTAATAGAGGCATGATTTATGGTTATATAGAGGAATTTCGAAAACTTTATTCTAATTTTAATATTAATTTAGAGAATGTATACACGTATGAGCACATTATTATGAGCACAAAAAAGTTCCGTCAAGCAATCTGTTGATCGCGTTGATCGTTTCGACAGATTGACCAACTCAAAGCGATAAGTTACCATAATTAACCATAAATTACTATACATTATCAAAAATTTAGAACATTTCAAAGATTTTTTAAATTTAGAAAATTTAAGAAATAGGCAAGTGCACATCAGAAATATCATAATCTGCAAGTGATCGTTTGATTTTGCTGAAACTTAGTAAAATTATACTGCTATATAAGAGAAATTTTGGGTCCGAAGGATTTTTGAAAATTTTTAAAATTATGGAAGTCACGCCATTTTGAATTTTGTGGGTTGGATTTTTTTTGATTGTCGATATTTCTGAAACTGATAAAGGGCTGTTCAAAATACGTAACGCCTTGGGGGGGGGGGGGGGGTCACCTCGAGCGTTACGCCAATCTTAAACTTACGCACGCTTACCATAGAAAAAGCGTTACGAAGACATAAAATTAAAAATTTCAAAATTTTGTATAATTTTCTACATTTTTAGAATTCATCTTAATTTACGGTAATTTATCGCTAAAAATTTGGAATATTTCGAAAATTTTCAAAATGCTTTTAAAATAAAATTTTTGAAATTTTCCAAAGTTACAAAATTTTTTGAAATTATTAACTTTTTAAAAATTTTCTAAAATTATTAAAAATATAATATTGAAATAAAATATTATATAATGTCTGAGATAAATTATAGTAATTTATGGAACTTTACGGTAAATTATTGTTAAAAATTCAGAATATTTCAAAAATTTTCAAAATTTATAAAATGCCCCAATTTTCATAGATTTTTGGAATATAACTAAATACAATTTTTTCAATGCTAAAAAGTTTATATTTTTGGTTTAATTAGAAAATTTATGTTAATTCATAGTTAATTATGGTAATTTGTGATAATTTATCGCTAAAAATTTAGAATAAATAAAAAAAATTATAAAAGTCTTGAAATTTCTCCAAGTCTTCAATTTTTTTTTAATATTTAGTTTTTTCAAATTTTTCAATTTTTGTTTAATTTTTCAAATTTTTTCAATTTTCAAAAATGTTAAAGTTAAAATAATTTTAAAAAAATTTTAATCTCAAAATTTATGTGAAATTTGTGAAAATATATAATTGTTTTAAATTGACAAAAGTTTCTAATTCTTCTAAATTGACAGAATTGACGTTAATTTATGGTAAATTATGTTAATTTACCCAGGGTACGCGACTGTTGGTTCTCGCGCTTCGCGCCCGATAATATATTTATCTCGCGCTACGCGCTCGGTCTTTGTATTTCCCCCACATTTGTGCGCAGATCTTTTAAAATTAAAGGTAAGTATCGACAATTGTAATTTGGTGATTGTGAATTCTCTTTTGTTAATGCTCTTCCAGCTTTAACGAATACATTCTCATCACGTACCTCGTGCTTCGCACTCGATTTTGTCCAATATGCGAAGATTTCTACATTATATGTTCAACATTATTATATGAAATGTATATAACATTTATTTAGGTACGTCGGCCAGTGATTGCTTATTTAGATATTGCAAAATGAAGTACGAATTGTATTTATCATGATTGATTTGATATTTGTTTCATATTTTGCATTAAATTTTATTCTCAGCTACCCTGAAAAATGTATCATTTCAATAAATGTATATTATTACAATTCATAATATACATTGATAATTAAAACAGACGTATTTTTCTTGTCTTGTTTTTATAATTGAAAAAATTGCGCATCCTATAAAAAAAAAACAATTTTTTTATTCTGCATTTTATTGCAACTTGTGTCGTTTTTCCATAAATTGTCATTTGTTTATGTTCAATATTATTTTTTACGATTTGAACAAGAAATATGCATACTAACGTAAAGTGGGTCTGGGAAAATTTGTGAATATAATTTAGGCCAACATTTTTTTTAGATAAAATGTTATTGTAGCGTATACCGTTTTGCCAAAAAGTTAATTTTTCTATTTTAAATGTATTTTTATGACAAAAGTTTATAACAAATTTGTAGATCTTTTTTCGTTGAACAACTTTTATCTATTCATTTTCTTCCGTACCTTGCGTCATTTTTCCACCTTTTTTTTATTGTTAATGTTATTTTCCAAGATTGTTGAAAAAATTATGCATCTTATCAAAAAATGATTTATAAAAATTTTGTAGCTCTTTTCTGAGTGAACAACTTTTGTCCATTCATCTTCTTTCCTATCTTGTATATTTTGACCGCAAAATGGAATTTTTTATTTTTCATAATTTTTTTGTGCGTCAATCATGTGATCTGATAAGAGCAGTATAAAAGCCTAATTTGACATATTGGGCAAAGTCTGGGTTGTTACCCCGTCATCCGCGGGCTGGGTTAAAGCCAAGTGCATCATCGGGGAACCTACAGCTTAAGGTGGGATCCTAATCACCAGAACAATATTAAATATATATATAATATTAATTGTTTCATCTGTAGACGGCAGACCATTGTGGGGTGGCATATGAAGCTTTTAATGAAAAGTCCAAACGAAATAAAACCCACTTCAACCTAACTGTCTGGAGCAGATACAATTTTCCAGGAAAGAAAAACAATTAGAAACTGGGAGTTTTAATAGCAAAATGATAATGTCTCGCAATAAAAATAAACAAGTGAAAATACTACCATTTTTTGTTCTGGTAACTTGAGATTGTTGAATTATTTAAGGCCTTTCAATTTTTATAAAATAAATACATCTGCATTTTATGGAAAATTGAAACCACCCGCACAGCTCCGTTAACGAATTTATTTAATTTACGGTTTCCTATACAGAGTTGAGCGAATAACATGCTAAGCTAATTGTTAAAGAATATCTGACCTTTCACCATAAACCAAAACCATATTCGCTTTTGCAGTTCGCACTGATTTTCACCTTAAATGAAACTCGAAATAATCCTTTCAAACTAAGCATGCTTTATGGCTCTCAGCCAATGTTTTGCCACGCATAAAGTGATTCAAAATGAAGAAACATACACACACACACACATATATATATATATATATATGTAAATGTAAATGTAAATTTACACCCACCTTAACGAGCTCAGGCTTAGAAACGTGCTAGGATAATCGTGGATTCGCCTCAAATCTGATATCAAATCACTGCACGTGATCCTATCTAAGTGTTATGAAACTTCATCAAGTAGTGAAATAGCTTTCAAAAGGACAGAGCTGATGAAACTTTTGACAATTTTTAGAATTTTACCACATTATGCGACAATCGTACAATAATTGAACACAATAATTATAAGTAATTGTGTACAATGGTACAATAATTGTACAGTAATTCTAAATTGTACAGTAACCTTAAACAAACGTTCAATAAATTTACAATCATTGTACAACAATTATTGTATATAATAATCTACGATTTATTCGGGTGCTTTTTGTCTTGCGACTTATTCTGTCACGTCAATGCGATAGTTTATTAGTACATATACGAAGTCCGTCCGTGAAGTATCCGACCTTGTGGAATACTAGGAGTAAGAGTTAATTCTGGTTAATCATGATGAGATCACCTTCAATTTGTGTTATTTCATCTACGTCTTGAAATCGTTTTCCTTTTAGAGGATACTTCAATTTTAAAAAAGCCAGAAATCACAGGGGACCAGGTCAGGACTATATGGGGGCTGTCGAAGTTGTGTAAGGACAGGTTTCACCAGAAATTTCTGAATTAGATGCGATAAATGGGCAGGTGCGTTGTCGTGGTCAGTGGCGGATTTTACGGGCAGCAAAAGAGACATTGCTGACTATCAGCCATGGAATGATTTTTATAGTCACGCGGCTGATTTTCAAATCTTGGCTCAAAATTCCCGTTAAAATAGTTTTTGGAATCACAAAGTCTTCATCTATCTCTCTTCATGTTAAACAACGATTTCCATTAGTTAACGATCGCACTTGTTCCGCATTTTGAGGCGTTTTGGCCGTCGCAGGCCTGTCAGAGTGAGGGTCACTTTCCATTGAAGTACGACCACTTGTAAATCGCCTAAACCATTCTTTAATTCGTGTATCACTCCTAAGTTCGTCGACAAACACTTTCCGAATTATAACGATGGTTTCGGAATATAAGTAGCTAATTTATTGGAAAAATTGATTGCACACTTTGTTCGGTGCGTTCCATCATCTTGAAATGCGACGCGTACATGCTTAGACGTTTACGCAACTGCGTACACTATAGTAAGAAGGCTCACTGACGAGGTCTCCCAAAAATACTAAATAACTGTTTCAGCACAACTACAAGTGATGGCATAAATTTTTGACGACTTAATTTCAAGATCCTAATTTAAGAATGCTTTAATTTTTAAAGGAAGTTTGTAATTGTTTCATTTTTAACGCTTCAAGATTGAATTGAATAATTTTAAAAGTTTCCAATTATAGAAAGCGTCTAATTCTCAACGTTTTTAGTGAAAAAGTCTGTCCAATCACTCAAAATGCCATTTAATACTACATGATATAATATGTACTTATAAATCATACTTATTATCTTTGAAATTTCCATAATTTCAGTTTACATTTACAGTTTTAAATGCGTAATTATAAAGCAGTTTAATTTCCTATGCCTTAGAACTATTGTTTTTCTTTTTGCTTTAAAATCAAGGAGGTCAAAAGTGGAGGTCGAAAATGAATTAGACTTGTTTTAAATTAAGGTTTCCTTTTTTCACTGGAAGAATAGATTTTTATCTTCAAGTACCATCATGTGAAAAAATCAACATTTTATTATTTATTCCTAGAAATAAGCATTTAGTAGGTTTCAAGCGGATAATATCTTCTTCAACAATTTATAACACTTTTAATATCAATTTAAAAAAATCTTCTTCTAATACAGTTACGTTGAGTTTCTTAAACATAATCCTAATTAATGATATGGAAAAATGTTTGATGACCTGGAAATGACCAGAATTTTTTTTTTTTCAAAGGCTGCTCTGAAATATGTTACATTTATATTGAGAATTTGACTGCTAATATCTTACAATAATTTGTAATTGATAGCCTTGACAATTTCACTATTAAATCGTTCAAAATTGCAAAGATTCATATTACAAGCCTTCATAGCCAATTTCGTATTTATCAATTTTACATTCAAATATTCCAAATTGCTCAGTTTCAATTTCAAACTCACACGATTTTCTGTTTTTTTAAATTCTTCGAAATCATAGAATATTAAATTGAAAGACTTGTGAATAACGGTACAATAATCCTACAGTAATTTAAAATAATTATACAGCAATGGTACAAAAACAATAAAATATAATCAATAATAAATCATTTTACATTTAAATATTATAAATGGTTTGATTTCAATTTCAACCGTACAAGATTTTCTGCTTTTTTAAATTCTTCGAAATCATAGAATATTAAATTCAAAAAAGATTCTTATTCAAAACAATGAAAAAATGAGAAAATAATTTGTAAAATTCAAGCCTCAAAGATAAAAATATTTGACAACTAAGCATTGAAAACACAGTGGTACACTAATTTGTTATGGGCAAGTGGTATATGATTGCCCGTAGAATCCATTTCAAATCCATTTGAGTTGACTTGAATATTTTAAATAAATAAATAATAATGAATTAAATATATTTAATATATTTAATATATTTAATTTTTTTTCACTTGCTCATAACAAATTAGTGTACCACTGCGTATACCTTAAGTAAATAAAATAAGTTCGCGCTACTTAGAAATTTCAAAATTAAATATCTCAAAGAAAAAAAGAAATTTGAGCCAACTCAAATGGATTTGAAAGGGCAAGAGTTGTACTTCCAAATGCTGAATAAAGTTTTTTGAAGAAAAAATCGTGATGCTACATACTATCAATAACTTGTTGAGCACTTTTTAAGAAAATACAGTTTCAATTAGGTATTTTCACTTTAACCACCAGATAACTTCACTTCGTTGAGTGCTGAGGGGAAAACAGTGGACCAAATGCATGAGACAAAACTTTTTTCTGTAATATCTTCGTAATGAATAATAATTATTATGATTTTATCATTTCATTAAATAGTTCTTAAAAAATATCAACTATTTCTTCCATACACTTATATAGAAAAAATTAGTTTTTACGATGATATTAGCAAAATATGGCAGAAATGGACTGAATCCAATGCATTTAATCCATTCCCCCCCCCCCCCCCAGCAGTTAATGAAGTGAAGTTAGCTGACTATGAAGTGAAAATGCCTAATGTTTTCAGAAAAATAACCGCCATTCTGTCATTTTCAAAATTATTTATATTTTCTTTGGGTCATTCGATTAATCAAGAATTCCTTCATCATTTTAAAAAAAATATATCTAAATATGTATAATCAGCAGAAGGGAACAGCATTTCATACAAAAATCTGTCTTTTCGACAGATTTCGACAATTGGAAGGTTAACTTCAATAGCTTGTAATTCCGAATATGAATTTTTTCAACTAAAATGTTAAATACTATGAAATAGATTCCTTTTCACTAATACTAGTCTTTTTCTAACTACCCAGCACTAAATACAGGAGAAAGATTTTGATACAAAAATCTTTCAGTTCCGAGAAAATTAAGTTTTAGTTTTCAGGTTTGAATTTTATTTCCATAGAATATCGCGAATGAAGGGTATTTTATTAATACTATGGTCTATTTAATGAACTTGAAAAGTGTATTTCTTCATTCAGATTGTTTTCTTATTGTTGAAATGAATAACTATAGTATATGCTCAGAAATATATGTTCACAATTATTAATTAGCCCATATCGTTCAGAAAATACCACTAATTTGCGATATTATGAGATAATAATTTTGTTAAACAAATAAAAACTGTTTCAACAACTAGCAGTAGGCTAAAATGTCGAAGAATTAGGAGAAAACAATAGAACTTATTGAAAAAATAGCACAAAACATTTCTTTACCCTTTTCCTGTCAAAAGTTGCATTTAAGCAATTAAAAATTGTGTAAACAATAAATATACAATTGAAATGAAATAATTCACTCTACAAATTGTTAAAACTATATGAAGTATCTTAGAAAAAATTGTATTGAGCTAAAATTTTGATACTTGTTGGAAAATTAGAAAAAAGTACGATTTTCTAGCTTTTGCCGTTAAAAAGTTGGATTTAAGCAAAAACAAATTGTTTAAGCAATAAGAAAACAATTTTAATAAAAAATATACTCGTCCAGTTCATTGAAAAGAAATTATACAGTTTTGATGAAAAACTCTGCATTCGCGACATTCTATGAAAATAAAATGTTCAAATGGACAAAAATTGTGTGAAGAATTAAAAGTTAATTATAAAATACATACAATATTGTGATCTATTTATTTATGAGGATCCATAAAATAAGAAGAAAAAAGTAATAATTAGAGGCAATATTCCGAAAAAATTGTATTGCACTTGCATGGGGTAGTTTTTGGGGCACCATGAAAGGGGCTCAGGGGATTCGTAGTCCTTGAAGAGTTTTAATGAGATCATGAATGTATACCCTATACTTTAATATACATTGACATGTTTTGTACGGAATTAACAAAAATGTGTTTTCCCCGTGTTATTCTTATAGGAAACTTCAGGGGGTGGATGGCACCTGTTAATATAAAAATTGAAATGAAACTAAAAAAAATACTTACTCACTTTTTTGGGAACCTAACAAAATGGGACAATGTGACAGACAACTTTTCCCTTTTAGGTAGTAATAAATAATAAAATTTACATTTGTTGTTGTTGAGTCATGAACATATTGAAATATATGCTTTCCGTGAATATCATAAAAAGAATTTGGTCACAAAAGTCTTTAATTTTAATGGATATGAAAATTTAAGTTTGAAATATTGCTATCATAAAAAATACAGTTTCGAACAAATCCTTTTATCACGATGTGTATTTGAATTTTTCAGATTTTTTGAGCCAAAAATCCCATTTTTTTTTAATTGTTAGTTACCTCCTTTTGTCTTTCTATCCTTCAATTACAGTCTGAAAATTGCTAATTTTTAAACGTTTTAAATTTACTTAGAAAAGGGGATGGGCTAGTCGTCCCGAAAATTCGGGACTGACCAAACCCCCGAAAAATATTTGACTACTCATCCCGAATTTCGGGACGGCGATACACTTCGTTAAATTAACTTAAAATATTTGAAATTTTAAAGTTCGGATTCGTTTAATTTTAAACGTTCCGTAGTAGAAAATTTTCATTTTTAATGTTTCTTGTTCAAATTTTCTTCTTATTTTTAAAGTCATGGATAAAGTTCCGAATAATGTGAACTTTTAGATTTCGTTGAAACCACGTATTCTTACGTATTTTGATCTGCTGATTACGAAAATCATAGTGAAAATTGGCGACAAGGACGTCTTCACAATAAAAACTATAAAAAACCCATAAAAATTATGATTTTTTCCTTTATCTAAATAAATACAGAGAATTTTGAAAAATGTTTCGAACAAAAGTTCTATTTAGTATAAAAATACATCTTTTTTGTATTGTACACTTTTTGCCTCAAACTATTATTTTTCGAGAAAAAGAGGACTTATTCCTAGAAAAGGAGGCGAGCGTAACTGAACGCATTTTGCGTAGGGCCCCCCCCCCCCCCCCACTTTTATTGTTTTTCCAACGCAATCCTCATTTTCTCAGAAAATGATGGTTTTAGGCGAGAAGTGTATGATACAAAAAAAGATGTATTTTTATACTAGCTAGAACTTTTTTTTGAAACATTTAAAAAAAATTTTCGTATTTACTGAGATGAAGAAAAAAATCATAATTTTAATGGGGATTTTTATGGTTTTTACCATGAAGACGTCCTTGTCGCCAATTTTCACTATGATTTTCGTAATCAGCGCATCAAAATGCGTACATGTATACGTGGTTTCAACAAAATCGAAGGGTTCGCCTACTCGGAACTGCACCCATGAATTTAATTATTTATTTTAGCAAAATTATTTGTGTATTCAATTTTAATGTTAAATGATCATTCTTTTGAATATGTAATAACAATTTAAAATGCCACAATTTCCGATGCTTTGACTTTACAATTGCAATTCCTTGAGAATTTTTTACACAATAAAAATTGTTTCGATGAACGTGGCCCTTACACGGTTATGCCATGACACCCTTCAACTTATGTTTAGTTGAAAAAGAGGGTTCAATATTTTAGAAACAAGAATTTTTAAAATTACTTTAAAGTTCGTCCCACCGATTCATCTGAGTTTATTCCGAATAATAATAATTAATAAACACTGTCTTTGCATAATATTTCGTTACAAAATGTCAGTTCATCATCCATGTTGATTTATCTTACTATAAAATTTTAAGATATTTTGAAATACTGAAGATAGAATTGAATGAATCGTTAAAATAGTCATTAATCTTTTAATTATTTTTGCCCGCCCTGTACATATTTTTAAAAGATTTTTGTAATTCTCATTAAACTGTCAAACCCGTATGTTACGTCACCTGGCCTCTAGGCAGGAGCTATTTGTTTTTAAAATGCCTACCTTGATACATTTCTTGATTTCTTACTTTTACTTCATACTTTTATTTTATGCTCTCAGAGGTTCAATTTCATTTAAAAAAATATTTGGGTCGGTTTGAAAACTTTTTTTATTTCTTATATCTCACGGTCTAAAATGATAAACTTTTTAGCAATCACCCAGTACATTTGGTATGACCCATTTTGAGAATAATAATAATAATGATATAGATCTGCATTATTGTGATTCAAATATTTACAATGTTATAATTAATAATGCACAAATTGCATCAAATGGCAAGGTACAGTGGTAACTTGCTCGGTTGGAAAATAGTAGTGTGTAGATGGATATAAAGGTATCAGGTAGATAGGTATATAGGTGTTAGATATAGATATTTGAGATCGATTTGGAATTCTCGTGTTATTTATTTAAATGACAAATTCATTCCGCAACACTGCTCCAACCCAAGTTGCTGATCAATCTCTCTAGCGATCACCGCAAGTGAAGAGCCTCACAAAATTGTTATGTGTGGTTCCCCACTTGGGCCCCTCAGTACCAAGGTCTTTGTTTGAGGCGTCATTCACTGTATTGTCACTCTGTTTACATACTATTTGTCGCCACACTTTTCTGTCCTGGCATACTACTCTAGCTTCCTTCAAGTCCATGCATTTTTTCATGCAAGCTCAGGTGTTTCTATGGCTTTTTATGTCTCTTCGAATCAATGTCTCATTCACAGATTCTGACCATTCTTTCAGCGGTCTACCTCCGGGCATTCTGCCATTTGATAATAAAATATTAAGAATGATAATACTTTAATAATAATTATTAAATACTTTCACTACCATCAAACAATAATTTTAATAAATTGGGAATAGTTAATAATGACAAATGATTGTATTTACTAATATATAAACATGTCTACTGTTGATTTAAAAATTCTTGTTGTGCAATGAAAAGTCTCTCTGTGTAAATAGGGTTTCAATCATTAAGAGAAGAATGTAGACAGTACTGTAAAAAAAGCAATTTTTTTATTTGAAGTTACACACAGCTGATCCACTTACTTTATAAATGAATCACCTAATAGGATAGAGTTTACTCTCAGATAAAAACACCCACAGGTAATTTATCAAGAAATCGATGAACCGAATCAAAATCAGGTTCAATTGAAGATAGTAAAATGGTTTTAAAATTTTCGTACAATTAATCTTTACAATACAATAAATTTTGAAAATAAAATAAAAATCTTTAATGTGCTTTTAGGTGTGTTAAAAATGCAAAGGTCGATAGGTTGAAAGTTGAACTACTTTGTGAGAAATACATTCTTTTGGTTGAAGATTCATCTCCTCAGTTGCAAATTTAACGATTACATTTTCAGAAAATTATTCTTCTGGGTTAAAAAAAAAATCATTATTTGGGTTGAACTCTTTTGTCAAAAATTCATTTTTTTTAAGATTCATCATTTTTGTTGAAAATTCATCTCCTTGGTTGTACATGTAACTATTTCGTTAAAAATTCGTTTTGGTTTTTTAGTGGAGAATTAATTTTTTCAACCAACTATGTAACTATTCCATTTTTGGTTGAAGTTTAATATTTTTTATTGCAAATTAATTTTTTTTCATTTGAAAATTCATGTATTTTGGTTAAAATTCATCTGTTTTGGTCGAAAATCATTCTTCTTGGTTTAAAATTAATTCCTTTTTATTAAAAATGCAAATGTTTGGATCTAAATTAATCTGGTTTGGTAGAATATTAACTTATTTGTTTAAAAAAACACATCTTTTTGGTAGAATGTTAATCGGCTTGCTGGAAAATTCATCTTTTTGGTTGAAAATTTAACAACTTGGTTAAAGATTTGTTTTCAGTTTAAAATTCAACTACTTGGTAGAAAATGGAACTAGTTTGTTGAAAATTCATATTTTCTTAAGATTTACTTCCTTGGTTGAAAATTCAACTATTCCCTTTTTAGAAAATTTATCTTCTGGGTTTAGTTAAAAATTCGTCTCTTTTGTTGAAAATGTAACTATTCTGTTGAAAAATCTTTTTTTTGTTGAGAATAATTTTTTTTTCAAACAAAACTTTTAGAAAGTATACTAAAAAACAAAATAATTGACTCTGAAAATAAAAAATATAATAATAAAGTGACTCGAAATAAAAGCATAGCGCGTAAGTATTAAAAGGTCTTCTATATAGATGTAATGTGCTAATGTTCAATATTAAACAACAAATTTTACATTCTCATCGTAATTAGAAGGTATTGTTTTTATGTGAAAACTGACTATCGCGGATTTCTTCAAATCTCCACGTTTAGAGACCCCCTGAATCCGAAAAACCCGGTTTTACGATTATGTCTGTATGTCTGTCGTTGTCATCGTTTTCATCTGTATACCGGATAACTTCTGAAAGACTAGTCGGATTGGATTATGCTTTGGCACACAGTTTTAGGGACCAAAAAGAAATATCGAGTTCGTTAACCAGCTTTTTTGGATGAAAATTCCAAAAGCTGCTTTTTCAAAGCCCTACAAGATTATCGTAACAACTTTCTGAATTTTCCTGAAAAATCGCAAATTCAAATTTTGATCGCATAAAAAATAATTAAAAATCCAAAATTGCATTTTGCAGTCACACTATGCAAGATACGAAAAAAAATGAGTGACGAAAATTTTGTACCCAAAAAAGTTCTACAAATTTGTTATCAATCAATTTTTTAAAAAATACGTTATTTTTGTTTTATTCCCGAAAAACAAAATTAAAAATAAAAAAAATAACATTTTTGGACAAACGACACAAAGTAAGAAAAAAAATAATGAGACAAAAGTTGCTCGCCCAAAAAAAGCTACAAATTTTTCATAAATTATTTTTTGATGGGATGCGTATTTTTTGTTTTATTCGCAAAAAACAACATTGAAAATAAAAACTTGAATTTTTAGACAAACGACACAAGCTACAAAAAAAATAATCAGACAAATGTTGTTTACCCCAGAAAGATCCACAAAATCTTTATCAATTACGTTTTGATAGAACGCCTAGCTTGGTTTCAATCGTAAAAAATAAAATAAAAAAATTTAATTGGTTGAAAAACGACACAAGGTACAAAATAAAAATCAATAGACAAAAGTTGTCCCCCCAAAAAAGATCTACAAATTTGTTATTATCAATTTTAATATAGGACGAGTAGATATTTTTTTATTCAAAAAAAATAAGATTAAAGATAAAAAATTAAATTTCTGGAAAAACGACACAAGAGACAAAAAAAGTGAATAGACAATTGTTATTCAACCAAAAAACATCTACAAATTAGTTGTTAACTCTTATTATATAAATATATGTATAATAAAACAAACAACTTTTTGGAAAAAGGACGCAAGCTATAATAACATTTTATTTCACCAAATTTGTCGCCTAAGTCATATCTACAAATTTGCTTAGAACCACTTTACACTAGGATGCGTATTTTTAGTTCAAATCGTAAAAAATAACATTGAAAATAAACAAATTAAATTAATGGAAAAACAACAAAAGTTGCAATAAAATGTTTACTAACGACATTTTTTTCATACTAAGCGCACTTTTTTAATCATAAAATCAAGACAATGAAAATACGTACGTTTCAATACCGATGCATATTATGAATTTAAAAAATATAAGAATTTAAAATTAGATTGAAATCAAATTCAAATTCCCATTTAACTTCCAATAATCAAGTTGGTGTATGGAATTCCTGAAAATAGAATTCAACGAAATTGAAATTCATTAAAATGATACATTTTTCAGGGTAGCTGAGAATAAAATTCAATGCAAAATAAGACACAAATATGAAAGTAATCGTGATAAATAAAATTTGTACTTTATTTTGCAATATATGCGAATCACGAAATACGTGACGAGAATGTGTTCGTTAAAGCCGAAGGAGCTTAAACAGAAGAGAATTCACAATCACCCAAGTAGAGCTGTCGATGCTTTGACTTTTTATTTTAAACGGTCTGTGAACAAATGTGGGGGAAATGCAAAGACCGGGCGCGTAACGCGCGGTAAATACGTTATCGAGCGCGAAGCGCGAGAACAGTCGCCTACCCTAGGCGCGTTCAAACTTGCGATCGATGGTTATCAATTTTCATTGAATGATGTATAATTATGGTAATGCAAAAGAGGATAATTTAATATGTTTAAAAATGTAACACATCCATTTTTGAGACATTGAGATAATAAAAACAACAAAAAACCAATAAAAAAGACAGAACTCCTACCTTTAAATCATATCCGATTTTGAGTTTTTTTTTGTTTCAAATTTGTTGTGGACTAAAAGGGTACAAATGGGCTTGTGTGCGTGTTTGGATTCGGAAATAATTTTTCTAATCAACCTAATATGTTATATTATTCTACAAGACAAGATCGATTTTCATGGAAAAGTTCGTCCAGAACTGTATCGTACCTACAACCAACACCTGAAAAGTTACGGTTCAACTAAACTCACACACTGACTTCCAAACAATAACTGTTCCTCAAAGACCACATGTATCATTTACGTATAATCTCACACTACAATATACCGCGTCTGCCTTTCAGAAACTCGGTTCATTTTCTGCGGCGTTGGTTTTTTATTAAAAATAATGACAAAATATATAGTTATACAAGTTCTTTTAATTATGAAAATTTTATAATCCAATTTATGCTTGCATTCTCTTTAGAAAAAAGGGATTCAAATCATATTAAATAACGATTTCTATTTGGACGAACTGTAACTCAATATCTTTCTTTCTTAGATTGAAAAAAAATCGCTGGATATAATAATCAGAGGGTTGAGGTAAATATAGGTTTTGTGAAACAAAAGCTTTTTGATGAAATATAACCACCATATATCAACAAGAATTGTTGATGAAATAAGAAATTAATTAGTAAATTTATTTGAAATTTTATCACAAAAAATTTTTAATGTGTAAGTTGATATTATTACAGTATATTTATAGATTCTATTCTCGTATACAATGCTATTAATAACTTCGGAAGAAAGAAGTTATGTATTAATTGTAAACATCGTCTGCAATGCTGAACTTTTCCGTAAACTATGATAAACTTTTTGAATCATAATAACTTTGTTTACCACAAGCAACAACGCATATTATTCAAAGAACGAAATTTTTGACCTATATCTTTAATTACAGAGAATATGTATTTTTTCACTTTGAAATCTAATAGTATAATTTGCATAGAAAATAGATATTTTTATGGCTTATTTATATTTGAATGATTTGTAATTTTCCGAAAATCATTGATTACATTTTTTTAATTTGAAACATTGATAATTAGAAGGGATGCATATTTTTTGTTATTTAAAAGTGCCTAAGTTTAAACATTTAATATTTCAGTTATGCAAATTTCAAAAAATTATAACTTGTTTGAAATCGACCTGCTATGGTTGATATGTGTTTAATTTTATCACGTTAAATTTTCGAAATAATTTATTTTTACTAAGCCGACACTTGAATTGCAAGGTTTTCAATCTCTGAATTGCCATACATTAAAAGTAGTTGTCATGCCAAAAATTAGATCTCTAAAAAATATGGTCCTTCCATGATTTTAAGAGTCAAAATAATGTTACTACAGATAATGTCATTCCAAATAAAAAATTCTGTTGAATGAATAAATTGAAAAACTTACAAAAATATTTATTTTAACAATGTTTTTTGCAACTGAATTTTCTCATAATTTCGCTTATTACCAATCTTCGGAAAATTCTTGAATTCAAATACATTTTAGCTTATTTTTCAGGAAAAAGATCATTTACAACTTTCTAATGTTGTTTCTAATGTTGACAGTAAAATTTTCTATGGTTGAAATCGTCAAAAGAAATTTGTTTAAGCGAAGATTTTCAATCAACTAACTATATTTGAAGATTAATGATTTCTGTTCAAAATTGGAAACAGTAGATCTCTAGAAAATATTTTCCCAAAAAAAAAAACCCACACTTCATCAAAAGTAAACCACTTTTAAAAAATTTGTTAAGAGCGATAGTAACAAAAAATTTAATTAGAGCAAATAAAGTAAATAAAAATTACTTTTGGTGAGTAAAAAAATTTTTGCTTACAAAATTATATTTTTTCTACGATAAAACATGACCGATAAAATTATTTTATCTTTTAAAAACAGAATTTTTTTCCAGAGTCCTCATTTCTGGCACGACAACTATTAATCGTTCAAGGTTTACAAATTAAAAATGTCGAATTTTGCAATTTACAAGAAGTAAACATTTTCAAAATTTTGCCAAAAATATATAATAACAATTTTATCATTTTAAACAAGTCGAATTTTATACTCAGAAAAGTACTTTTCTTCAGTTATCTGGAACTTGTACAAAAGTTTTTACCTTACAATTGAAATTGTTCAATTTAGCACGCTTTTAAATTAAAATACCAACATTTTTACTCCAAATCTCACGTATTTGAATTTTCATAATTTTTGATAAAAAGAGATTCGCAATATAAATTTTTTAATATTTATAATTCAAAATATTGAAAAAGAAATTTGTATTCTAGAGGTTTGAATGTAGAGGCTCAGAAATCGGATTGTATTTAAATTTGAATCCTTTTTCACTAAAACGCTCGTAATTTATATACTTTGCTTACAATCAAGGATTAAAAAATTATTTAGATAAAATGTAAACCTAGATATCCCTTTTTCTAAATTTATTAACAACAATTTTCATTCAAAAAACTTGGAAGAAAACTTGGAGGAACTGTTCTTCAGGGTACACAAAATAAAAACCACTGAGTTTCTAAAACAAGAAACTTATTTGATTAATCAAAAAATAGAATAAACTAGGTATAGAACTGTCTCCTCGGCAAAAAATATATCACTCGTTTCCCTAAATTAAGTGAAAATTTATTTGATAAAATTCAGAGTTTCACTCACGCTTCGCCGAAGTCTCCACGCTGAAAGAGATGACGAGGCAAGCGGTAATCGAAATCACCGCTAAGTATCCGGAAGTTGGTGCCGAAACAAGTCTCATTCTCGAGTTCAAGAGAGCTTATTTAAAAATTTTGAAATTTGAAAAATTGGAAAAATTTAGAACCAGATTTTCTGAAACCGCGGGAAATTCAAGGAAGACCGGCGAATCAGCTGATGCTTCCAGGTCGAGCAGGTGGTCGTGAATGAAGGCAATTTTCCCGGATGCGCGAGGACTTTTCTGCAGAAACCCTGCCGATGAGGCGCAGGCGGATTTACCATCGCTGATAGGTGGGTGGCAAAAGTGGTGGTGGTAAAAATTGCTCTGGTGGTACCATTAATTTAAAAATAGTGACATAATGAATTTCCTCAAATTGTAAAATAGGCTATTCAAAACGTACGTCACACAGGAGAGGGGTGGGGGGGAGCAACAGGTTTTGTGACGCAGGGGTGGAATTTAATTAATTCAAATCTAAAATTTGTCTTCGTTTTTAGTTAAAAAAAATAACAGTTTTCAATTTAAAATTCAACTATTTGGTTGAAAATGAACTCTTTTGTTGAAAATTCGACTGTTTTATAGACAATTCTGCTTTTTGGCTTAAAAATTCAACTTTTCTGTTGAAAATTCAACTTATTTGTTGAACATTCATCTCTTTGGGTAGAAATTTGATCTCTTCCGTTTAAAAATGCAACTTGTTTGCAAAAAATGAATTTATATTTAGTTTGAAGTTCAACTACTTCATTTAAAATTAACTTTTTTTGTTGGAAATTCATATTTTCTGGTCGAAAACTCAACTGTTTTATGAAAAGTTCTTCGTTTTTTGTTAAAAATTCAACTTTTCTGTTAAACATTCACTACACGGGTTGAAAAATTCTATTATTTTCGTAGAAAATTCATATCTTCGAGTGGAAAACTCAACTGTTTTCTAGAGAATTCGTCTTTTTCTTTGAAAATTCATCTCTTTTGGTGACAATTTCATCTTTTTCGGGTAAAAATGCAACTGTTTAGTCAAAGATTAATCTCTTTCTTGTTTGAAATTCAACTACTGGGTTGAAAATTAACTTTTTTTGTTGAAAATTCATATTTTTCGGTTGAAAACTCAACTGTTTTATAGAAAATTCGTCTTATTGGCTTGAAAATTCAAGTTTTTCTGGAACAATCGTGTTCTTGGTTTAAGAATTCAACTGTTTGCTAAAGAATTCGCTTTTTTGGTTCAAACACTTATCTGCTATATTAAAAAATTTGTTGTTTTTTTTCGATTAAAAATGCAGCTTCTTGGTTAAGAATTAGCTTTTTCGTAGAAAATTCATCATTTCGAGTAAAAAACTCAACTTTTTTCTAGAGAATTCGCTTTTATACTTGATGAAAAAAAATCTCTTTTTATTTTGAAATTCAACTACTTGGTTGAAAATTAACTTTTTTTGCTGAAAATTCATATTTTGTGGTGGAACACTTAACCGTTTTATAGAAAATCCGTCTTTTTGGCTTGAAAATTCAACTTTTTTCTTGAAGATTCATTTTTTTTTTTGGGTTAAAAAATAAACTATTTCATAGATAATTCGTTTTTTTGGTTTAAAAAATCATCTGTTTGGTAGACATTTGATTTTTTTGGTTAAAAATGTAACTGGATAAAAATGATCTTTTTCGTAGAAAATTTATATTTTCGGGTGAAAAATTCAACTTTTTTCTAGAGAATTCGCTTTCACGTTTGAAAATTCATCTCTTTTAGTAGAAGTTTGATCCTTGTCAGTTAAGATAACAACTGTTTGGTTGAAAATATAACAGTCTCGTTGAAAGTTAATCTGTTTTTGGCTTAAAATTTAAACTGGACCCGGCAGGGCCTCGGCCCCAAAGGTATCATCACTCGGTTGAAAGTAGAAATTCTTCGTTAAAAATAGATTTCTTTTGTTAAATATTCATCATTTTCTCAAAAGTTCAAGTATTTTGTTGAAAATTCAATTATTTTGCTAATTAATGGTCTTTTTTGTTTAAAAAATTCAACTATTAGCTTGCAAATGCAACTTTTTGAAAATTTAACTATTTTTTTTTAAAAGTCATCTTTTTATATGAAAATCCAACTGCTTTGTTGAAAATTCGTCTTTTTTATTCAAAATTATATAATCTTTTTTGGTAGAAAAGTTCTTATTCCAAAATAAAATTCAACTGTTCTGTAAAAGTTTCGTCTCTTAGGTTTGAAGATTGGACTATTTGGTTAAAAATGCAACTGTTTGTGGTTACAGTTAATATTCTTGTTTGTTTAAAAACTCGGCCTAGAATTAATTTTTTTTTGTAATAAAAATTCAACTTTTTGATTGAAAACCCATCTTTTTTGATTGAAAATTAATCTTTCCAGTAGAAAATTTATTTTCTTTGATAGGAACTTTAACTTTTGTGTTGGAAAGGTGTTTATGAAATGAAATCGAAGACAAAATTCAGCCTTAAATGGACGGGGGGCGTTCGTTTTTGTGACGTCACCCTGAGGGGTTCAAGCATCATGTGATGATCTATGACAAATAAGGGGAGGAGTGAGTTTTAATTTACTCAAAAATAATCACTTTTTGTTTAATGTGTGTACCAAAGTAGTAAAATTATTGATAATGGGAATTTGGTAAGTATTAAATACTGTTCTACAGCCGTAATGATATCACGCCTAGTAAACAGTTCTAGGGTAAATATCGACAACCGGCACATAACAAATAATGTTACCCCTTGCGGCTCATTTATGATATGGAAATCAATGAAATTTCAATGTCATTCAGTGCTCCTTCAATAATTTTTATGTAACAAGTAACTTATAAATGAAACCAAATTTATCAGACTTTATTGAACATTATTTATACGTCGTATAAAAAACTGCTTCACACTGCCAAGGGGGGTGGGGATGGGTGCAAGAGGTTTTTTGACGATTTGTGACGTACAGGGGAGGGACTAACGCAGAATATGACATTAAACATTTTAAATATACGTGATTTTATTTTAAGATTAACGCATCTAAGTTCAGACTTCATTCTTCTTAATTGAAAAGTCTACTATAATATTTTTGGTTCACATTTCTTTTTTTTTTTTTAATTAAAAATTCTACTATTTGGTTAGAGCTTTAAATATGTACTGCAAAATTCGTTTTTTCTTCAGTTGAAAATTAATGTTCATAATTAACTGAATCACTTGATTGCGAGTTGAAGTAATTTGTCAACAAATAATTTTATTGCTTCAGGAGTGAACTATTTTTTTTTAATTCATTTTTTTCTGGAAATTAATTTTTTTAACTAAAAATTTATTTATTCGATTTTCGATGAGGATTTATCGTTTTTAGTTGAAAATTCAACTAATGTATTTTTCATTGTGAATTCATATTTTTTGGTTAATAATTCTACACGGAGAAACTATCAGCTGTGAAGTTTGGGATTATAATATTTATTTTTACAAGAGTTAGATGGCAATCTAGGATATATTCGAGAAAACAGTATTAATAATTAGCAGTTTAAAAGCATAAGTTGCCAAATAGGTTAGAAAAATTACTAGTCTCAATAAGAAGATGCAATACGAGGAAAAACACTTGAACATATTGCTTTGCGCCAATTCCCACTTAAAATAGGAAATTCACTGCCGAATGGCTTCACACTTATATGGGCCGAGGTTCATGAGCTCGGAGACGCATGTTCGATTCCCGCCAGCTTATCACGTATGCAACTGTAATATATATATATATATAAAGCAGTGAATGCAAATTAATTTTTATTTTGCCCTTCCGGCATCGGCACATCTTCCTATCTTCTATAGGAAACATTAGAAATATGTAGAATGCTTGCTATTGTCTTATTATAAAAATAAATATTATAATATCAAGTTTTACAATCAAAAATTTATCCGAGTACTACTTGGTTGGACCTTTATTTATTCTAGATGAAAATTCAATTTTTTGTTTGAAATTTTATGTAGTTTGTTATAAGTTTATCTTTTTTGGTGGAAAAATGAATCTGCTTTATAGAAAATTCAACTACTTGCTTGAAAGCTGAACTAATTTGTTAAAAATTAATCTCAATAGTTGCGCATCTATCCCTTTTGTTGAAAATTCAACTATTTTGTCAAATTTATTTATTTTCAATCAATTTTTGAACTGCAAATTTAAATGTTCAATTTATTGTTGAAAATTGATCGCTTTTAGTTTAAAATTCAACTATTTGGTTCAAAATTATCTTTTTTGTTGAAATTCAACTATATGTAGAAAATTCGTATTTTTGACTTGAAATTCTAACTTTTTTTTCTTTATTTAGTCTTTTTCGGTCGAAAATTCCATTATTTTAGTAAAACAATATTATTTAGCTGAAAATGAACTTTTTGGTTAAAAATTCCTGTTTTCCGGTAGGAACAATTAAACTGTTTTCTAGAAAGTTAATTTGTTTTGATCGCGAATTCAACTACTTTGTTGAAAATTCGCGCTTTCTGGTTCAATTCAAATGTTTTTCATTTAAAATTAGAATATTTTTTGCTTAAAATATCAACCATTACATTTTTCGTTGAGAATCTATATTTTTTGGTGAAAGTCGACTGCTTTTGATTTAAAATTAAAATATTTTCTTTTTATGCACCATTATTGAGAATTGATCTTTAACTGTATTTTTGATACCAGTTTTTTCACCAGAATGCTATTTCCACGAAACAGTAT
>CAKNXH010061057.1:569280-581219 GCA_932178445.1 Andricus quercusramuli | reverse complement strand
CACTTAACTGTCCAATTCCTTCCCCTCTATCTCATTGTTGTGTGTCATTTTTAAACATTCGTCTTTTTGGATTGGCTTGAAAACGTATAACTATTTGGTTCTAAATGCAACAGTTTTTGGTTGATGTTTGATCTTATTTGTTTAAAAATTCATCCCTTTCGCTTGAAAGTTCAACTATTTGGTTGTAAATGCAACATGGTTGGTAAATATTTTTTTCGAAAATTCAACTCTTTTATTGAAAGTTTGTATTTTTGGTGTAAAATTCGTTCCTCTTGATTGAAAATTCATCTTCACTGTTCCGTGACGAATGAATTATTTTGTTGTTGAAAATTTAGCTATTTGGTTGAAAAATCATATTTCTTCGTAGAAAATTCAACTCTTTTGGTAGAAAATTGATTTTCTTTTGGTTGAACATTCAACTAATTTTTTGAAAATGCAATATAAAAAAATAAAGAATTTTCGAAATAGCATGACGTACTTTTTAAACGGCCCATTATCAGTTAAACAAAAATTCATACGAATATGTTGAAAATTATTTTAACCATTTTTAACAATTGACTGATTGAAGTAACAATGTTTTTTATTCAGAGAAAATGGTCTTCTTAGTTATTTTCCTAGATGAACTTGGCAAACTGACTACAGGAAATGCAAGCAGAACTAGTCCCACTACAAGGAGTCGTGGGGATAATAAATGTCTAGAATGCAATTCAATGATATCAAAATTTTCAGCACAAAACCAAATTATTCCCACTTGGCCCATTTTCCACCCGGTGCTTCATTTTATCGAAAATTTACAAAGTCTTAATTCTTAAATGTTAAATGTAAGAATAATTTTCCAAAAATTTGGCTACATACTTATTATAGACAATCTAAATCAAGTGAATTACTATTTAGTATTTTTACATAAAACAATTCTCATTAAAATCAATGAACTACCATAAAGGGACAATAGAATCCGTAATTTGCGATGCGATACGGAAAATCTTATTGATAAATCCGGGAGATTTATTTTACACAAGTTCTGCTCGAGTGTCATCGCAAACAAATTTCATTACCTATGGTGCTGATCATGAGACGCTGATCATGAGACTTGATCAAGGTGTAAATCTCGCAAACAATCTTTCTGATTTTTACAGAAGTAAATTGAATATACTCTGTTAAATGAATTTAAATCCAATCTTCAGAAAAGTTTAAAGAATTTCTAATGGAAATTTGAAAATCTTTTTTAATGTTGTAAATTTAAACTAAGATAATCTACGATAATATTATCAAAAACATTATAGTTAACGTGTTCCAGCAATATTAAAAAAAAAGTCTAATGAAACGTACATTTGATGAAAAAATCTACACTGTAGTAAAAATAAAAAATCATCCGAAAACATTATAGTTAATGAATTCCCTACAAAATATTTTCTTAAATTCTCAGTGACATATGTTTGATGAAAACATTTTTCTTTAATTTTTTCTATAAAAATGAATTTCAAAACACTGTTTTTACCAACGTCCTTTGAAAAATATATAGATGTATTTATAAAATAAATGTAACTAAATTTAATGTATGTTAAAAAATGATTAACTTTTATTTAATTAATTAACCAGAGAATAACACTCTCAATTTTAGATCTTGTTTTGGTCGAACAATTTTTCTCTCCTCATTTTTTTCGCCTTTTGTGTCGTTTTTCCAAAAATTTAATTTTTTTATTCTTTATCTTATTTTTTGCGATTAGAAGAAAATCAACTCGGCCTTTCTAAAAATGATTACCATGACAAATTTTGTAGATTCTTTTTGGGTGAACAACTTTTCTCTATTAATTTTTTTCTCGTATCTTGTGTCTACGCGTCCCATCAAAAAATTGAAAACGTAAAATTTGTAGTTCTTTTTTGGGTGAGCAACTTACATCTATTTATTTTTTCATGGCTTGTGTCGTTTGTCCAAAAATTTAATTTTTTTGTTTTTAATTTTGTTTTTTCCGAATAAAACAAAAACTACGCATCCTATCAAAAAATAATTTTAACAAATTTGTAGCTCTTTTTGGGTGATATCATGCGTTGTTTGGCTTGAAATTTTAATTTTCGTTTTTTTTTTTAATTTTGTAAATGCTATAACTCTGGTAATTTTTTTATCGAAAAAAGTCATGAGGATAACTTATTCGTATTATTGAGCACTACGAATGGCCGTCCATAGAATTTGTAAATCATGAAAAAGTGGTCCCAAAATGTTTGAAAATGCTGTTACTTTTTGAATTTTCATTCAAAGTGGCTGGTTATCGAACTTGACGTTCAATTTAGGACACTAAAAGAGTACCAAAGGACAATCCAATCTGTCAATTCTTTTGATAGTTATCGTGCTAACAGACTAAAAATCTACAGACAGACACACTAGAGATACCCACACATAAACGGACTGACACACACACAGACACATTCGCGAAAACCTATTTTTCGAGTTGTCAAAAGACCAAAATCAATACAGTAATTCATCATTTTCTTCGTCTTTCAAGAGATTAACCTCTTTCACTGACCTTTTAAGTTCATCAATAAATAGACATCTTTAAAACTAACTGTTCAACTGGCGTCTACAGAGAATTAAAATTATTCTAATTTATTATTTATTGAAAAAATGCATATTCAGGTTGAACTTCTTTTAATCTATTATGGGAAATAACTCAGAATTTTGCTTGTATATAGAAAAATGTTTCAGACAATATTTGAAGGGGGCAGAGGGGTCAAATACTGGCACCAATGACCTTGACCTTTAATTTGACTTTCAAGGTTATTTGAAGATCAAAGTGATTTTTTTGAATGAGAACCCCTACTTTTAACCCCAGATTTAAAAAGAGCGGAAAATTTAACGTTCAGAATGATATTTTTATGGAGTTCATGGCAAGGCTGGATGAAGCTAAAATTTGCAATGTTTAAATAATGGGTTTTAGCTTGGAATTGATGTTGGAAACAGCAAAATATTTCGGACGAAAGTTATCAGAGGCAGAAGGATCACCTACTGGTACCAATGACCTCGACCTTGAATTCGATTTTCAAGGTTATTTAAAGGTCAACATTTTTCTGTTCATTCGAAAAAATCACTTTGATCATCAAATATTAATTAAGCTTCAATTATTTACCGGAAAGTATTAAAATAAATATTACTTAAAATTTTTTTGGTGAATAATCTTCAATAATTAATCAATAAGTAGTCGCTAAAACCAAAGAAATAAAAAACTATATCTTAATTTTTTGTTCAAAATCTTCAAAAAATCTACACTTTGTTTAAAATTTTATGAAATCTTCACAAGTTTGAAATTATTTTTGAATCTTTTCAAAACTTCTAAATATCTCTTAAACTTGATCGAATTTTTTCTGCCATTTTTTAATCATGCAACATAAGAAAATTTTGCTTTGAAATCTTTTGTGTCCTTTTTCGAAATAGTGAGAAATCTTTAAAAATGTTTGGAAATATTTTCCAATTTTCTCTTAGCATTCATTTGTCAAAATCAAAAATCATGTAAGATTTTCCCATGAATCTTAAGAAAAGTTTTTTATCCTGTTGAAACTTTTCAAAATTCTTAAAACGCTTCTTAATTTTGTTTCACAATCTTCAAAAATTCACATTGACTTTAAAATTGTGTTGCAATCGTTTAAAATTTTTAATTATTCTTGAATAAAGATGAATTCTCAACAAAGAAGTTAAATCTTCAAGCGAGAATGATTATTTTTCATCCAAATAACATCTGAACTTCTGCCGCAAAAAGATGAATTTTTTACAGAATAGTTGATTTTTTTAACATGCAGTTGAATTTTAAAAAAAATTCATGTTTGTCCCAGTAATTATATTTTTTACCAAAAAGATGAATTTTCAACAAAGAACATCAATTCCCTACCAAAGAAGACGAATTTTTAACAAAATACATAAATTTTCAACTAAAAAAGATCCATTTTAAACTTAAAATGAAATAGTTCAATTTTCAGTAAATAATGAATTTTCGAACACGACAAAAAAAAAATCTTAAACAAATTAGAGTTGAATTCAACCAGAAAACATACATTTCCAACAAAGTATAATAAATGAATCCTCAACTAAACAATTGCATTTTCAACCGAAAAGGTAAATTTCTACCAAGAAAATAATTTTAAACGAAATGTCTCGTCGTCCCGGAATTCGGGATGACTAGTTCAATATTTTTCATAATCTTGGCTAGTCTATCCCCTTTTCCAATTCCCCCCATTTTTCGGGTCGACTAGACACAGCCAATTTTAAAACATACTATTTTAAACTGACTCGAATTATCCCTAAGATTTTGAAAAATATCCCAAAATAAAAAAATTGCCTGAAAATCTTCCAGATTGAAAAAAATTAATAATTATAATTATTAATTTTTTTATAATTACTTGTTTATATAATTTATAATTATAATATGATAATATTTATAGCATATGTTATGATTGGAATGGAAGCTTCTAACATGTCCCCTAAGGGTTTACATTTTTCTTGTATCTCTTCCCTATTTCTTTACACACACTCGCACGCACTTACGTGGTGGCGGGAGGGGGACCTACAGTTTAAGGTGGGTTCCGAACCACCAAGAGCAACAGCCTCAAGTACTTAGAGAACCTTTTTCTCTAGAGGTATCGGTCCCACGACTCTCCGGAGATGAACAACTCCATTGCTAGGCAAGTGTTCACCGCATGGGCCACCGAGGCTCTTCCAGAGTGCGAGGCGGGAATCGAACCCGCAAGCCGACGGAGTGGGTCCAAAGCCTATGCCTTAACCCCCACGGCAATCTTCCCACTGCATATGTTATAATATAGTGTAATTGATCAACAATCTAGTTTAATTAACTCGATTATCTAGTGCGGTAAAAAAATTTACTTCAGAAAGGATCATCTGCGAGTTTAAACAACTAAAAGTGCTAATTAAAATGTGAGAAAGATGACAGAATTTACGCCTGGTGTCAATGACAATTAGGACAGCTTATGCAAAGATGAGTATTTTTATTACAAAATTTTAAATAAATTTTTGAGGATTTTAAAGGATTTTGATGGTTTCCAGGGTGTTTTTATGGATTTTCCGGGATTTCAGGAAATATCAGAGCTCATGTAATATCACGGGGTTTTTGTCATATTTTAATGGCTTATAAAAGAACTTATTCGCAGGAATTAAGAGAGAATATCCGCTTTCACATAAGTTTATTGGATTTTGTCATGTCTTGGTGAATCTCAGAGGTTTAAAAAATTTTTAGGCGCTTGGAAGGATTGCAAGGAATTTTTAAGTAATTAAAATAATTCAAAAGTATTGCAATGAATTTTCAAGATAGGAAAAATATTTGGAAGGCTTATTCTTAAAAAGACAAAACGTTACAGCCTAAACTTCAAAGACCTTTTATTAGATGTTTTAAATAACAAAAAGAACCCCAAAATACTACGTGACGAATTCTCAAAAGCTCTCTTTTCATATTCAGTTCAACTAACACGATCATCAAGTGCGGTACAAAAATTTTACTCTATCTGTTGGCGGCGTGCCCAAAGGGCTGGCTGGTGCCCTTCTCAGTAGACACAACACAAAAAATCAAGACTTTTTTCGGTTCTAGTTCTATCCCTATACTTCTACTGCATTGACCTACAAGGTGCGTTCCAAAATAAACGAGACTTTTGTCGTAAAAATTTTTTTGGTGGCGCCATCTGTGAATGAGGTAGTGCGTTGAAAATTTATATGTCTCCCTGACTTCCAGTGATAGTTTGATGACATTCGGTTCAGTGGAAGCGAAGTTATTGCGTCTAAAGTGTCAGTATGTTTGTGTAATCGGTGTCATCGCGATTTTTTGGGTGGTGGCTCGTCTGGGGCCTTCCATTCGGCACTTTGACGCTTGGTTTCGGGTTCATACTGGAAACACCACGTTTCATCACCAGTTACAATGTTGTAAAGGAAGTTCTCGTCTTTTCTCGCCTCTTTAATGATGTCTTTCGAATGTTGAATTCTGAGCAATTTTTGGTCATCAGTTAACTTGTGGAGAACAAAACGTGCACAGATCTTTCGTAAGCCCAAATGATCGGTTAAAATGCGATAAAGCGATGTTTTGGAGATATTCAACTCCGATTCCATGAATTTCAAAGATGATTTCGGCTCATTTTTGATAAATTCACGCACAATTTCGATGGAGTTTTCGGTGATCACTGATTTTGGGCGGCCCGTATGTTCATCGTCATTTATGTCCTCACGACCATCTCTGAAACGTGTAAAGCACTCATGAACTCTGGCACGAGATAGACAATCATTGCCATAAACTTTTTTCATCAATTCAAATGTTTCGTTAAACGTTTTACCGATTTTAAAACAAAATTTGATATGTTCGAAACTCATTTTTGTACCGATGACAGAAACATACTGACACTTTAGACGCAATAACTTCGATTCCACTGAACTGAATGTCATCAAACTGTCACTGGAAGTCAGGGAAGCATATAACTTTCCAACGCACTAACTCATTCACAGATGGCGCGACCAAAAAAATTGTTATGACAAAAGTCTCGTTTATTTTGAACTGACATTATAACTTCACTCTCCACCTCACGATGACTGACTAATTGTTTTGGACATGTTTTTTACTCGCAAAATAAATTTCTCGCATCCAGTTGGTAGTTGGGCCTCAGAATGGATTGAAACTTTCGTTGACGAAAGGCGTGCTGCTGGTAAAAGTAAAGGTCACTTTTCAGGCAATATATGGAAACTGGGTGTTTGGAACGCTAAAAGTGTGAATGATCATAAGAAAAGGCAATTACGAGAAACAATGCACAACAGGAAGCTAGATATGTTATTTGTTCCTGAAAAAAGAAAAAGGAATGCGACAGTAGAATAATAGGGAATAAAGAGTTGAAGAACGGACTCGAATTATGGTCAGGAGTAGATAGCGAATCACATGGCTGCCAAGGAGACGGGCTGATTATGAATGAGAGAGTAACGCAACATGTCAAGGGGCATGCATTTGTATCTCCCAGATTATTGCGGGTTAGAATGAAAGTGGGAATAAGAAGGCTATCATAGCGTGTTGTTGGTGCACTCGAACTTGAATTTGTGCACGGTTTTGGTTATAACCTTCGGCTTGAAGCCAGGTTCTCCGAACGTAATCATCAGGCCCGTATGAACGCTGAGAATGAACTGACGCAACGTGACGCAGTTATCCAGTTAGGAAGTTCTCGGAACGCTCAAGTCAAGTTTCCTGAAATCCAAGTTCAAGCATAAACGGAATGAGGTAAAAGACGCCTTCTGGGATACTTTAAATGATACTATACCTGCGATCGTGGGGAGAGGATCATTCTACTAGGTGATATGAATGGATGGGTTGGGGTTTAACGCTAAGGTGAGGAAAGGGTATTAAACAATTTTGGAGATCCAAAAAAAATGTTAAAGGAGACAGATTGATTAGATTATGATTAGAGAATAAGGGCTTGTTTACTACAAAAACTGAAAGAGCTAGTAAGAGATACAAGGGTTATAAGAGATTCAGAATGTGGAACCGATCATTACTTTTAAGTCTCAAAAATGAACTTAGTTCAAGTATGGAGAAGAAAGAGGGCCAAAAAGACGATACCAACGTGAATCAAGATAGAGAATTTACAGGAACCAGAAAAATGAATAGAACTTACAGACAAAATAACTGAACGCCTAGATGAAACAACTTGGGAGACGCGAATTCACAATAAATATATAGAGGATGCATGTGAAATGTTCTAGGAAATCACTGTTTGAAGTTAAACTAAAATTCTTGGCTCTCTAGTTGTAGGAAGAATGACTGGACATGCTTGGTAGAATGATGAAATCCGCGTAGCCGTTTACAAAAAAAAAGGCGCATTTAAGAAAGTTGAACATGATAGGCCTTAGCGATGACGAGGAAATTAAACTAAAAAATGATTATAGTTACAAAAACAGAAAAGTAAAAATGCTAGTTGAAGAAAGCAAGGCTAAAATCGAAGTGGAATAAGAGAAGAAAATGGAAAACGCTTTCAAAGAAAATAAGAAATTCTTTTATTCGCAAGTGCGTAAAAAAATCGAGAAAGGCAGTAGTAGTACAGAGTTAGTCGAAACTGGGAATAGCGAGAGTGAAATAGTATATGATTCGAATGGAGCAAAATATTGTCATAGGGATAGGGACCATTACATGAAATTAGTGTCCCTAGGGTTGAAGATATCATTGAGAACTTAAAGACTAGTGAAGCTGATGTTAAAGACGGTATTAATACTACAATTCTTAAATATGGTGGCAAACATATACTTCACAGACTGTGCGAGTTGATAAATTTATGTATCGAAATGCGGGAAGTTCTAGATGACTGGGAAAGGCGACCATTGTCCCAATATACAAAGAAAAGAGAGATCAAAGCAAGTGCAATAATTACAGAAGCATCAGCTTGCAAAGTATCGTAAACAAAATATATGTGATAATCACATTTTTGATTTTTGACTTTTTAATTCCTGACCTTCTTGTATGTCGTGTGCATGTGTGAAGTTTTGTATGTCTCATGCCGTCCGATAGATTAATTGATATTTTGAATCGTTGATCTTATGTTAGTCGTTAGTACTGGAACTGACGTTGGTAATAAAATCGTTAGCATTGGAAATGTCGTTGGTAATAAAGATGATCTCTATAAATGGGCTCTCCAGTATGAATGCTGGATCTCTAGGAACATCTCTCCAGGATGAATGCTGGAACCCTATAAACGGGTTCTCCAGGATGAATGTTGGATCCCTATAGGGCTCTCCAGTGTGATTGTCGGATCCCTATAGACGAGCTCTTCACTATATATACTCGCTAATTATGACGACTGCACAAGCAGAATATAGAGTTCCTAATCAACGACTGATTCCACCGAATCCACTATGCTACTAAGCTATGATGAAAACCCAGGTTCATCCGAGAACAAGATTTACAAAAAAAAAATAATGATAATAATTAGTTTAAGTAGTTTACTAGCAAAGTACCAGATCATGAGCACATGTGGATGGAAGTTGAGCCAATAATAATAATAATAGTAACTAATAGTGACTTGAATAAACTAATAGAAACTTTTGCCAGAGGCAAAGGTTGCAAGGTCCAGAGGCGGAGCGTCCACTAATGACTGCTGAAGAAGTGAAGAAGTTTATCACTAGAACTAAGAACTTTTCAGCGCCAGGGCCTGATAAAATCAACAACTTTTGGTGGAAGAAGTTCACTTTTACGCACCTACATGTGGCTCGTATATTTACATCCCCCAGTAGTTAGTCGAAGGAAGCGCGGTACTCATCCCTAAGATCAGAGATTTGTCAAGTCCAAAAAACTACAGGTCCATACCTTGTTTAAACACCAGCTACAGGCTTTTCACCGGCATCCTCAGAGAGAGGATATTAAAATCCATCTAGCCGGTATGGAGTGCAATAGTTGAAGAACGTGGATAAAATAAAAGGCTGGCAGGTTGCAGGGAGAACCTGTTAATATGTAGACAGGTGTATTACCAGGATTCAATCAGGTATCGACACAATCTGTTCATGGCTTGGAGTGACTACCTTAAGGCATTCGATAACACGAACCATGAGCTAATTATTAAGCTCCTTGAGTGCCTGGAGGTGCATCCAAGGTCTTCGAAGGAGACTCCCGAAGTCCGACACTTGTCTGCATATCCCTCTTACCTCTATCTATTGTGCTTCGAGGAAAGAGCACTAGATACTCATGTGACTCGCCGAACAGAAAAGAATATAAGGACAACCACCTTTTATACATGGACGACCTGCGTCCATCTACACAAAGGAAGATTAGAAACTACATAATCGCGTGACGATCAGGATTTTAAGCAAGCGGAAACTCAAGATGTGCGTGTGTTGAAAACGGCCCTCGAAAAAAGGTACCGCCAATTCCTCAGAAAATGTGGGCTTCCGAATTATCGGGGAAGAATAAGACCCAGGCGACCAATATGCTGGCTGTTCCTATACTGCTCCATACGTTTGGTGCAGTAAAATGGAACGTCGATCAGTTGAAGCAACTTGACCGAAGCACACGCAAGATGATGACAATCCATCGAGGTTTGCTGAGCTTGGAGTGTTTTCATCGAAGAACGGTTCTGGCTACAGCCTGCTTAGTTCTGTTTAGCACAGATTTTCTCATGCGACTAGTACATCAACATGACCATTCTGCGGCGTTTTTATACCCTGCCATAGATAGGGCCGCAGAGGAGCTTGGTCTCCTATTTGATTCTAGCGACACTACACATGGCCTAGCATCACTAACACCTTTGGTGCTCAAAAGTCGTGTACAGGAAGCAGAAGAGCTATCGGTGGGTCTGTCCAACATGTTTCTCCAGTCTGCTGGATTGAGATCGGAGACTGAGGGATTTCTCTTTGCCTGTCAAGACGGCGTTATAGACACCTTAGTGTACCGCGAACGCATAATGAATATACCTGTAGGCTATACCAACTGCCGGGCATGCAAACAAGAGCCAGGAACACTTGGACATGTTCTCAGTGGATGCTCAAAGTATACATGCTACGGGTACATAGAGACACAATGCGGCTTCAAAAGTTTTATAATACCATCTTCGGCACTTCTATGGTGTTGATCTAATGCCCGTCTTGCCATATGCCCAGGGAGAACTCGAGTCCATTGTGAAAAATGATCCGTGTAAGATCTACTGGAATTTCTCATTCTCCACTACTCAACGTATCAGTGCTGCGAAGCCTGATATTGTCCTCTAAGCTCTGAAAAACAAAATCATTCACGTGATTGAATTCTCAGCATTAGCCGACGGTAACATTACGGCAAAGGTGGAAAAAAACGTGCGAAATATCAAGCTCTTCTTTTCGAGATAATCAGGCTGTACCAAGGCTACAAAGTCCATCTTGTAGTTCTCATAATCGGCTGTCTTGAAGGTATGAAAGCTTCATTTCTTAGCCAACTGAACAAAATTCCGGCTTGTCAGCGTCAGGCTCAATCCATCACGAGCCGGATAAAAAAGGCTGTTCTTCTGAGATCACTTCATCTGGTCCGTCAACACTGTTCCTAATAACATTCTACATAAGATTGGTAGCTCTAAAAAGGGATTTAGAGGTGAAACCTTCATCTCCGCCTGTGCCGTCTACAGCGTAAGGTCATCCGCGGCTAAAAGAGAAAAATGGATAGTCAAAATTGAAGTGTCAAAATTTAGGTGGTCAGTTTGATCTTCCAGATAGTACGAAGTACCATCGACAATGTTTTCTTCATAGTCAGACAGACTTTGATTTTATAGTCTGTTTGAATATCCACAAGTGATTAGACTCACTGTCAGTATAGTCAAATCGACACTCTAGAACGTCAAACATAAGTGGCTGCGTCACGACCTCTATCGAACGTTGAGCGAACCCACCCAACACCCGAAATGCATTTTTGGAGCGACTAACGTTCGGCATAACATTTGCCGTGTTACACGGCATATTTAATTACTTTAAACCACGTGTTCATACTTCAACCATGTGTGGGTAGTGAATAAAGTGCGGAGAACATGTGGGAGAGTGGGTTAAGTGGCTTTCGTTTGGATTTTAAATGACAAATTCAATACTTCCGAAGGATGAAGGCCCAAGGTGTCACTCATCAATCAGTGCGTAATCTCAACATTTTCGACCGGAAACGCGCTCAGAATTTCATAATTCGTTGATAAAGAAACAAGACTTGTGAGATTTGTCATACGCATTTATATTGTTTTCTGAATTTTCTAGTGTAAAGAATGTTTTAATTCGGTGCAATGACGCCGATTCCTCAGCCTTTCGTGTTCCAAGTAATATGATATCGAAGTTTTTCTCAATATGCAATCATGTTTCAGGCATCCTATTCTTCAAAAATAATAAAGATGCTATCAGAATTGATGGATTTTATATCAATCTTCATACCTTTCAAGTTCTGTATACTAATTTAAATTTCCATCTCTTGTCTCTCTTACTCTTATGA
>CAKNXH010061057.1:519306-568880 GCA_932178445.1 Andricus quercusramuli | reverse complement strand
ATATATATATATATATATATATATATATATAAAATAAAATATATATATAATATAAAATAACAACAGATAATAAAGTTGACCATCTGATATGATTGAGGTAATCCTCCGAAATAATCAAGCTAAAATTCCTGAGATAATCAGGTTTAAACTCCAGGAGCGTCAACCTTACACTCTGGGATAGTGAAGCTAACAGTCAAATTTTTACACTCCACGGATGGTACGCTACATCATCTAGGGGGCTGTCTAATAGTTTACTTTATAATAGCTAATAGCATACTTTCCAGTTGCGTCGGGATTAGTAGCTTTAAGGAACGATGATCGTAGCTTCTGGAGCCCAAAAATTCCCATAATAAAAATATTGATAATCAATCCCTGCCAAAGGTGTTCTCACGTTGGCGTCGCGTTAGGACTTGAGCTTTCCTTTCATGACTTTGACGGCTATGTTGGCTGAAGCATGGGCTTCCCACGCCATACAGGCAGGGATCGAAGAAAAAAAGACTAAGGAGGAACACCAAAACCCATAAATTATGATAGAGAATATTTTTATTATTTTAAAACGCTTGTCGCTTCCCGAGGATCTTTGGGGCGCACCTGGAGCAACCGCTGGGGCCCCAGTATGCCGGACGATGGTGATGGTGAGCTTCGACATGGTCAGGTAGATCTCAGTAATCAAACAGTTGGCCAGCAAGAACATCTGCGAAAAATGGTCAGCAGTGAAACATCAACTGTGCCTGCTGCGGATAATTTGGCTAGCGCTAGCAATTTGCAGCCAATCATCTCAACAGAAATACCATGGGAGAACATCAAAGGGGATACCACAATGAAAGAGGAATTTGGCTGTTGAAATAGCTGCCATCAAAATGGAAGTAGAACAGCAGCTTCCTATTGATAAACTCCCTTTGGCAGATGTGAACAACGAAGACCTGATTGTGGGCGAAGGCATAACACGAAATTAGTTGCATGGACGAGCAAAAAGACGGTCCTGGTTACTGAACCGCCCTTGACCCGCCACCTGACTTATAATCAGGTAAACGACGTCGCGTCCTGTTCGCTCTCCCTGGCTGTGAAGGACATCCCCTGCCATTCCGAGGCGGTCGAGAGCTACGTGAAGACGGTCACAGAAGCAGGCGAGACAGTATGTGGGGAGCAAGCCCGGCATGAATCCATTTTGGCCAAGATTAAGTCAAGAAAACAGATGCCCAAATTTGATACCAAGAAAGATTTTTCAAAGGCCTAAAGGTGATATATTCACATTTATGTTATTAATGAATACATTTGTCATTTATGACACTGACTTTCTTTATTTCATTACAAAATGCCACTTTGAACCTGTCTATAGTGCCTTGGAAGTCCGGTTTTGGAAGAGTGCACGATTCCCGTGCCTGTCAGGACCGGTTTTAACGAGTGATTTTCAAATATTGGAATTTTTTGTTGAACATAAGTTCAAATATGAAGGATGCTAAGGTTTTAGTTCCAAACACGTGTAAATATTTATAACACATTACAATTTTGCCAGTATCAGGAGAGAACGTTATTATTATTCCTGAATTCTAACAAAAATACAAAATTCGAATACCTCAGGGGTACCCCTAAAAATCAGAAATTTCCAGTTTTCTTTTTTTGTGGCATATTCTTGTGGCAAGGGGCACCTAAACCCGCGTGGGCCGCTATGCATTTCAAAAAAATGTTTTTTTCGGCCACCCCTAGTGGATAGTGAGGCATCGAATATTTGACTGAAAACGGGCGTCTGTTACCAGAAACGGAAGGATTTTCCATTGCGATTCAGGACAGGGTTCTTAGAACCATAAATTATCGCAAACGCGTGTTGCACTAAGACGTGGTTGACCAGAGTGAATTACGTGGAGATACCAGCATATCCATGGAAAACATTTTTTATGGTTGTCGCGTAAGGGGCCATTCATTAATTACGTAAGGGCGATTTTGACTATTTTCGACTCTCCCCCCACGTAAGGATACAGAAGATTTCTTAACCCCCTTCTTTCTTATTTAATATTTAACTTAGAATTTTTCTTAATTGCGTTGAATAGTTACATGTCATTAGAAAAACTAAAACACGTTGTTATTTTACATAAACAAAAGATTTTTATTTGTTGAAAAAATAATATTAGTCTTTGGAAGTAGTAGTAGCTACTGTGATCGTTCGAATTGAAACAATAATTGACGTAGTAAGATATTACGTGAGAATGATTTTAAACCCCCCCCCCCCTCCCCCAAGGTGAGATCATGTAGAGATTTTTAAAAGCCCCCCTCTGCCTTGGGACCCTTATGTAATTAATGAATGGCCCCTAATGGCTCAGAGAGAATATACGCACCGATACGGAAATTATACATTAACAACTTGCCCTATACCTATGCCTCTTAACAGAATAGATGCCTTTGTATCGATACATTCCAGTACCAATTTAAGAAAACGAAGATTACATATTGTATTGAGATGTTACTATATAGACGGATCATTATATCCGAGCTAATCGATCTGACATCCTGATGCGTTAGAAAAAAGGTGTAAGAGTCTACATCATCGACATTGCTTGTCCACTCATCCGGAATTCGCAGGCAACCTATACAACCAACATCCATAAGTATAGCGAATTAAGGCATAATGTGAAGACAATATGGAGCAATGTGAAACAATCATCTATTCATCATATTTGTATTTCGGCTACAAGCAATGTGCATGCAAGATGCACTGGAGATTTTGAACAATTAGTCGAGGCAGCAGCTCAGATGGCGTTTTTATTAAACACCCATCGCATTGTAAGAAACTTTCTAGACCATCAGGAAGCAAGCGACTAACAATAAGAACCTGTGGAGTGGCAGATGGTAGCTTTAAGGGAGCATCCAGAGGTGACTTTTTTAACCTTCAAGGCTAGTGGCCGTTGTGTAAGGATAACAGCGATAAAAGATGAACTCCAAACTACGCTATGCTGCTAATTTTGTACCTACCACAAAATCATTGCAAAAGATTTCAAATATTGTATTGAATTAATTTATAACATACTCATCTCATGAGGCCCTTGACTTAGTCTGTGGCTGATGATGAAAAACCGGGTTACCCGAGAACAAGTTTTAAGAAAAAATAATAATTATTATTAAATAATGAGACCAGGTTTCTTCCTGGAGAATTAATTTGAATAAGTCTACCTCCTTCACTGAGAAAAATGAATAGTTGGGGCTACTACCTTTTTATTAGTAAAGCATTCATTGGTTCTTACAACTGTTCAGTTAGTAACGCCAACTAATTAAGTAGTCGGTTTAGGAAGCCGTTGGTAGTGCTCGTGACTAGTTGACATTAGTAACGTTTTAGTAGTCAGAGTTACTAATAAATTAGTCATCTGTACTATTAATTGATTTCTCTGACAAATCAAAGTAGGTGGCATAACTATTTTATTTTCTACCTTGGTTGGTACGATTGAAAATGCGACAAAGGTACCAACATACATGCAGTAAAACGAGGGAGAACGTTTAGACATGACCGTCATAACTCGTTGCTCTCTTGATATTTCGCTAATCATTTATTGATGGAAGTATCAAAAGTATTGCAAAGTTTAGGCTTCGGGGATTATATCGAAGTATTTGAAGGTATGTATAAGAAATTGAAAAATCAAACGAGTTTTAGTTTTATTACTGGAAATTCTAACCTACAAAGTGCATCTGCAATTATAAAGATCCCAGAGGGCATAGGGAGATCTTTTTTTAGAACGTCTTATCAGCTGAACTGACATCAGCGTCCCTAAGATGTCCCAAAAAAAGATGCCCGCGTGCCGACTGTGATCTTTTTAACTCAGATTTCGATAGTCTAGTGACAAATATTTTAATTACTCTCTGTAACGAAAAGAAAATAGTTATATCTACAAGTTTGTTAGTAGACATGACAAACTATATTAGTAAGTTCAACTACCTACAGACAGTCGTTTTGACAAACTGAAATAGTTAGTCTACCTAATTAAATAGTAACGGCAACTACTCGTGCCCCAACTAACAAAAATAGTTCTCACAACTAACTTAATAGCAGTACCATTATTTACTAACTAAAATAGTTATCCCAACCATTTTTTTTTAGTTGTCCCAACTAATCTGTTTTTTCAGTGATTGAGGTTGTTTTTTTATATCTACAATTTTTTCGTTTTCTGGAAATATTTCGATCACAACGAATATAATTAATTTATAATTTTGTCTCAATTATCTTTAATTTTTTGATAAGGTAAATATATTCTTGTTCTTTTATTATTTGATATGATTCTTCATTTTTCTTCTTAACAACAATCAATCTTTTGTGAACAATAAAATTATTTTAGATAATAACAATTGATATTTATTAAGTCTCCTTCTAATTTTTCCTAACATTTTAACAAAATTTCGCATACATTTCTAAACCTTATAATATCTTTTAAAATAATGATATTTTTTATACGAACTTTTTAAAATCTGCATAATTTTGAAAATTGCCTTAAAATCTTCCGAATTCTTTTTTGAAAAATTTGAAAATCTTTCTGAATGTTTTAAAATATTCTCTGAAAATCAATTTTTTTTTAATAAAATTTTGTCCCTGAAATCTTCAGAAAATTTTTTGATTCTGTTGGAACCTTTTAGAATTCACATTTTCCAAAACTTTGAATGTGATTCCTAGCTCAAATTTGTATTCCCGGTCAATTCCCGGGTGTTCCCGATTTTGATTTGATTTCGGGCTATTTTCCCAGTTTTCGAATCCAAAAAAAGGCAATGCGCATCTTTAAAAAAATGATATTCAGAGGTTTCGCAAGCCCCATGCAGTTTAATACGTATTTCCTATAAAAAAAATATGTTTTTGTATTTTTCATTCGGAATCGTCAATATTAGATCAATCGATTTGAAACTCAACATTTCTCTCTAAAACTAACCATAGAATACGATTAAAAATTACTTTCTAAATATTACCCCCAGAAATCTGTTTCTTATAAGGCCCCAAAGAAAATCTATAAGTGAAAAATTGGGCTTTGCTAGTTTTAGGCGCTAATTATGATTTGTAGATGGTTTTTTTATTACGAATTGTTTATAATACATAAAATACTACTACATACTGATATCAAATATTAATATGAATTGTTTGAACAATTTATAATTGTTTTTAGCAATTTCATCTTAGAATAGAGTTAGAAAGTCGCGTTTTTTCTGAATTTTTCAAATTTTTTTCAGTTAAAGAGAGGCAATAATTAATCAAAATTCAATAAAATAACTGTTTCAACCATTTATTATTGTCTGCAACTATCTCCTCTTATATTAATTCTAGAAAATTTCTGGTTTTTCTAAAATTTTAAGCTTTTCTTTGAATTTTTAGTTAGGAACATATAGAAAATTCAAAGAATATTTCAAATATATGTTTTACTTCACAAAAAATAAATTCACAAAAAAAAGAGAATGTTGAAAAAATTATTTTATCTCATGTTTATTTATTATTTTTTCATAACTAAAACCCAAAACCAAGTTCAAAAGTTGAAAAAAAGCCGCAACTTTCTAGCAATTATCTAAGAGGAGATAGTTATGAACAATAATAACTTTGTTAAACAATTATGTTTGTGTACTTGCCTTAAACATTAACTCACGAGGTGAAGAGTCGACGAAAAGTTCAAAATTTCAGAAAAACGTAGCTATCTAGCAATAATTTAGGAAAAGATAGTTCTAAGCAATGATGATATATTTGAACAATTATGTTTGCTAAATTGCATTAATTATTACCTCACTCCAAATGAAGAATGGACGAGAATTTGACAATTTTGGAAGAAACTGCTACGTTCTGAAATCGTTTGAAAATAATAATAAATTGTTTCAACAATTATTTTTGTTAAGTTGGAAATAAATTATGAATTTATATTTTGAAGTGGAAATTTTTTGAAAAACTGCAACTTTCTGGCATTATTTTAAGAAAATATTAGTATAATTAATAATAAATGGTTAAACCAATTAATTCTGTTAAATTTAATTGATTATTGCCTCGCTTTCACTGAAAAATTGAAAATAAGTTGGAAAATTCTGAAAAAGCGCGACTTGCTAAGTATACTCTGAGAGAAAATTGCTAAAAACAATAAAAAACTGTTTCAAAAATTTATTTGAACATCTGATTATGAATTGAAATGAGTATTCCATGTATTAGAAGCAATTTTCATTAAAAAACGAAAAAAATTATAAATAGCGCAAAAAACTCGCCAAACCCAATTTTTCACTCATGGGACACTTTTTTGGAACCCTATATAAAACAAAGTTATGCGGATGGTATTCAAAAAGTAAGCAGTGATTTACATTCTATGTACAGCTAATTGTGAAGAGAAATGTTGGGTTTCAACTCGATTCACCTAATATTGAAAATTCTGAATAAGATTTACAAAAACGTATTTTATCTTATGAGAAATACGTGTTAAACTTCATGGGGCTTGCGTTACCTCTAAATGTCATTTTATTGAATAACGCATTTATTATTTTGTGGATTCGAACAAATTTGGGGGCGATATGAATAAGAATTCAAATAAAAATATTTCCAATGCATTTTGGGATTTTAGTAGACACCCAGACCGTATATCCTACAAATATTGGCTGTAAGATGTACAGAATATTATCATAAAAAAAATGCACGGACTAATAGAACACAAACTTTGTCCCCCATTCACCTCAAAATGCCTTGGTTGACGGTACCGATTTTAATTTGATCGTCTAATTTTATTTCCAAAACACAATTAGACCGAAATCTTTTATTTTTTAAAATAATTTTAAATATAGACGAGATTGACGATAAGATTTCTTCTGCAACGTCATCATATTCACATCAAGCGCAATTTGATCGCAAACAGTTAAGGAATAATTCCCACAATTTCATTTGGAATCTCGTACTAATCCCCATATCGGCTGGGAACGAATCTTTTCTCGCGCTGATATTTCCCAATGGATATGACGATTGGTAAGACACGTAGGCAAGTTTTTACAAGAGCTATCTCATCATTTGGGACGAGTTCCACTTAAATGTATACTATATATAGGTATATTCTTTTAAAGTTTACAACGCGAGTCATAAAGTCACGCTTTGCTAAACAATTTTATTACACGATCTATAGAATCATATTAAGTCATTGGAGCAAGTAAATGAGAATACATTTTCATGTCCGTTCCACTTATTTTGAATAGGGTTGTTTCACTTTTAAGGAAAACATGGTTTTTTCAATACAATAGCGGTTACGATACTTAGACCATCTTTTTAAATGGAATAAAATAAATAAAATAAATATAAAATCATTATATCACTAATATTTGTTAGTCTTGTAAAAGAGATTTATTTGATTATTGAAAAAGAAAAATTATTTTGTTTACCTTTGTATCAGGGCTAAACAAAAAATTTGAATACATATTCATATTTTTAATAATCTTATTTTTATATATGAAAAAATTATTACATTTTCATGGAATAATTTATTTATTCATTCAAGATTGAACAAGAATTAAATTTGAGTATTAATTTTAACAAATAATTTTTTAGTTTCAATCATTGTTATTATTATTTTAAGAAATTAAAAGGCTTATTTTTCTATCAGGCTTAATATGGTTACAGCCAAATATATCGAAGGCTTTTTTGTTAGAGTTGCATTTTTGAATAGTCTCGATGTATATATCATCAGTCACGGAATAATTTTTTTCATTCAATCAAATTATCAAATAAGAGAAGTATGCCTAATATGAAATATTGGGCAAAACCTGGATTTTACTTCATCGTCCATGGGCTGGGTTGCAGCCAAGTGCATGATGGAGGGACCTACAGCTTAAGGTGGGATCCGAACCACCAAAACCTTGGCAAAAGCACATAGAAAAATTTCCGAAGGTTCCGGCTCGGGGATCGAACCCCGGACCTCTAACGTGAAGTCCGAGCACCTGAGTCCACCTGAGCCACCGAGGCTACCTACTATCATTTTCAAAATTATTTTTCATATATTTTGAACACAATTTAAACAACATTTGCAAAATTTTTGAACACTCTTTCAAATATTCTACCTCTTTCCCCCTTTTCTATCCCTTTTCATATTTCATTCATTGAAAATTTTATTATTTTGCTGAAAATGTAACTATTCTCTTAAAAAGTCGTATTTTTTGTCAAAAATTCAACTACTTGGTTCGAAGTTCAAGTACTTTGTTCGAAACACATTTTCTTGGTGAAAGATTCCACTCTTCAGGTGAAAATTTAACTATTCCATTTTTAATAAAATATAATCTCCTGAGTTAAAAAATCATCTTTTGGGTCGAATGTTGAAGTCTTTTTTTGAAAATTAATTTTGTTAGTATTCATTTTTTGAGTTGAAAATTCATGACTTTGGCTGAAAATTCAACCATTTTGTTTAATATTTATTTTTTGCTTCAAAATTAATTTTTTAAATTAAAAATGTTACTATCCCATTTGTGGTTCAAAATTGATATTTTATAGTTGAAAAATCAACTATTTGGTTGAAAATTCATGTATTTTGTTGAAAATTTGTCTTTTTTGGAAGAAAATTAATCGCCTCTCTAAAAATTTATCTGTTAGAAATTATAATCTGTTTTAATTGAGAATTCGACTATTTTGTGGAAAATGCATCTTTTTGGCTTCAAAATTCCACAAGATTGTTAAAAATTGATGTATTCTGTCGAAAATTCGTTTTTTTTCTAGAACATTAATTCATTCAACAAAATTCATTTTTTGTTTTGTTGAAAAATCAATTAGTTGGTTCCAACTATTTCAACTTTGGTTAAAACCGTATTCTTTATAAGTGTAAAATTAACTGTTCAGTTACAAATTAATCTTTCTTGATTAAAAATTCGTCTTTTGGTGGAAAATTTATCTTTTGTGGTAGAAACGTCATCTTTCTTGATTGAAACTGAACTTTTTTTATTAAAAATTCAATTTTTCGGGTTGAAAATACATCTTTGCAGGTTGATTTTACTATTTTGATAGTCATCTTTTTTGGTTAACAATTCAACTGTTTTGTTAAAAATTCGTCCTTTTGGATTGAAGATTCATCTTTGATTGTAGAAAAGTCATCGTACATGGTTGAAAATTCTTCTTTCTTTTTGCTCGAAGGTTGAACTATTTGATTGTTAATGCAACTGTTTGGTTAAAAATCAATTCTATTGTTGTTGAATATTCGTCTTTTTGGTTTGTAATATTATCTATTTCGCTAAAAAATTAATCTTTTTTGGTTGAAAATTCAAGTATTGTATTGAAAAAAGCAATAAATTTCCACTCATAAGCTATTGAATTCAATATGATATTCTCATCAATCTTATTTAAAAGATTTTATCCCCTTATTGTTTTCCTATTTCCTTACAAAATCGCCCTATTTCCCATGATTCAATGAAATTTGGGCTATCTTACCAAGGAATTTAATAAAATTGCAAATAATTTTATAGGATTGTCAAGGTGGCTGCTGGAACGGGAAATGATAGTGAATTTCTTTTTTAACGGGAATTTTTGCTAGTTTTTAGAAGAAAAATATATCCAGTTACTTGAAATATCACAAATTTTGTATCAAAAGATGTAATGCAATTGAAAGTAAGTTCGATTTTAAATTTTTCTCAAAGCTTAATTTTAATTGACATTACAAATTTTCTATTTTATATAAGTGTTCATTTTCAATCCTACATTTTCAATTTAAAGAATTTTGAAATACAGTTCTTACTAAAAGCATTTGATGTTGAAAATTTTGGATAAGAAACATTTTAAGTGCATCAACTGTAAATATAAATTAATTAATGATTTTTTTAATTGAACTGTAGTTCGAGTACTGAAAATTGAATGATAATTTATTTTACAAGGCGATTCTGAAACTGTTCAAAATGAAAAAATGTAAAGATTTTAACGATAAAAAATGAACTATTTTAACTCGAATTTCTCAATAGATAAACAAATGTAAACGACTTTATAAACTATCTTCAATTTCAATTTTCCCCAGTTACTCGTAATTATTTTGTTATTTTTCAATTTTATTGGGATTATTGGAAGTCATGAAAATTGTAAAGTTCAGAGAAAGCATTCAAAACGATAATATACGAAACCTTAGAAGAATACAAAGTTTGAATGCGTAAAAGAAGTATAAGAAAGTTTGTAATAAATAATAGTTTTTTATCGAAAATAAAATTTTAGTTCAAAATTAGCATTTTATTGTCGATTAGATAAGAAGTTTCAGCAGAATACGATATTTGAATTTGTAAAAGAAGAATAATAACGTCTGTAATAAATATTAATTATTTATCAAAAATAAAAATGTTAATATAACCCTATTTTTCTAATAACGATGTACTTATTTCTTCTTAATTAATAAACCACAAAACGAATTAGAATTATCACCACGGAAAATCACACATCCTCAGTCTCCATTGTATGTCAAACAAATTGAATGATGCGAACAGTACGTTCACTCGGAAATCTCTTCTTACCTACAAACCCGTTTCCTTCGCGATTTCATTACGCTTAGAGCAACAAGAGGCGTGATTCCATGCCAAACAAATTGCTCTAAACTTTTCGCAACTCATGCACTGAAACGGCATGGGAAAGCTTCTCAGAGTATCGACCTATAAATAGGAAATAAAAATAGACATTTTCAAAATACAGTTATTAAAAGAAAATTTCTAGCTATATATCCACTTTTATCCTGGAATAAAACTAATTTACACCATGAATTATCTACGACGAAAAATCTATAACTGTGAGTAGTTATAAGCTGGAAAAATCTATAAATCGACTAATCGCTATCAACTTTTCGTGTACAAAGATAATAGTTTTTTAAATAAAAATAATCGAGTGATATGGCACTTACTCAATGTTTGCGATAAGCTGCGAATATTCGATAATTATGTTTATTTTTGTAATAGTTTTTTCACCTTTCTCTCTATTATCAACTCCACACTTCAGATATGCACTCCATTCTCCAGCTATTTTTGAAAAAATGCCTATTTTAGACGAAAAATACTAACATAACGTTTTGTAATTATCTAAATTTTCAAATCTACTTTTTTGGCATATTTCGATATAACTTGAACCTAGGAGGTCTAAGATACTTTTTTATAATTCTCATCTGCGTGTATTTGTAACTTCTTTCTGTTCACCATATCTCGTAAAATAAAGGTCTGATAGGATCGGCCAATTCGAAATTTTTTGTCTAATTTAGAGATTTCGAAAAAAAAAACATTGTTTATATGAGAAAAACTTTTTTGATATTCAATATACAACAATACTGTCGTGATTTCGAAGAACACCGTTAACTGCAAAATGAAAGGAGCCGAAAAAATCGACAAAAACTGTTCGAATCTTTATTCGCGTCTATCGCGGATTCTAATTCATTTTCTAAACTTTTTTATTATTCTTGACTAATTTGCATATGATCTTTTCATTTATGTGCAAGAGAATCGTTTATAAATTTTAATTAATTATTGAAAATGCAGTTAACGGTGTTGATTGGGATGGTAAAATTCGGAAAATGCCGTATTACGGGCAGCCGTTAAACAGGCAGTTACGGCTCTATTCAAATTATGGACCTCAGATATAGGTCTGCCGTAATTTGAGAGAACGCCGTTTACAGCAAATAGAATATGACAACTATTATTCAATCATGAAATTATAATTATTCTAAAATATTGTATTATAATAATATTACTATCAATAATATTTTAATTTGTAATTGTAAATTTTCAAAATTAAATACTCGCCAATTTAAAAAGATTTGCAATTCAAAGTTCTGCAATTTCGAAGAGTTACAACTGATAATTCTTAAATGTTAAAAGCGTTGAATGACAAATTATTCAATTTTCAGGAATTATATTTTGAAAGTAGGTAATTTGAAACATTTTTCTGGAATGGATAAATTTTGAAGGCTTACAATGGAAAATTTCTTTAATTTTTATGATTTGCGATTTAAAACTCTTCAATTTTGAAGATTTAAAATTGAAAACTTTTTAATTTTGATAGATGTATCAAGAGCAATTTTTGATTTGTGATGATTTTGAAGGTCAAAAGTCAAGAGTTCTTAATTATGAATCTTCCAAATTGATGAAATTTGAAATGTAAATCATTCAAAGGACCGCATTTTTAATTATAAAACTTGAAACTTGCATAATTTTTGAATTATCAATTGGAAAAATTGAAGACTTAAATTTTAAAGATTTACAATTCAAAGTTCTACAATTTTGAAGATTTAGAATTCAAATTCTTCAAAACCTTAACAATATACAGTTTTTATGTTTTTAATTTTAAAAGATTTGCAATGCACAATTCTGTGATTTGGGAGATTAAAAATTGAAATTTATTTAATTTAAAAAATTCATATTTTGAATATATGTTTGTAATTTTGAATGTTTAAAAAAATATTTAATTCAGTTTCAAAGATTTACACTAGAAAACTCTTGAATTTTTAAGATTTTCAATCGCAAAGTCTTTAATTTTGAAAGATGTATAAATAATAATTCTTAAATTATAATGACTTTGAAAATCAAAAGTCTGGAGTTTGGAAATTAAAATCTTCCAAATTGATGAAACTTCAAAAGTAAATCATCATAGTTGCAGAATTTTAAATTGTAAAACATCAAAATTACAAAATTTTCAATTGTAAAACATCAAAATGTTATAAGTTTCAATTGGAAATGTTTAAAATGAGCAATCTTGAATTTTGAAGATCAACAATTCAAATTTTTACAATTTTTAAGACTTACAATAAAGAATTCTTCTCCTTTTCAAAAATATAGATTTTCAAATTATTTCATCAATAATACTTGTATTTTGAACGAATGTAATTTTTGAAATATTGTTCAATAGTTTAAGTTTGAAAATTTCCAACTGAAAATTTTTCAACGTTAACGACTTTTAAATTAAAATTGTTCAATTTTAAATATCTTAAATTAAAGACTTCATTATTTTTTTTTTCAAATTTGTTTTCGGGTGAACTCGGTTTTCCATCATAGCCACGGACTAATGTAAGTCAAGTGCCTGATGATCGGACGTTTTTTTTGCCGAAAATATGGATAAGAATGTTATAACTATTATGAAATTTTTATGAATAATGAATGATACGAAATTCTAGCGAAATCAATTCATGTTTATTTATCAAATATACATAAATTCCGAATTCTCGTTTTTATTTTAAGGAATTCTATACGATAATTCCGAATGTATTAAGTATCATCAAAATTCGAAATTATTGACTAAAAATGAAAACTTTTTAAACATACTTGGATTATAATCAAAGAGATTTTAACAAATGAATAAAATATTATGAAAAAGATTTTTCAATAGTTAAGTCTGAAGCAAATTACTATTAAAAATTAATCGATTAATTTATATAACCTTTAATCACCTATATACCATGACTTACAAAAATAAATGAATGATACATAAATGTAAATATTAAATGATAAGTTTAACAAATTTTTAAGCTCCAATCAATTATGATGAGACCCTCTTAACAGATGTAATTAGATCAGGATCACCGTTGTTGGTCATGAATACAATTTCATTAATTTTTTTTTTTTTAATTTCCAACTTTGTAATTGTTCTCACTTTAAGCAACTGAGAAGATTTGAAAATATTATCTTTTACCTATTGCACTTTTTAACAATATAACTTTTTGTACTTTGATACCGTTATTAATTATAAAAAATAGAGACTTTCAATAATAATTTTGCATCTTGCAACTTATAATAAATGCAGTTACGGCGTTTCTCGAATTACAAACCTTTTTTCTCGGGCTCAGATAATTCCGGAGAACGCCGTAAGCACATACGGACCTCTCCGGAATCACGATGGCTCGAAATCGTATATAAGTCCGTAACTGCCCGTTACGGCGTTTTCTCGAATTTTGCTGTGCCGCATTCGACCGTCAATGATTTGCGCCTGCAGTTAATGGTCAGTTACGGGCCTCTCCCAAATCACAACTCGTCAGAATTTGCAGTTAACGATGTTTTCCCAAAATTTAGCAATAATTGTTTTTAAGAATATTTACAATTTTCAAACATTATTTTAATAATCAGGTGTATCTTTTCTTCACGATTTCAACGATATAAAAAACTCATTTTTTTATTTTTTCTAGTTAACGGTGTATTTTCAAATCACAGCAGAATGTAATATCTAGTGTATTCGCTCGTATCTTCGAGATCCATCGAACGAACTATTGCTGAAACTTTTATGACCTGCCAGTACCGATTTATGAAGTTTCTAAGAAATGGTTTATTCTGTTTATGTCTTCAAGATGCATCGATCGTCCTATTTTTCAATACCAACTTATGAAGTCCTAAAAAATGGTTTAATCTGTTTATACGAGAAAAACTTTTTTGATATTTAAAATGCAATAATTGCGGATTTGTTCGCGTCTTCAAGACACTTCGATCGATCTATTATTGAACATTTTTGATCTCAAGTTACGGAAAATTCCGTAATACCAGCCCTGTCGCTATACTTTACCGCACAGAAAAAACAAAAAGTAAAAAGCGTTGCAGGTAAAAATGTTGGGGGTAATCTCGGCATGCAAAAAACTGAAGATCGGCAAGGGTAAAATAAAAGATCACTAAATTTTCGTTTTGCCCTTACAGATCTTCTTTTTTTTTGCATGGCGAGATTACCCCAGAATTTTTACCTGCAACACTTTTTACCTTTTGTTTTTTTCTGTGCGGTTCACTCTGCAGAAAATTTCGTAATACTAGTCAGCGTTTATTACTGTCTAATATTGGAAATACAACAGTAATGAATATGGTATTGTCTTGTTATTGTTTGCGTCTTCAAGACGCATTGATTGCCCAATTGAATAATCTTTCATGACCCACCATAATTTACTAATATCGTTTTTAAATTTGTTAACAAAATTGTTTACTTTTTTTTAAAAAATACTTTCTTATATATTAGGAATATAAAATTACTACATTTAATGTAATTGTTCGCGTCTTCGAGACATGTGGATTGATCGATTGACTAACTTTCGACGACCATTCTTGATTGATCAATAAGGACTTAGAATGTTAAACAAAAAGTTATGCTGTTTTTATGAAGAAAACTTATGTTTTAATTTTGAATATAACACTGTCATAATTTAAAAGGTTGTTCATTGTAACAGAACACATCGATTGACATTTTGTGGGACTCTGATTTTTTTAAATAAGATTTTCGGTGAGACAGAAACATAAGCTTTTGAAATATTGAAAGTATCCATTTTTTCCTTCTGTTATAGAAAAACCTGCCTCTATGAGAAAGAAAATTTATTTGATACCTATGAGGAAGCAAAATGCTTATAAAATGAGCACAAATAAATGTACTCATAGTGAAAACCTCAATAGTACTTCGCAGCGGTATATTATTATCGAAGGAATCGACTTTTTTCAAATTTGTTATTTTTTAAATTCTCATGTAAAATTATATAGATATCACATTTTTAATGCTTGTTTTAAATACAAAATTCGCTTTTTTTCTTGAGTTTTCAGCAGTTAAATATGGAATCTTCAATTTCCATAATTTTTCAGCAGCTTAATTTTCAAATGTTAAATTTCAAACTGTTCAGATTTGAAGACAATTTAAAGTTGAATTTGCTGGTATCAAACCTTTATTATTCTTATTCGCCCCCCCCCCCCCCCCATATTTCGGGAGCAAGTTTCTATTTTTGTAAAAAATTGAAAATTTGCTTTATCGTTTCTACCGAAAGCCGATTTTTGAAACCTGTCAAATTTACATTTTTTATCGCAATCCGCAGCTGAATCTGTTCCAATTTGTGCTCAGTGTCGCTTTGAGATTGTCAACTGATACATCTATTTTTTGAATATTATAATTGTGTAGAAGTAAAACGAACAATTTATTTTCAAATATCGTATATTTAAAGAGAAAAGGAGAATTTAAAAAAGGGTAAATGCAGGTTTACACAGGAAAACATTTGTACACTGTGAATAGGATAGATTTTTGTATTTTCGACCTTGTGTAGTTTTTTTTACTTAAGAAAGGGGTTCGATTACAAAATTCTCACTTCCGATTTACTGTGTAAACTTTAAAGTGAATCGCTTGATGCGAGGAACCGGCATCTAGATTGCTCATTGTATACTGTAATCACGGTACGATACACGCGGGTGCCCACGGGAACTAATTCAATCGACTAACTTCCGAATTCGTATGTTTTAACTGAAAATTCATTAAAAACCCAAAAGTTAACCTTTAGATAACCCAGAATCAGGGAAATGAAATCATCTCGCATTTCCACTCAAATATAATTATAAACTCTCTGATTTTCTGAAGTGACTCAAATTTGGCAGGGATTTGGCTCTAATTCAGGATATATGATTGTGTGGTATTGAAAAAAATCCTACAAAATATTTTTCAAAAATTCGGAAAAATGGAGGAGTTATGGGACTTTGAGTTTTTCGACAACTTTTTTAAAATGATATATCTCTGGTTTTAATTGAAGGATTCAACTTGTCAACATTTGAAATCACTTTTCACATTCTCACTCTAATTTGTAAGATGTCTGTTCTACAAGCCCTGCAATTATTGGAGTGGATTTACTACTAGCTTTCGACACAAAAATTAAAACGTCACGTTTGCTACATCCGCGGAAAACAAGTAAAATCCTATACAGTTAATTATGGTGAAATGATTTAATTAAGTGCGTTCAAACAATTACGAAACCATAATTATAAGATAATTTATGGTCATTTGCTGAAAAGGCAGAATAAAATTGTCATGTTTATACAATTTTTTTACTGCATGACAAACTTTTTTATAATTGTACAATTAAGTCAAATCCCTGTCGGGGTAAGCGTGACTCACTCGATTCTAGCCTCGTTATAAATTTCCGTTTTGCTTATTTAAACAACATGTTCGTTCTAGAACACTGCACGGACCCTGGTCGCCGATCAATCGCTCTAGCAATCACCCAAGGCGAAGAGCTTGACGTAGTCACGATATAAAATTCTCTGTGCGGGCCCATTAGTATCCAAGACCTGTTTACGTCCATACATTTTCTCATGCAAGCTCTTGAGTTTCTATAGCTTGGCCATATTAGATCCATCAGTTACTGGTATTAGTCTGTTATAACTGTTAATAATATGTACTGTATTGTACAGTACAGACTAAACCATTTTTTCAAGACTTCATAAGTCGTTACAGGTGGGTCATGAGAGGTTGAAGAATAGGTCGATCGATGTAAGAGTATCTCGAAGACGCAATCAAATATACACTACATATAGTATTGTCGTATTTTGAATGTCAACAAAGTTTTTCTTATTTAAACAGAATGAAAGTCAACCATGAAAGTTTCAGCAATAGGTCGATCGATGCGTCCCGAAGACGCGAAAAATTACCCTAGTTATTGTATTGTTGTATTTTGAATATCAAAAAAGTTTTTCTTATATGAACTCAAAAAACATTTTTTTAAATTGGATTTTCGAGCTCCTGGGTTCGAATTATATCGAAATACGACAAAAAAGTTGATTCGAAAATTTAGGTAATTATTAAAGTCATTATTAAAAACCTTCCTCTATCAAAAAGCAAACAAATAAAAAAATGCAATTTCTAATAGGGGAGACCGGGGCGAGATGAGCATACGGGGCAAATGAGACACTGAATTTTCTCTCAAAATATCTGGTTTGCATTTCTGTTCTTTTCAGGAATAAAAGAAATAATGATATTCAATATCTCGAAATCCAACCAAAAAAATAAAAAAAATTATAAATTAGAAAGATTAAAATTTCAACACCAAATACTGTTATTCTGTGGTATTTAAAAACGGAAAGACATTTTTGAAAATAACAGGTAATATTTTCAACCTAAGGTTTTTCGTAAAGTTCTTCAATCGAACTCTAATTTGCAAATGCATTTATACACATTTATTTATTGAAAACTAGTAATATTCAAATTTTGATCAAAATTGTGATTGGGGGGTGGAATGGGCCAGGTTTTTGGGGCGAGATGAGATGCGCAGGTCCTGCTTGTCACAGAGCGCTCTTGACCTCTTTATAGAGCCGGCCGAAAAGTTTCAAGTGCAGAGTTCAAAAATATAAAATATTGCAATGATGAGAACTTATAGAAGAAAAACTGACAGTCAGTCATGGACAGCCCAGCTAACACAGTTACTAGTCCGAATAGTCACATAATTGTAACAAGATTCAGAAAACCAGTCACTGGTGACTTCCCTGCTGGTCACCCAGTGACAATATATTTCCCATTCAAAGTAGTAACAAATTACAAGCGAAGCAGGTAACATTATCCCGCCATTGTAATCACATGCTTGTAACAAAGTGATGCTTGGAAACGCAACGTGCAATGACAGCTTAACCTCAAAATATACATCTCGTTTCGGAATTATAATTATGAATACTTTTGCAAAAATGTTGGAAAGGCACATAATGACACAATTAAAGAATGTTGAAAGCAATACATTTTTGAAGGATGTTTGGTAATTATTTAAACAATCTTGATTTGCTTAAACAATTTTTTCCCCCTGTAAAGCGTGAAAAATTATTACTTTCTGGAATTAATGACACAATTAAAGCAATTTAAGAGTCATATTTCTTTTCTACAGAATCTTTAGCAATTTTTAAAATAATTTTTATTTTTTTAAGCAATTTTTGTTTGTTTAAAAATGTTTCTTGATGCTTATTACCCGAAATTCATTTGAAAAATTATTCAGTTTAACGAATATATGATCTGAAAAAATAACTACTCATAACAGACTGCAAAAATGGTTTATATTAATGATTATTAATTGTTTAAATAATTTCAAAGTATCTTAAGCAAAGAAATATTATTCTTAAAATTCGTTAATTGTGTCATTAATTGCTGAAAAGAATAAATGTTCTCGATTTGCAGAGAAAAATTTTTTTAACAAATAAAAATTATTAAAAAAATTACTAAATATTCTGTAGAAAAAAATATTACTCTTAAATTGCTTTAATTGTGTCATTAATTCCAGAAAGTAATAATTTTTCACGCTTTACAGGGGGAAAAAATTGTTTAGACAAGTCAAAATTGTTTAAATAATTACCAAACATCCTTCAAAAATGTATTGCTTTCAACATTCTTTAATCGTGTCATTATTTTCAGCAAATAATAACTTTTTACAGTTTTAGGGAGAAAAAATTGTTTAAACAAATGAAAATTGTTTAAATAATTACCAAATAAGTTAAACAAGAACTACTACTCTTGACATTCATCAACTTTGTATGATTTATTCTGAAAGATAATAACTTTTCACGATTTACAGAGGGAAAAAATTGTTTAAACAAATATTAATTATTTAAACAATTTAAAATTATCTAAAATATAATTTAAAACTCGTCACTTATCGATTAAAAATAATTCATGTTGAAATTTTTTTTTAAAATACCGTCTTTAGCCTGAATTTGATAGAAAACTGCTATTTTGCATTTTTTGGGGCATTTTCCGGGCACAATTAAAGGGGTTCAGGTGTGTCAAAATTGAAAGCTATTGGGTGAAAATTATTCCTTAAATACTCCTCAAGAGGTGACAATACTTTAATTGACAAAAAATGTATAACAAGTACTTCTTTTTTCCATTTTTTTTTAAATCGAGCTTTTTCCATTTAAAACCCCATGTTAATTACTTAGTTTTCGACAAATATTTAAGAACGTACGCCATGCCATGGCGTGCCCAACACCCGTGAGTCTGAGCTCTACGTTTTTAATTATTTCTCGAAAAGTAAGGGAGATCCCATTTTTATATTCAAGGGACTTTTAGAGCACACTGTAAGCTATCTATAAAAAAAAAATTTTTAATTAAAAATAAATTTTTTTCTAATTTAGTTTCAAATTGTGTTTTTAAAAAATACAACAAGTTTTTGAATCTTTTCGAAAAACATTTCTTTACAACTGCGTCTGATTGTAAAAACTTAAAAAGCTTCATCGTAATAATATTAAAATCATCAACGCTTAATAGAAATTACTAATAATAAATAACATTCTTTAGATGGTTTGACGTGAAATTTCTTAAAAGTTAATTTTATGAAATAAAAATTAAGTTTTTTGTAATATTTTGTTGTTTTCTTCACTATTTATAGATTTATAAAAAAATTCTCCCCTTAAATCGATCCTTCAAAATTAATTAGACATACAATGCTTGTAGTAATTTTTATGTGTAATTTTGATAATTTCATCGTTAATTATAGTTTAAGAAACGTATGCGCTACAAGCAAAAATATAAACAAAATTTTCCAAAATCAAGGTAAAAGCTATTTACGTTTGCACTTTTAAATTGTGCGGGAACTCAAAGAGCCAATGAATGCCTATTACTTGCGCATGCGCACGAAGTTTTTCGTCCAGTAAGATCGCTGCCGGCTGTTACCACCACGTTACTAGTCTGACAGGGAACGGTTGCAAACCAGCCTCCCTAGTAAACTACGGCGATTATGCCGTTACCTGCTAGGAGACTGATATACAAGTAACAATTCCTCTGATAACATGTGATCATTCAGGAACCTTGCAGGATGGTAACAGGTTAGCTGGGAGAAGAGTCTATGGCTGCGGCTGTAAAATCTGTCTTGCAAAAGAATTCTAATGTTAGAGCAGCTGCAGTTGCACACAAAGTTCCAAGAGCAACTTTAGCTCGTAAATATTTATCAAATTTTGGCAAAAAGGTGTTTCAGTGAAAAATTCTTGCAAAAAGCGAGTGATACAAATATACGTACATATAATTTATAAAATGAGTGATATCTATTAAATTACAAGTCTTCGTTGTTATACGATTCAAAGGTTAATATTTGCAATTATTCCTTAAATTTTTTAGGAAAAAAGCTTAAGACTGTGACAAGAGTTTAAGAGCTTAAGGATATTAGGAGGTTACAATTCCTATTTTATGTGAAACTGAAAATAATAATTTTGTTAAACTGATCATCAATTGCATTTATACTTTCAGGTATTCATAAATCCGGTACTCTAAGTCATAAGACTTTATTATACTTTAAGAAAGATTTGTTGAACATGTTGTAGAACATGAATGGCTGCAAATAATCATCGCTCATTCGTTAAAACAATGTCATTTATATATTTTTGATGTTATGGTTTCGTCCAGATAAATTCTATTAAATAATTTGATGTTGATTGTTTTTTGTCTACTGGTCTAAAATCAATATTTTGAATATTGATTTTATCAATATTTTGAATATTGATTTTATCAATATTTTGAATATTGATTTTATCAATATTTTGAATATTGATTTTATCAATATTTTGAATATTGATTTTATCAATATTTTGAATATTGATTTTTATTTCTAAATTGTGAAAAAATTGCTCTCAAGCTCCTCTGGGATCTAATCTCACGTCTTCCAGATTGCCGGTCTGCTACTCTTACCCACTAAGCTACGGAGAGAAGAGATAAATTTTTTCACAATCTCCAAAGTTCAATTCCGACGTCATTCCTTATACGTGTAAGATTCATTTTCAAACATTCGAATGTTTTATATTTTTGATGCTATGGTTTTGACCAGATAAATGGTATTAAATAATTTCAAAACCATAACATCAAAAATATAAAACATTCAAATGTTGGAAAATGAATCTTACACGTATAAGGAATAACGTCCGAATTCAACTTGTAGGGTTTATGAAGAAATTTATCTCGTCTCTCCGTAGCTTAGTGGGTAAGACCACCAGACCGGCAATCTGGAAGACCTGGGTTCGGATCCCAGCGAAGCTTGAGAGCAATTATTTCACAATTTAGAAATAAAAATCAATATTGAAAATATTGATTTTAGACCAGAAGCCAAAAAACAATCAACATCAAATTATTCGATACAATTCATCTAGTCAAAACCATAAAATCAAAAATATAAAACATTCGGTTGTTGGAAAATGAATCTTACGAGTATAAGGAATGACGTCGGAATTCAACTTGTGGATTGTGAAGAAATTTATCTCGCCTCTCCGTAGCTTAGTCGGTAAGAGCACCAGACCGGCAATCTGGAAGACCTGCGTTCGGATCCCAGCGGAGCTTGAGAGCAATTTTTTCAGAATTTAGAAATAAAAATCAATATTGAAAATATTGATTTCAGGCCAGCAGCCAAAAAACAATCAACAACAAATTATTTAATGTGTACAAAAACACACAAAAAGTAAACTTCTATTTATTACAAAGTAATAAATAGTTATCGTGTCTCATCTCGCCTCAATACGTGTCTCGTCTCGCCCCAAGGCTGGGGTGAGATGAATCATGTGTATATTTCTGAAACTGTTCGTACGTCATAAAATTGATACATCAAGGTTGAAATAATGTAAAGAACCACTTACATTTTAAAAAACTACTATAGATTGCAAATATTCACTGAAAATTATAACCATGCTCATCTCGCCCCGTTCTCCCCTACTAAATTAATAATAATACAGATTGCACACTAGATTGCATACAAAGAGGCAACATATTAAGTATAATTTTTTCTTCCTTTTCGAATGCGATCTTTCAAGAAGAGTATCAAAATAGCAGTCTTTACACAAAAGCATCCATCGAAATCAATATTTTTTTATCAGTCTTCGTGCGTCATTCCTAAAGTATCTGAAATATTATATCATATTATTTTATATTATGTTACAGAATATGTAGGCAAGAAGTCCTTGCAAAATGTTCTTGTATGCGAAGGATGTCGTTGCAGTTTACGCTATTCCAGGGAACAATATATCTTTCCGTTGTCCGAACACAAAGGTTGTAGTATCAATATCACTGCTACCATTATATATTTTGCGTCCTTCCCATGGATGGGATTTGCAATTTACATCATACGAGACAAAGAATAGTTTGACGTATTTCACAATAATTGCCCAACCCTAAAGAAGATTTTCGCATCACGATCGTATGAATTAATGTATCCTGCCATTCCTGCCAGGTTATACTTTGTTAATTAGGAAATGACAAAGCGATGCTACTGGATTGTGCGAAACTCTTCTTCACTTTTGTTCAAGATGCTAGTTAGAGCGAATAGATGTCAGAATAATTTCCGATATTTCCTTTTCAGTAAAGATCTTTCCAACTTCAACAAATAACAACAAAATTAGTCAAAGTAGGTGTCGTGCTCCTACAAAAACGCATTTCGTAGCCTATTGAGACGTTAATTAAGTCGTGCAAACCTGCCCCTCCCATATATTCCACCCCTTTCTTACCTTTCGCCCTCTTATCCCAAATTCTTTGGCCTCTTCTCCCCCCTCCACACGCTTCCCCAGATGACACACTCTCATCAATAATTTCCCCTCAATCCCTCTACTTTCCCTCCCAACATTTGCCATCACTCCCCCTGATCCCCCTTCCCGATGTCCACTCAGTTCTTCTACTTTCCCTACCCTCATTCCCCTCCACTCACTTTCCTGACTTCCCCTCCCTTCACTTCACCTCCTCGTCCAACCATCATTTCCGCTACTTTTCCCCCTCATTCCCACTCCCCTCTCAAACTTCACTTCACATGAATTCCACTTTCCGTATCCTACTATCGCACCCATCACGCCCCTCTAATACTGCCCTTCCCCTCATTTTCCTTCATTTCCCCTCAATTCCTCTAATACCCCTCCCCTAATTTATCCTCGCTTACCCTACTTCCCCTCTACTCATTACCCTTCACTTCCTCTCCACTGACTTCCCCTACTTTCAGATCCCTCATTTCTCTTTACTTGCCCTATTAGAAAAAAGTACTTCAACTAGAAATGATAAATTTTGCACCAAGAATAGGAAAAGTAAATTTTTAGTTTAAAAATCAATTCTTAACACCAACAAAAAACAAATTTTCAACTAAATAGTCAAATATCCCATTAAAGAGATGAAATTCAACAGAAAGATGAATTCTCAAATAAAAGGACGCATTTCCCACAAAAAAAAAATTAATTTTTTCTCAAAGAACAACAATTTTCAACAAAATACATTAATGTTCAATCAAAATAATGAATCTTTAACTAGAAAATATCAATTTTTAGAAAAATAGAAAAGTTAAGTTTTAATTTAAAACATTAATTTGTAGACACAACAAATTAACAAAATAGTCAAATATTCAACCAAAGAGATTAATTCTCAACCAAAGAGACGAATTTTCAACCAAGGAAATTAATCCTCTGCCAAAACAGACGAATTTTCAACAACAACAAAATTACTTTACAATTAAAATAATGAATCTTCAACTGGAAAAAATAAATTTTGCACCAAAAATAGAAAAGTTAAATTTGTAGAAGAAAGACGAATTTTCAACTAAAATTATGAATCTTCAACTCTTAAAGTTAAGTTTTGAACCAAAAATAGAACTATACAAAAATTGTAACGAAAATAAACGAATTTCCAATAACTTCAAATCAAAGAGATGCATTTTCAGCTAAAATAATGAATTTTCAACCAAAAAATAAATTGAAAAGAATAGTTCAAATTTTAACTAGAAGAGGCAAATTTTCTACAAATGTGATGAATTTTCAACCCGCAAATATTGATTTTGTACCAAAAAGACGAATTTTCAACTAAATAGTTAAATTTTCAACAACAACAAAAAAACAAAAGTTCGACGTCTTTCATAATAATTGCCCAACCTTTAGGCGATTTCCGCGTCACGATCGTATGCATCCCTCCATTCCTGTAAGATTATACTTTGTAATTAGGAAATGACAAAGCGATACTAGTGGATTGTGGGGAACTCTCATTCACTTTTATTCAAGATGCTAGTTAGAGCTAGTAAATGTCAGAATAATTTCCGTAATTTTCTTTCCTGTAAAGGTCTTTCCAACATCAGCAAATTACAAAAAAACACAGAAAGTGAAAGATTATTTCATAAAACAGGTTGGCCCCGAAACTTCATTTTCAACATTCCTTGACTTTTCCCTGAAAAAGTTTTAATTTTCCCTGACCTTTAATCAATATGCATCGCTGCTTGTAATAGTTTAATATTATAAATTGAAGACAATGTAAAATTAAAATTTTCAAATTTCAAATTTATTTATGTCAACGAAAAAAACTACATTTCTACTAAAAAAAAATTGAAATCTAAATAGAGGAATATTTAATCAAAAAGTTGAATTTCCGACGAAAGAATTGAATTTTCAGCTAAAACAATAAATCTCTAACTGAAAAAAGATCAATTTTTGAACAAAAAAAGAAAAGTTAAATTTTCAATAAAAAAATAAATTTAAAAAAAAAACGAATTTTTAATTGAAAGTTCAATTTTCAACGAAACAGATAAATATCCAACTAAAATGATGAATCTTCAACCCCAAAAAATAATGTTTAACTAAGTAGTTCAATTTTTTACCAAAGAAAGTCAAATTTTCAACAAAACAGATGACTTTTGTGCAACACAACTAGATTTTTAATCCGCAAATATTAATGACAAAGCCAGAATACCGGATTGTGGGAAACCTTAATTTTGGTTCAAGATGCTTGTAAGATCGAGTAAATGTCACAATAATTTTCGTAATTTCCTTTCCAATAAAGGTATTTCCAACATCAGCAAATAAAAAAAAGAAACAGAAAGTGAAAGGTTATTTCATGATACAGGGTGGTCACAAAACTTCATTTGCGAAATTCCCTGACTTTTTCCTGATTTTGCCATGAACAATTTTTCATTTTCCCTGACCAATAATATTCAAAGACTAACATCTTAATCTTGTAACATTTCGAACATGAAACTTTTATAAACGGAATAAAACAATTCAAAATCAAAAATTTCGAATTTATTTATGTCAACCAAAAGAAAAGAAGAAGTTTATATGTACCATAAAGAATGAATAATTCCACTTGAATTGAAAATTATTTTCAATTCAAGTGGACGAATATGTTCAACAAAACAGTTGAATTCACGACCAAAAAAGATTACTTTTTAACAAAATAGTTATTTTTCAATGAAATAGTTCATTTTTCTTCAAAATAGTTGAATTGTTAACTAAATTGTTAATGTCAATCCCAAAGGACAACATTTCTATCCTAATAGACGAACGTTCAACAAAACAGTTGATTTTTCAACACAACAAGATTTGATTTTAACCAAATATTCGAATTTTCGAACAAAAAAATTGAACTGCAACCAAAAACAGTTGAATTTTCAATCCAAAAAATTTAAGTTTCAACAAAAAAATTAATTCCCGACAAAAAATATAATAGTTAATATTGCAATAACAAACATCGAATTTTCAACAAAATAAATAAATGTTCAACCAAATAGGTGAATTACTGAATTATAAACAAAATAAATTGATTTCGACACAATAGTTGAATTTTTAACCAAATATTTGAACTTTCTAACTACAAAGATGAATTCTCAAACAAGAGGGCAAATTTTTAACCAAGAAGAAAAATTATCTACTAAAACAGACGAATTTTTAACAAAATACATTAATTTCCAACTAAAATGATGAATCTTCAACTACAAAAGATAAATTAACCAAAAATAGTCATATTTTCAAACAAAGATATGATTTTTTGACTAAATTTATCAATGTTTAATTTGAAAAATGAATTTTTACCATAGTAGTTCAACTTGTGACAAAAAAAACGAATTTTCTACAAAAAGATTTAATTTTGAACCGGCAAATATTAATTTTCGACCACAAAAAGAAAGCTTTCAATAAAATAATTTAATTTTCAACCAAATAGATTTATTCTTAACTAAAAGATAATAAATCTGCAACCAAAAAAATGCACTTTTAAACTAAGTACATCAACTTTTAACCCAGAAGTTTAATTTTCCAACCACAAAGACGAATTTGCAACAAATGAAGATTTTTCAGCCATGAAAGAAAAAAAAGTGCATCCAAATTGTTGAACTTTCAAGCCAAACGATTAATTTTCTGTAAAACAGTTTAATTTTCAACCACAAAATATGAACCTTTACGGAAAAAGTTCATTTTCGACTAAACATTTGTATTTTCAGCCAAAAAAGATAAAATTTCAACCAAGAAGATTAGTTTTCTATAAAAACAGATGCATTTTCAACTAAAAAAGACAACTTTGAATCCAATGATAGAAAACTTACATTTTTTGTTTTAAAAAAAAACATTTTAAACAAATAAAAAAAATAATTTTTCAACAAAGGAGTTCAACTTCTACCCAAGTATGTAGTTGAATTTTCAGTTTGAAAAAAAATTTGAACTAAAAATGAAATAGTTACATTTTCAGTTGAAAAAAAAAATGTTCAACCAACAACAAAAAATTGTTGAACAAAGGAATGAATTTTCATCAAAAAAAGATTAATTCTCAACGAATAATGTAAAAGGTTGATATTTCAACCAAAAAATATTTTTAAATATTATAAAAAACAGTTGAATTCAATCAAAAATGATGAATTTTCAGACCAAATAGTTGAATCCTCAATTAAAAAAGATTATGTTTCAACCAAATAGTTCCATTTTTAACCAAATAAATTAAATTTAGACCAGAACAGATGAATTTTTAGACCGAAAAGACGAATTTGAAAAAAGTTGAAGTTTCAACCAAAAACTAGATTTCAATTAAATTTTTAACACCAAAATAGAAATTTTCAACAAAAATTAAATTTTTTATCAACATAGCTGAATTTTTAACCCAAAGAGGGGAATTTTCTATCAACATGGATTACTTCTTAACAAAATTGTTGAATTTGCGACCAAATAATAAAAGTTTCTACTAAAAATATCATTGTTAGGAGGAAGCAATTGAAAAAAAGAAATGCAAGACAAAGAAATAACACTCAACTCCTGATTCAAACGTAAACAGGTAGGACCGCAAGAATCATTTTGGATTTGGAGTATGATGCAACCTGATGCAACTAACTCGCTTCATTTTCAAAAGTCCCTAACTTTTCTCTGACCAATTTTTCATTTTCCTTAATCATTAATATTCAAAGGCTACAATTTTAATCTTGAAACATTATTAACACTAACATTTTTAATTTCTTATCCTCGATAGTTATTTAAAGTGTCTCTTATAGGAATTCCTTGACTTGTGCCAGATTTTTTTCGAAATCGCCTTGAAAATATTCCCCTGCAACTTATAATTCATTCCAAGCTTCAAAACGTGAAGGCTTTTAACAATTTATTTATTTTTTATTTTTTGTAATTGTTATTCCGGCGCGCCAGTACAATGAATGACACTGAAGTGCAGATAAACACCCAATATAAGCGCGAATCACGTAAACCGGTTTGGAAACAAATCTTCCGCGGAGAGTGAAATCTGAAGTTGGCAACATTTTCATGTTTTACCTAAACCGGATGAGAAAAAAAATCCCACGCTTTATTGATTCTAAAACTCTTAGGTGCAGACGGGAGAAATTGTCTCATCTTTTGCAGATGACCCTTCTGCTTTAAAAATGCAGATAAAATGTAAAATTAGTTTTCTGGTCACGCGTTACGAAATCTCTTATGCAAACCTATTTGGTGCTGATAGTCAAAGGTTCGATTAACAATAAAAAATGGAATTAAGCAGCCTTACGCAATTTCTTTTAAAAAAATTCGGTCAAGAATTCTCCTTTCACATTCTGGCGTTAAATATTACACACGATGATGAGCAATTGCATGCGTGTCCCTAATGGAGTTCATAAAGTCACTGCGCTCATTATAATAATTTAAAAAAATACAATAAAAAATCAAGTATCGTCATAAGACGGGTTTTAAATGATTAATTATGTAAGAGCTACAATATTAACTATTTGAAGATAAGTCATCAGTTCTCATTTATCAATTCATTATTATGATATAATAATCTTCAAATTCATTCATTCTGTTTCCACTTGAAGTTGTTGCGACTGGATGAAAATTTTTTCGTTTGAATTAAAATGTATAAAATTCTTATCATGTTAGATAAAAATAACAATTATTTTTGTCTGAGTTTAGGATCATTTAAAATTAGATTTCGTATTTGGGAAGTTCATTTAAAAAAGGAATTAATAAAAGCTACTTGCAATTTGAAACCTTTAAAATTGAATAAATTCCAATTTTTTATTTTCCAACTAGAACTATTCCAAAAAATTATTAAAATTGCTTCATTTTCTATTTTAAATATCAAAGAATGTGTAATTGAGCATTTTCAAAATTCAAGGATTTAAAATTGTAAATCGTTAGAAATGAAGAATTTGGAGTTGCAAATCTTCAAAATTAAACTATTCCAAAGAAAATGTTTAAAGTACATATCTTTACATTTTAAATCTGGTAAATTAAATGAAAATTATGCAAGTTTTAAGTTTTACAATTAAAAATTCTGTAATTTCGATGCTTTAAATTCGAAATTTTTTCAATTTGCAACATTAACAATTAAAACTTATCTTTTGATTTCCAAAATCACCAACATCATCATAATTTAGAAATTTGTATCAATATATCTTTAAAATTCCAGAGTTTTCAATTGTAACTCCTCAAAATAATGAAACTTCAATTTGTAAATTCTAAACATTGAAGAATTTTTAATTTGAAAAATTTACAGTGAAAAATGTTTTAAGTTTTCCAATTAAAAAATCTGTAATCCTGGTGCTGCACATTCGAAATTTCTTGAATTTGGAAGATTTAGAATTCAAAGCTTGACTTTTCTTTTCCAAAATCCTCAAAATATAAGATTTTTTTTTCATGAATCTGCAAACATTTAAAATGTGAATATTGAAACTGGATTTTTTTTTATTTCGACCCTTTACAATAAAAAATTTCCGTAATTTTGGTGATTCAAATTCGAAATTTCTTCAATCTGAAAAATTTTAAATAGAAAACTTGAATTTTCATTTCCAAAGACATCAAAATTAAAGAATTTTTATTTATACATCTTTAAAATTAATAAGTTCTCAATTGTAAATCTTTGAAATTGAAAAGATTTTTATTGCAAATCGTGAAGATTGAAGGAGTTTCAGATTTAAATCATCAAAATGAAACTATTCCAAACGAATATCACAAATTACATACCGTTAAAATATAAATCTTAAAAATTCCATAATTTTCAAATCTTCATTTTCAAAATTTTAGCATTTTCATTTGTAACTCTTCGAAATTGCAGAACTTTAAATTATAAACCTTAAACACTGAAAAGTTTTCAATCTTGACAATTTACAATTGAAAATGTCTGTAAGTTTGGTGATTTGCATTTGAAATTTCTCGAATTTGGAAGATTCATTATGGAAAAGTTGACCTTTGATTTCCAAAATTATGAAAATTTAAGATTTTTTATTTATACATTTCTGAAGTGAAATTCGTGAAGTTAAAATTGCATAACTTTAAATTGTAAATCTTTAAAATTGAAGAGTTTTTAATAGTGAAAATTCGCATACAATTAAAAATTATGCAATTTTTAGTTTTCAAATTCAACGAACTGTAATTTTGATGACTTATATGCGCATATTTTTCAATTTGGAAGATTTATAATTGAAAATTTGACTTCTACTCTTCAAAATCATGAAAATTCAGGCATTTTTATTCATACATCTTTAAAATTGAAGAGACTTTAATATAAAAAATTTTAAATTATGCAAATTTTCACAATAAAAAAAAATTCACAAATAAAAAAGCTGTAATTTTGATGATATAGATGCGAAATTTCTTCAATTTGGAAGATTTAGAATTGAAAACTTGACTTTTAGTTATGAAAAACACCATATCTATTTTTGAAATTGAAGAGTTTTCTATTGTAAACTTTCAAAATTAAAGTATTTAAATAAATATTCAAAACTACATAATTTTAAATTATACATATAAAAAATTGAAGGATCTTTAATTGCAAGTCATCAAGATAGACCGATTTCAAAAAGATGTTCAAAAATGTATGATTTTAAACTATAAACATTCAAAATTGAACAAGTTGGAGAATTTTCAATTGTGAACATCTTCAAAATGATTCAGTATCTTTTAAAAAAATCTTTTACCTCATAAAATCTAACATTAACTTATTAATTTCTTTCTTCACTTCTAATTCCTGCTAAGATAACATCTTATATTTAAATGAAAGTTATAGTTTACTGAAAGCCGATTAAAATTAAAATTAAATAACAATTGCATAAGAGCCGACGTAGCTTTTTTAAATATGCATTTTAATTTATGACCCTTAATTATGTTTTACACTACTTTAAAGTGAAGCATATATTTTAATTCTCATAATTAGGCAATCAAAAGAAGACGCTTGTATAATAAGAGCGTGTAATGTTCTCTTTTTGCTAGTTATTAACAAACGTTTAAAAATTATCTGATTTCGGAAAAATAGTTTTCTGCGACAAGAGATATCGAACATTTTGCCATTATTTTGAATCTTACGATGTGATATAAATTTTAAGAATAAATTATTCACAGTACATAAAATATTTTTATCTTTTGCCTCTAATAGTATAAATCGAGTGGATTATCAATGGTGGCCTACAAATTCGAGTAAGCGGTTCAACCCTGCATTCATACGGCCTGTATGCATTATAGAAAGAAGCTCTATAAGACAGGCAGTCGGTAGTCTTTATCGGTCGAATGTAAGAGAATGCAGTCTCGGTTACTAGTGCAACTCCGTTAGCTGTAATAGTCTCTGATTATATTTTTTTACTCGAAACTAGTTTATTGTGAATGAAAGCCAACTTTCTTCCTCCAATTGGAAACTTGTAAGGCGATAGTAATTTCCAAATTTCGATAAAATCCAGCTCTCTGAATAAATTCACACCTGAATTAATTTTAAGAGGTACAGTGTGAGATAACAATATCATTTTCGGCTTGAACATTTTTCGAAATTTTTCATATTTCAGAGTTTTTTATGGCCGGGGTACGAATAGCTGGATTCTTTCGATACGAATAGCGGGACCTGGAAAGGAATAAGAAAGCCTATTTTTGAAAATAAATTTAATAACGATCAATATTTTTTTCTGCAAGTATATGTAATTCAATGCCAGACTTATAGAAAATACAACATTTTTAGAGAATGATTTATTTTTCTCAAAATATCGGGTAAAAATCAACGAAATGGGAATTTTTCAAAAGAGCGAAAAAACATTATGTAAAATCTAAATCACTATTTTTGAAGATAAAACAAAATCGCACTCCTGGGCCAAGGTTTTGTTGGATTAAGGTCTATACAGTTTAATCAGAAAAAGTTAGCCAGAAAGTGAGACGAACCTAAAATATGACCAGGCTGAACTGCGGATTGCGATAAAAAATTCAATTTTCAATTTAAAAATAAAAAAAATTGGGCTTGCGAGATATTACGTTTTTGAAGACGGGTAAATCAAGTTTCATGCAAAAAAGTTAGCCAGTAGCGAAAAAATCGACCGAGAATTTTCAGATTAAAATGGTTTTTTTTTTGGATTTGGATTGTCAATTTGGATGGCCATTAATTAAAGAATTTTTTATTTTTTGCTCAAATAAAAAAGTATGGGGCTGCTAAATGAAAATAAAGAATGTTAGACTCAAAATAATGAATTTGTTCCAAGAAAATCAAAATTCAAGACATTTTTTTGCTAAAAACCCGAAAAAACAAGAGCAATTTTCTGTAATTGAATCATAATAATTTGAAGAAATATTAATTATGTACGTTTAAAAAATTATTACTATACTAAAATTCTAACTAGACTGTTACTGGAATTTAACATAATTTGTTTTCAATTATTGTATGAAAGAAATTATATATTGAAAAAATCCTTTCACCAAAATATCTATATAATTTTTTGAGAATTTTTCTGCAATAAAACACATTATTGATCAAAATGTTAGTTCCTCAACGAGATTAGTGTCACGGATTTGAAAAATAAATTTTTTTGACTCTTCGAAGAATAAATGTTTTTTATCTTCAAAAGCATAGTTAATTGCAATTTATCATTTCTTTATCAAATATAAATTTAATTTTAAGTGGTTATTCGAAAATTTTAAAAAGTAAAGTATTTTTAGTATTTTTTAAGAAGCCGTTCAAAAATTATGTATCCTTCTTCATTCACTTTTTTTCAGAAAAATTGTTTAGACATTCCAAATGAACGGTGAAAATGTATAAGGAGAATTTGCAATTTAAAAAAACTGATAATAGTTGCTACATTATTTAGTACTGAATGCAGTGGACAACAGTGCAATTGAAAATAATTATCCAGTCTCGAGGAAATTAAAATTGTTCTTCTTAATTTGAGGTTAGGAAGAGCCTCTCTGCCTACTTTGGACGACAATAATTACTGCAATTATAATTTTTTTCAATTAAATTCCTTCCAATAAAGGTATTTCCAACATCAAGAAATAACAGAAAGAAACAGAAAGTGAAACGTTATTTCATGATGCAGGGTTGTCACAAAACTTCATTTGCCAAATTCCTTGACTTTTCCCTGATTTTACCATGAATAATTTTTAATTTTCCCTGACCAATAATATTCAAGAACTCACATTTTTATTTATAAATTTGCAGAGATTTAAATTGTAAATCTTGAAATTGGAAATTTTTTTATTTTGACACTTTACAATTGAAACTTTCCGTGATTTTGGTGATTTACATTCGAAATTTCTTCAATCTGAAAAATTTTGAATAGAAAACTTGAATTTTCATTTCCAAAGACATCAAAGTTGAATAATTTTTATTTATACATCTTTAAAATTAAAAAGTTCTCATTTGTAAATCTTCAAAAAAATTGTCACCTGTTTTTTTGGTCAGAATTTTTTTCAACCCGTTGAAATGAGAAGTAATTAATTTATTATTTAATCCTATGTTACATTTAATTTTATTATTATTTTAAGAATTTAATCAATTCCAGATAATAAAGAAGAAGGTTTACTTCGAAAAATACAGGCACAAAAATTCTTGGATAGGAACGCGCATTCATATTTTTCTGAATTTTTGAAAAAATAACCCCTTTCGAAAATTTGGCAGAAAATTTTTTAATTTGAGCTTCTTCACCAGTGCAGTTTTTTTTTCTCAAGAAGACGAAATAGTTTTTTGTATTTCTCTACCAATCAAAAAAAAACCAGTTAGAAATGCTTTTTTTCAGAAAATAAGTAAACGCTTTTGAAAAAACATAGTTTAATTTTAATATTAAATTTTCTTCACTAATCATGGTTTAAAAAGATAGAGTTTGGTCCTATCTAAAATAAATAATAATTTTTTGCAAACCTTAAATATGCCTTATTCACCCAATTGAAAAAAACTAATGCATAATTTATAATTACTGCATAATAATTCTAAATCGAATAAAAAAGCGGCCGAAATTATGGACCTTTCTGAACCAAAATATGTATTTTATCCTCATTGTGTACCGTAGACCTTGAAAACTTGATACAAAAAACTGGAAAATATTTCACCATCTGCATCTAAGTAAAAATAAATAAAACCACAAAATGTCGAAATTCGAGCCAATCTATGTATGTTTTAATACCCGACGTCCTTGGAAATCTTACCTCTAACAAAAAAGATCTTTCTCCTTGAGTTTGCCCATCAACGATTTTTAGCAGCATCGTTAAAAAAGTTCTCACCAATAAAAAGTCAACAGTAATAAAAAGAACTTTGTCTTTATATGTGTCTCAAGGAAGTCTTAAGACAAGACAATACGTAACACCTTGTCAATATTTGTTCCCAGTAACCAGGGTAGAACGAAATTAGCATGTTTTGTAATCCTGTAATTAGCAAGTCGCTCTAATTTTGTCATTATCTGCAAGGTGCGTTGCAAATAGAAAGTCTCCTATTCTGAACTGAGGAATCCAAAATCAGGGCAGAAGTGGACCATTTGCAAAAAAATTCTCAATTGAAATGAATGAGGTATTTTCACTTTAAACACCAGCTAACTTCACTTCGTTGAATTCTGAGGGGAAATACATGGGAAATACACTGTTAGAAGTAAGTTCATGAAATTTCATGAAAATGTTAGTGAAGCTTTTTACATTACGGTTAGTGAAAAACTCATTGAAATTGCATGCAGCACTGAAATTTAAATAGTCTTATTGAAATTTCAATGTAAGTTTTGAAACTATTTTAAGAGATAGTACATTGCATTTTTTATAAATGTGCATGAATATCCTATGGATATTCAATGTATATCACATACAAAACATCTAAATTTAATTTCATGAATTATTTTTAAATTTTGTTCGTATTTTCATTTAGGTTTATTAAATTTAATCAAAAATGTTACCTAATTTTCAATGCATGTTTATAAAATTTACGTAAACCACAGTGAAATTTATTCAGCCACCAATAACATTTTGTGTACAAGCAATTGAAACAGGTTTCAGAGTCAATTTTATGAAATTTCAATAACTTCTGCTTCAAAATTAAGTATAAATATGGTCTCAAATTAATTTTCAAAGACAAATTTATGAAATTTGAGGGACATAAGTCATTGAAAACTGACTGAAATTTCAGGAAATTTCTGACAGTGTAAACAGTGGGCCAAATCAATGGGCCAAAACTTTACTTTTGTAATATCTTAGTAATGAATAATATTTATCATCATTTTATCATTTTATTAAATAGCTCTTAAAAATATAAACTATCTTTGAAATACACTTATACAGAAAAAATTAGTTTTTACGAAGATACCCGTGCAGAAATTTCAGAAAGACCGGGGTATCCATAAGGAAGGCCCGATCTGGCCCCGACCAGACCCCTTCTAATTTTTATTTTCAAACATCTCATTAAAATATCATTTATTCAATAAAAAAGTAATCAATTAAGTAAGACTATTAAGCTTTATTATTTAAATATTTCACAAATAATTATTTGCATTGCTAAACACTGAGCCAATGCGCAGCAGTGTTTCGTCCTCAGATATATTGTACATTTCAGAAATCAAACCTGCAAAGAATTTTTATGAATTATTTGTTGAAAAATCACATATTTTGTTGAAAAGTCGTCTTTCTGGGTAAAGAATTATCCTTGTTTATTGAAAGTTCGACATTTTGGTTGAAGCTTCAACTATCTTGTTAAAAATTCATCGTTTTTATCAAAACTGATCTTTTTTGCTGAAAATGTATTTTTCATTATTTAAAAGTAACTGTTTTCCAAGACATTCGATTTTTTAGCTTAAAAACTTCACTATTTTATTGAAAATTCATCTTTCATTTCTAGTTGAATCTTTAACATGTACATTGTAAGATTAAAAATTTCAACTATTTGGTAGAAAATTCGAGTATTTTGTCAAAAAGTCGTCTTTTCGTGTACCAAAATTAATCTTGTTTGTTGAAAATTCAACGATTTGGTAGAAAATTCATATATTTTACTAAAAAGTCGTCTTTCTGGGTAGAAAAATTAATCTTATTTGTTGAAAATTCAACTTATTTGTTAAAAATTCAACGATTTGGTAGAAAATTCATATATTTTGCTAAAAAGTCGTCTTTCTAGGTAGAGAATTATTCTTGTTTGTTGAAAAAATAACTTTTTGGTTGATATTTAACTATCTTTTTAAGAATTCATCTTTTTTTATCGAAAAGGATCTTTTTTGTTGAAAATTCATTTTTTATTGTTTAAAAGTCACTGTTTTCTGAGACATTCGACTTTTCAGTTAAAAAACTTCACTCTTTTGTTGAAACTTCATCTTTCATGATAGAAAAACCAGCTTCTTTGATTGAAAATAAACTTTTTCGATGAAAATTCAACTGCCTTCTAAAAAGTTTGTTTTTCGCCTTGGAAATTTAAATATTTAATTGAATTTTAATCTTTTTTGTTTCGAAACTTGACAATTTGATTGGGAGTGCATCTTTATATCCTGCAAATTCAACTATTTGGTTAGAAATTTAACTATTTTTTTGAAAATCTCATTATTTCTGGGAAATTGAAAAATCTTACGTCCATCACCATCGAGTTTTACTTTGTATTCTTCCCAATGGTCAGGTGCCTCCATTTGACATTCGACCAATTTATATAAAATTGCGTTTGTCTTCTCATTGTAGGGTGGTGGCATGAATTCGGTGACGTGTTTTTTTTTTGTTTATTTGGATAGAATCGTATCCAGTTTACTGGAATACAGTCAATAGTCCTTTCATTTTTCGGGCCTCTTTCAATGAAGTCCACTAACTGGAATGGTCGAACAAGGTTGAGATTCATTGTATTCAATCTGAAGAAAATCCAAAATTTCATTAAATTCTGCTCCACACGATTAAGTATTCCTTCTAATAAATGAATAATTTAACTATCAACTAATCGTATTTTATCTTTGGATAATGCACGTGGAATAATAAATAATAAAAAAGTATTCCAAAGTTGCATGCATTTTTATTTAGAATCCAAGCGTTCAAACATTTGTCATTTCAAATTAAAACTGTTCAAAATTGTGCATTTTTAAATTGGAATCCTTCATAGCTAAATAATTGTAAAACAGAAAAGGTTAAAATTGGAATAATGTCATATGGTAACACACAAATTAATGAACTTACCTTTCGATATATCTTCGCACGCTTCGTTAAAATATACAGGGTCCTTCCATTTACATCATCCACAGCAATTTGAAATCCAACAAAAATTTTTCTTCCATACTATTATTCACTTCAAAATTTGCGTGCAAAAATTTGCAAACACAGCACGACTAGGCCGACGTCTGACGACGCATGGCGAAACAAAAGAGGCGCCCGCGCACTTCAAACGAATTTATATATAATTATACTGTAATTGAGACAGGCAGTAATATGAAACCTAATAAATTCTAATTTTTAAACTAATTTTAATTCACAGAGGGTAAACCAGATGTGGCCCCGACCAGGACCACAACACTAGCCATGATCAGGGCCAAATTGAGCTAACCCGATCGGGGCCACGTCGGGAATCGGGATAAAATTGGGCAGTTAGCAAATTATGGCAAGAATAAACCAAATTTCATGCATTTGGTCCATTGTTTTCCCCTCAGCACTCAACGAAGTGAAGCTAGCTGATGATTTAAGTGAAAATACCTAATAGGAAATGTTGAAATGCCTATTCGAAATTCAAAACAATACATGTGCTGCCTTTTGAATTAATTTCGATTGATTTATATTGCAAAAATTCGAATACTTGAAAAATGAATATAGTCTTAATAAAAAGCGTGCACTCAGGAAACAGGAGAATTTTTTTTTTATTATTCAATTAAAAAATGCACTAAAGAAACCGGGAGTCTTTGAGAAATCTAGAGATTTACGACAAACTGTCACTTAAAATGTTCAGTCCAACGACACGAGACAAGAAACTGCAGATGTCGAAGCTAGAATTATTATACCGAACATTCAGTTTCTAAGTAAACTGAAACATTTTAAGGAAAAACTAGATGCTCGAGAAATATGAGGAAATCGCTAAAAATTTCATATTTCTAGGCAAAATAAATTAATTGTCAAATTTTAACATAATTTTCATTTGAAAAGTATTTAAAAATTGCGCTTTGAATTACAAGTCTTCAATTTACTTTAATAGAATGCTCCACAAACTCACCAATCCTAGATTTTTTTCTAATTGGGAATTTTGAAGATTTGTTTTAACTTTTGCAATTAATAGCGCTCCTTTTCATTCATCTTTTGGTGAAAAAATAATCTTTTTCGCTTGAGAATTCCACTATTTATTCAAAAAATTAATTTGATTGAAAATTTAATCATTCTGTTAAAAATTCAACTATTTTTCTACTATTATATTTTAGTCCATAATTCATCTCTCTCCTTAAAAAACTCTTCTATTTAGTTGAAAATTTAACTTATTTTTAGAATTTAACCATTTTTTTAAATAGTGGTCTTTTTTTATCGAAAATTCGACTGTTTTCTCGAAACTTTATATTTTGAATGGAAAATTCTTCCTTTGTGGATTAAAAATTCACCTTTTATGACAGTGAATTTCATTTAATTTAAAAGTATATTATATTTTTGGTCCGCACTTCAAAAAATGTTTTTTCCAAAATGTTCGACTTTTTAGCTAGAAAACTTAACTCTTGTTGAAAATTTATTTTTGTTTCTAAAGATTCTACTATTCTGTTGAAAATGCAAACTATTTCTACTTGAAATCTTAGGAATATGGTTCGTAATTAATATTGAATATTTAAAGAAACTTATTTCCCTTATTAGTCTCCTATTTTATTGAAAAATCACCCTGTTTTCCCCGTTTTGAGAGCATTTTGGGCTGTGAAGTCTGAAATCACTTTTACAATAATTTACATTATTTATTTTACCTTGGAGTTCTAAAATGTTCAATTCTTCCAAAAATTTATATTATAAAGTAATTAGTGTTGAATAATTATTTGTTTAAATGCTTTAAAGTCAACCGGGACCAATGTAATTTTTGCCCGGGAAACCCGGGAAATAAATTGGAATTTTATCGACTCAATTCACGGACGAATTTTTTAATTCAAATTCACCAGAATTGTCGACTGACGATTTCATTTCTCAATAGCATTCAATCGATTTCAATTGAATCTTTTCTTTTTCAGGGATGAATTGAGAAGGTCATCGAATTAAGTAACCGATGATGTTGTAATGTTTTGAAGGTGTCTCGGTGAAAATGGAAGGGGAATCTGAGAAAGAGAAGGGTTGTCTTAACACTGCGTATGCGAGTGACCAGTGAAAGTGTAACACTCGGATGACCCAAAAAAGATAATGATCCCTTTCATGTAAAAAAAGAACAGATCAGCTGGGATGTCAGGGTTACGGCAAGATTGAGCCAAGAAAAGCAAAGGAGTGTGTTACAGAATTCCAAGAAATGGTAGGAGGAATCCCCGTAGAGGTAACGACCGATGGATCACTATCACACCGCGAGGAACACCAGTTCGCGACTAGCATCATACATGGGTAGAAGGGAAGACCCTGAGAAAAAAAGGCATCGATTCAATCGATGCAAATTCGAAAATTGATGGATAGAGGATTAAATGGAATTTTAAATTTTTGATAGAGGTTTCATATCTGAAGAAGGGGAAAGAATGCATTCTGGGGTGGTTGAAAGGTTGAAAGGATCCTTGAGAGCCGAATTTCGGTGACAGGATATGTTGACAGCTCTTAGTGGCAGTGCAAAGTGCGAATGTGTTCAATGTGTCAAAGCGAGCGAACTGTGGCAATCCCACGTGATTGGAAACAGGTGAATTTTATCCGAAATTCCGCTGGATGGAGTGAACTTTCTGTCATCCTACTGATGGTAATTCTTCTGTCTGCGATTGAAGGTACGAAGTTTGATGATTTTCATGGTTTGATGATTTTACACGGTCAGCTTGAACTGATTCCGCCTCAAAAGTATTTCATTATCTCAAATTTTTTCTGAATTTGTTTTGGCGAAACCTCCCGAGTACTTTAAGACATGAATGAAAAAAAATCATGGGGTCCCTTTTTAAGAAACCTCAATTTTTTATTTTTTGCGGAGGTTGTTGAGTATATTCCCGTTGAAATCATTCGAAATTTGATTTTAATTAGTATAAACCAGAATGGCCAAAGAACTTCATTTTCAAAATTCCTTGATTTTTCCTCAATCATTTTTCAATTTTCCCTGACTGTCAATACACAAATACCAAAATTTTAATCTTGTACCATTTTTAACATTGAAACTTTGATAAACGCAATAAAACAAGGTCCAGTATTCTGTTCCGGCAAAATATGCCGGATTTTAATTTTCCTCGTCCGGCATATTTTGCCAGATTTTAATTTTCTCTTCCGGCATATTTTATCGTGTACTAAATTGAATTCCAAGGAATTTATTATGAATTCCAAACGATTTATTATTATTTCCAAACAATTCTAGATTAATTGCAACGAGTTGAAAAATCTATATTTGCAAAAATATGTCGGACAATAGAAAATTAAAGGGAGATATTGGTGACAGGTGGAGGTTATGTGTCATCTGTACATATCTGTATTCAAATCTTTTCACACATTTTTTTAAATTATGGTATTAGATCGGTCATTTTTGTGACCAGTCACAGGCGTGCCTTCCCGCCCCCCACGAGACGTTGGAAAGAAATAAGGGTTTAAACCAACAATATTTCAGTAACCAGTCACAGGGGAGCCTTCCCCCCCCCCCCCCCCCCCACGGAACGTTGGGAAGGGATAGGGGTTTGAACCAACATTATTCCTGTAACCAGTCACAAGGTCTTGCCGGAAGAGAAAATTAAGATCCGGCAAGATATGCCGGAACAGAAAATTAAAATCCGGCAAAATATGCCGGAAGAAAGTATTAAAATCCGGCATAATATGCCGAATCCGTATACACTACGATAAAACAATTTCAGAATACATTTTCAATATTTCAAAATTATTTATTTATTTCAATCTATAAAGTTGAGTTTTCTACCATAGAACATGAATTTTCAATTCAAAAGAACGAATTTTCCTTCCGAATAGACGAATTTTTAACAAAACAGTTGAATTTTCCGAAAAATAATTGTATTTTCAACAACATATTTGAATTTCTAACCAAATAGTTAAATATATAACCAACAAAGATGAATTCTCAACCAAATAGTCAAGTTTTCAAACAAAAGAGATTAAAGTTCGATAAAAATAATTTGCGTTTTCAACCAAAAAGTTGCATTTTTAAGCTAAAAATGCGAACGTTTTCAAAAATAGTTGATTTTTAAGCCCGAAAAGATGAATTATTAACAAAAAAATTGATTTTCAATTAAAGAACATGAATTTGCAACAAAAAAGTTAATTTGTAAGAAAAATGTTAATTTGTAATCAGGAAAGATGAATTTACATCAAAGCAGTTTAATTTTCAACAAAAAATTCATTTTTAACCAAGCAGTTGCACTTACAACCAAACAGTTGAACACTGAAGCAAAAGAGACGAATTATCAAAGAAAAATGAAATAGCCGAAATTTCATTGAAAAAAAAATGCAACCAAGAAATCAATTTTCAACAAAATAGTTGAATTTGTAACCAAATAGCCAAATTTACAACCTAGAAAGATGAATTCTCAAGAAAAATTTAATGATAACAGTTCAATTTCTAACTTAAGAATTGAATTTTCAACAAAATAGTTCAATTTGTAACCAAATAGTTAAGTTTACAACCTAGAAAGATGAATTCTCGACAAAACACTCAATAATTGATATTTCCACACACAAATTTTATTAAAAGTGATAGGTTTTAAAACCAAAAAGATGAGTCTTAAACAAAGAAGATGCATTTTCAACAGAACACACGAACTTTCAAACCAATAGTTCAATTTTCAACTAAAGAATTTAATTGTTAACAAAATAGTTGAATTTTCAACCTAATAGTTAAATTTGGAACCTAGAAAAATGAATTCTCAACAAAAAATTCAATAGTTAATATGTCTATCAAAAAAGATAAAATTTGTATCAAAAGAGATAAATTTTAAAACAAAAACGATAAATACATTTCCAACAAAGAAGGTTAATTTTGAATAAAGTATATGAACTTTTAAACCAATAGCTCAATTTTCAACCTATAAAAATGAATTCTCAACAAAAACTGTAATAATAGATATCTTATCCAAAAAAAAAGATTAGATTTCTACCAAAAGAAATGAATTTTAAAACCAAAAAGACGAATTTTCAACAAAATGCATGAATTTTCAAACGAGTATTCGCATTTTCAAAAAAATAGTCAAATTTTCAACCAAAGAGATGAATTTTCCAACAAAAAAGACGAATTTTCAACACATAAAGGTTTTTTAGTCTAGTATGAAAAAAAAATTCCAAGGAATCAAAACACCAACTAATTTCAACAAAATAGTTGAATCCTCAACCAAAGAAAATTAATTTTCACCATCATAGAATATTTTATAAACGGAATAAAACAATTTAAATTTAAAATTTAAAATATTCAATTTATTATCCTTGGCAGTTATTTAAAGTGCCTCTTATAGAAATTCCCTGGCTTTTGCAAGATTTTTTTTTTTTTAAATCCCCGAATTTTCCCTGATTTCCAGGTTTTCCCTGATTTATGGCCACCCTGTATAAACCCTTCAGTTTGGCATCCAAAACATCCTCTAATAGTTAAATTAACATCATGTATCATTCAAAAGACTTTAAAATCTTCTACAACAGGTGCAAAAAGTCACTTTATTTTAAATTCTTTCTTCTCAGTGCAATGTGCGCCTAAATAGTCACAACAACAGTTAAAGTGCACGAAGTTCCATGTAAAACTGAGACAAAAAATTGTTTTATTTGAAAAGATCCAAAAGTTTGCAGATTACTGGTCCATAGTTTAGGAGATATAAGTTTCAGAAGTGATTTGTTATTGAAAAATTGCCTCAAACAGAATTTAATTTTAGTTTCCGTGAAATATCTCATGCTTTGTTAAATCAGAGTAAATTTCCCGAAGATCTAAAAAATAATAAAAAATGATGTTCTGATAAGTCTGAAGTTATCAGGTCTCGAAAATTATTTTTTTCTAAATTCACTTCTGTAATTTTTGTTCAAGTCCAAAACGTGATTCTGCCTGGAAACTAGCTAAAATCTGGACAATTTTCATGTATTAAAATTCCTCACGAACTCCTAGATAGCGCCAAGACTGGTACTAGACAGCAGGAAGGTTTGAATCAAACACGTAGTAAAACTAGACAACGCCAGTGTAGCGCCAGGCTAGTATTGCGTGAATAGACAGGCTTGAGAAAAACTGTACTGGCTTTAGCATGATTCAAGACTGCCGCGAAATTTTTCCACGCGGGTAATCAGAGTAGTACGTTATGGCTACACGAAATGTTCAAAATTTCGAAAAAATATTGTCACCTGTTTTTTTGGTCAGAATTTTTTTTCATTTTTTCTTGAGAATTGTCTCATTGGTTTTCACAACCTACATATATTCCATTCATCAAAATCGGTTGAGTTTCTTTCGAGAAAAAATACTTTTTTGATTTTTCTCTCCCACTCCACAACTTCAAAAAATAGTGCGATCACAAGGTTAATATTTTGAGAAATCTTATTTAACGTAGGCCGCAAATCATGGCATTAATTCAGGATTGATACGGGTGCAACTTTTAAATTATTATTTTTAATGGCAAAAATCTGTGGAAAACAATAAGCGAAAAGCACTTAGCAACATGCGAAAATAAACTTTGCGCTTGTCTCAAATATAAATTAATGTTGGTGCTTACGTGATATAAAATTTCCCAAAACATTATCCTTGAAACTGCATTTTTTCAGAGCTTATGGAGGACAAAAGAGCAATCAAAAAATTAATTTCTCGATAACAGCTCCACCGTTGTTAGTGAACAAAAAATATGTTGTCGAAGATAATAAGAAAATTTTCGAGAAAAATTCTTTAAAAATTCTGCCCAAAAAACAGGTGAAAATTTTGTATTGAAATTTTGAAACAAAAATTTAACCATGATGCATCACTCTGATTAATTTGGGAGAAATATGCAAGCAACTTAATGCTGACCTTTATGACTTATATTTTTTTCAACAAAATCAGTTTGTCCGCCTACGAGAAAAATGCTTTTTTTAAATTTTCTTCTCCCATTTCTAACTCCCAAGAAAATGAAATTTTATGGTTGAAATTTATGGCTGAAAATAGGTTGTTTTTATCATTCAATATTACTTCCAATATGTTTTTTAATAATATGCTCAAATTATAACCAAGTTTCACGATTATTAAGACCATCTTGATTACTTCTTTATTTCGACAACCTTACGAAACTTTACTTCGATTTATAATATTTTATTTTGGTCTTTTATTCAATTTCGACCACTTTTAAGTTGAAGTTGTTCCATTTTCAACATATAATTTTCAAATTTTACATTATACATTTTCCATTTTTTCATTTTCATTCGCTCAAAATTCATTTCCATAAAAATTGTAAACTTTTGAATGTTTAAAAAATAAAAATGTAGCTAGGAGTGTTGCATAAAATTTATGAATAATTGAAAATAAATTGTCCAAATTCATCAATGTCAATTTCACTGAATAAAATTGACCAATTATAATTTAAAAACAGAATTGAACCATCGTAAATTGTGAGCTTTAAAATTTTCAGAATTGTGAATAGAAGCATTTAAATCGATATTATTCAATTTCCAAATCTTTAAAATTAAACATGTTCAATTTTCAACATTTAATTTTGATTGCACAATTTTACGATTTTTAAATTATATTTGGTAAATTTTCGAAACTTTATTTCAAAATTATGCATTCTCAAAATTGAAGTTTCCAAATTGTACATTTTCATTTACTGAAAACTGCTTAAAACACATTTAAATAAAAATTGAAAGACTTGACCGAACAGAAAAAGACGTAGATAGGAGCTTTCCAATAGATAAGTAATTTAAAATAAATGATTCAAATTGTACAATTTCAATTTCACTGTATGAAATTAAATAATTATTATTTACAACAAATTGGAATTGAACCATCACTGTGAAATTTTCATTTTTAATTTGTTCCATTAGAACGCTTACAATTTTATAATTTTAATTCGATGAAGAATAAAGAAAATGTTCAATCCAAAATTACACAACTTTCCTGATAAAATCTTTGAAATTGAACTTTCTGAATTTAAAACGTTCAAAAAGCTAGAATTTGAACTTAAGTGGGTAAATTTGAACATTTACGATTTGCAAGTGTTACAAATTTAAAAAAATTTAAATATGACGTCTGTTTATTAAAGCTTACGTTCTTAATTGAACTGTTTTCATTTTTATCTTATCTTCTTAAGCGATGAGGTATACTTTATAAATGACATGAGTAATCAATTTTAAATCTGTGGCATTAAAAAAAAGAATTCTAAATAAATCTATCAAACTTGAACCTTTTGAATCTACATTCCTTCAAAATTGTGAATTTTATAATTTTATTTCAATAAAAGGGCTATAATTTTTCTAAACTTGTAAAACTATTCAAAATGTTCAGAAATTAATAACTTAAAATGCTCAATTTTTCAAAACTAAATTGTGATTCTTCAGTTTGAAATATAAAAAAAGAGTAATAAGATTTTGTTTCCGTTAATTCTCTTGAAGTTCTTATTGCATTTTTATTGCAGCGAAAATTTAATTATTGCTCTACGCATATTCATATGTTTTGACCCTGATGCATCTCGATTCGCCCTGAGTTGTGGGAAATTAACTTTCCATTCATTTTCTGATAAAGAATGTTGGGAGTAACTATAGTGAAAGTAAAAATAGTAAAAACCAATACTTACTAAAATTGTTTCACTTTAAAATTTAATGGATTAAAAACCTGTGGAACAAAGTGGGCTGGGGGATTCAAGGATTTTTCTATGCTGTTTTACAAGGGGGGGGGGGTCAAAATCATTTCTTATATAACATATTTGTTTGAAAATTCAACAATTTTGTTGAAAAGTCACCCATTTTGGTTGAAAATTCAACTGTTCCGTTAAAAATTCATCTTTTTGGTTTGAAAATCCTCCAATTTGATTGAAATTTTTTTTCAATTTTGTCTGATTAAAATTGTAACCACTTTATTGAAAATTCGTCTTTTTGGTTTTAAAATTCATTTCTTTCTGTAGAAATTTCATCTTTTTCAGTTTGAAATGCAACTCTGGTTAAAAATTATTCTGTTTTGATTGAAAATGAACTTTTTTGTCAAAAATACCACTGTTTTGTAGAAACTTCGTATTTTTGGTGCAAAATTTCAACAATCTGGTATAAAATTAAACTATTTGGTCGAAAGTTAAACTACTTCTTTAAAAGTTCATTTCTATGATTGGAAATTGAACTATCTTGTTGAAAATTCGTATCGTTTATGGGTAAAAAATTTCTTTTTTTATATGTCAATTTAACTTCCTCTTCTCATTTTTGGTTGAAAATTTATCACTGTCAGAAAACAATGCATATGTTTTATTCAAAAGTCATCATTTTCTGTCGAAAATTCATCCTTTTATTTGTAAATGTAACTGTCGTGTTGAAAATGTATTTATTATGTCGAAAGTTTTTTTTTGTAGAAAATCAATACTTTTGGTTGAAAATGTATGGAATTTAATGAAAATTCATCTTTTTTGGTGAAAAAAATAAACTTTTTATTTTAAAATACAACTTTTTGGTTGCAAATTAATCTGTTTTTGTTGAGGATTTAACTATTCTCTTTAAAAAAAACGTATTTTTTGGTTTAATTAAACTGTTTTTGATTTAATATAAAAATATTTTCTTGGTTAAAATATCAAATAATACATTTTTTATTGATAATTTATCTTTTTGGTTGAAAATTCAACAAAATGGTAGAAAGTTAAACTACTTTGTTGATTCATAAGAAACAGGAAGATTTTACCAAAAACCTCCCCTCCACCCAAATCGTCTTACGTTATTTTTGGGTGGCCTCTAAGTATATTCACGAAAAAAATTTAGTCGACAAAAATTACCTTAGATATGGGTAGGGAGGGGAGTCAAAACTTATGGACCCTGGAAAAGACGGGGGGGGGGGGGGCCGTTGTTCAAAATTTCGGAAAACAACTTCACGTAATTTATGCATGGTCCCTTTCAAGGTTTCCTAATCTTTTCATCTAGAAACTTACATTTGAAAAATTAAAATCTTACAAAAAGATGGTGATTTAACATTTGTATGTAACAAAAATAGTTCATAAAAATGTAAATAATGAAATAGAAGTAGACTTTAATTCAAAAATATAAAAATCAATAAAGAGGGAGTGGATTTGAGCCACTCTGAAGTTAACTGACGAACGCAGCTCAGCTCTCACGTGCGGAGAACCGTGAATCGGCCCGACATGTGAGAGCCGAGCTGCGCTCGTCAGCTATCTTAACAGTGCAGTGGCTCTAATCCGCAATAAACCTTGATCCAAATGAGTCACAAAATAATTATTCTAATTCTGAGCATTTGTCTCCCAGTCATTTCGTTTCTATCAACCTCTCTTTCCTTAACTTTAATCACATTTTCTATTTTTTAAATATTCTCTGTAATAATAATTTCTTGTATAACTTTCAAGCAAAATGACCAAGCATAAATAAAACAATTTCTAAAATCTCAGAGTGAGAATTAAATTAAAAAGTAAACTCCGACCTTTAGTGAAAATAAATCTTGGTGCTAACGAACTATTTAATTAACGCTATTCTCAGCGAAGTAACAAGCGCATTAACGCGATTTTTATCATATAGCAGAACGATGTGTATGAGATAAGTAACCCACATACCTACATCTGTACTGACTCGGTATATATACACTCAGAAAAAATATTCTTTGATTTAAGGAAAACTTCTTTGAATCAAAGAAAAATATTTATTAGCTCTGTCAACAAAAATTTCTCTAATCCAAAGAAATTTCTTTTCATTTAAAGAAATTTCCTTGGTTTAAGAAAATGTTTTTTTTTGTGTTCCATTAAAAATGTTTCTTTTATTTAAAATGGCTGGAAACACAACACGCGAGCTAAGCGTGCGATTATAATTTTTTAACCTGTGCCATATTTCAATTAAAATATAAAACTAATTTTAATTTTTTATATTTCATGGCAAATATTATTTTACACAGTAGGGAAGCAAGGACAGTATTTTATAGTTGATGAAGATTGATTTCTCAACTTCTAAAATAACATATATATAAAAAATAAAGTTAAACAACCACCGCAGGGTACCACTAAGAGCAACTGCCATCTAAAAAAAAAAGATGTCAATAGCCCCCAGTGGAACCGCGGTAAAATACACCTATGGCCACGTCTCACATCCGTGAGATGGGTGGTCACAGGGCACGACGAAATCACAACGACAGGCCGGCGAAACCCTCGTGTGTCTTGAGGACACGAAGCGACCCAAGGATGACAGCTTTCTGCATCCATCTCGCAAGTGCCTTGGCATATTTTTGGCACGCGGGTATGGCTTTGAGGTTACGAACCAGTGATAGTTTAGCACCTCCGAGAGCACCTATCACAAGGACAATTACTCGTACCGAATATTTTGGGTACAGTCGTTGCAGCTCTCTTTTAAGGTCTTGATACCTCTCCTCTTTTTCTTTCTCCTTTGCAGTGATATTGTATTCGGACGGAGCCGAGAATTCGATCACGAATATAGTTCGTTTCTCGAAGTCTTGGAGAACAATGTCAGGCCTCGAGTGCGCAACGGAGACTGCTGCCCGAAAATCATAGTTCCAGAAAATCTGGCACTTCTCGTTTCGGACAATTGACTCTATATCCCTTGGAGCGTTCGGCAGGGCAGGGTCGCGACCAACACCATAAGAGCGACAAAGGTGGTAATAAAGTACTCTTAGGGCCGCGTTATGTCTATAGATATACGTTGTTCCTGCGTGGGTTGGACACCCCGATAGTATGTGTTCTAGGTACTCAGCGTGTGCATGACACGCTCTGCACCTATCACTGGGAACTTCTTGACATAAAATGCGGTGACGGTATGCTAAGGTGGAGATGACACCGTCCTGGCATGCGAAAATAAAGCCCTCTGTACCTGAATTGAGCCCTGATGATTTGAGGAAAGCAAAAGTTTGCTCCTTCGACAAGGACTGTTTTTCTACATTTCTGTAAAAGTTTCCGTGCATATGCTTGTCGAGTAGCTCTTGGTGAAATTTTCCAACCTCTGCTTTCTTCACTTCGGCTTTTAGACGTGAAGCATCTAGATGGAGTAATGCACTTTCCTCACTTCTGATATTAAAATTCAGGCCAAGGGTCTCGGCAGCTTGCTCCGCGGCTTTGTAAAGGAACGCTCCTTCGCCAATCATCTCGTGGTTTCTGACCATCTTTAGGAGAGGATCTCTGCCATTTGCAACGATGTAAGCTGTACTCAAAATAATTCGGTTATGAAGACACTGGAGATTCAGAAGTCCGCGTCCGCCTTGACGGCGTGAAATGTATAATCGCGGAACTGACGAATTGATATGCAAGCTT
>CAKNXH010061057.1:411913-509306 GCA_932178445.1 Andricus quercusramuli | reverse complement strand
GGTGTTGGTCGCGACCCTGCCCTGCCGAACGCTCCAAGGGATATAGAGTCAATTGTCCGAAACGAGAAGTGCCAGATTTTCTGGAACTACGATTTTCGGGCAGCAGTCTCCGTTGCGCACTCGAGGCCTGACATTGTTCTCCAAGACTTCGAGAAACGAACTATATTCGTGATCGAATTCTCGGCTCCATCCGAATACAACATCACTGCAAAGGAGAAAGAAAAAGAGGAGAGATATCAAGACCTTAAAAGAGAGCTGCTTCGACTGTACCCAAAATATTCGGTACGAGTGATTGTTCTTGTGATAGGTGCTCTCGGAGGTGTGAAATTATCGCTGGTTCGTAACCTTAAAGCCATACCCGCGTGCCAAAAATATGCCAAGGCTCTTGCGAGATGGATGCAGAAAGCTGTCATCCTTGGGTCGCTTCGTGTCCTCAAGACACACGAGGGTTTCGCCGGCCTGTCGTTGTGATTTCGTCGTGCCCTGTGACCACCCATCTCACGGATGTGAGACGTGGCCATAGGTGTATTTTACCGCGGTTCTACTGGGGGCCATTGACATTTTTTCAAGATGGCAGTTGCTCTTAGTGGTACCCTGCGGTGGTTGTTTAACTTTGTTTTTAATTATATATATATATATATAATTTTTTTACGATATATATAGACAATTAAAAAGTTGAATTCTTGGTCAAAAATACCAATCTTTGACTAAAATTACTAGCATAACCTATTGTTCTTCAAATAGTGTAAATATTTTTTTAATCTAATGACTTTTTTTATTAACAATAGCAATTTCAGACGGCAAATAGTAATATAACATACAGAATTTTTGAGGATTGTGAATCTTCATTTAAAACTAATTTTTCCTGTTAAAAAACACCGATTTACGAAAAGGAACTTTAACAACCGTTGAAAAATGTTCTAGATTTTTTAAAATTATTTTGGATATCTTTTGGAATTTTTGAAATATTTTAAAATATTCTCTTCAAATAAATGTTGTAAAATGGAAAATTATATAAAATATTCCGAGAAATCTTAAGAAAATTTTTTTGTTCTCTTGAAACCTTTCAAAATTCTTAGAAAGCTTCTAAAGTTTTTGATCGAAATCTTCAAAAATCAACATTTTGTTTTAAATAAAGTTATTTTTGTATCCTTTCAAAAGTTCTAAATATTTCTTGAACTCATTCTAATTTTTTCTTAAATTTTGTAATCTTGAAAAATGAAAAGTTTTGCTTTGAAATTTCGAGAAATCATTTGAAATGTTATCGAAGCTTTTTAAATATTTTGTTTAAATTAATTTGTTAACAAAACAGTTAATGCATTTTTTTCCCAAGATTCCAGGGAAAATTTAGGTTATCTTAAAAACTTCAAAATCCTTGAAAAACTTCAAAATTTTATTTCCAAATCTTCAAAAATCTACATTTTGATTCAAAGTCGGTAACGATAATTTTTTCGTAATTCTAAGTTTTTGTTCATAATTTAATTTTTCTTATCTCTTTGAATGTGTGCACAAGTTGACAAATTATAGTCTGGTAGTAAAATGTTAAGAACAGAATTATTTTCCAATATTAAAAAATAATCAACATTTTATCTTTTAACAATAATGTTTAGAAACATTCAGAAATAATTTTTATCTTCAAAATAGAATTAATGATTTTGAAAATTTTATTTACAAAATTCATGATGCAAGAAATTCCTAATCATCATTAATAGATAAATACATGTTATTATTTTTTTTTATTATACCATTAAGCCATTTCCCTTTCGGGGTAGGCGTGACTTGCTCGGTTGGAAAATAGTAGATAGGTATGTAGGTATGAAGTAGGTCGGTATATGGGTATAAGGCAGATAGGTATGTAGGTTTTTAGGTATAGACCTTATTTATATATAATAAAGGCAATATTATTGAACAATGATTTACAATATAAATTTTCTCCTTTAAAAATAAATTTTCAGAATGAAAATTCCTCATTTGAAAATTGCAATTTTCCTAACTCCAGAAAAATCAAAAGAACAAACTGAAAACAGCAGTATGCAACCAATCAGGTAGTCAACAACAATGAGTGCAAGATTTTCGATAGTTTCGTTCCACCTATTTTTTTAGATAGGATTTTCTTTAATTTAAAGTTATTTTTGGTTGAGTGAAAAACATTATGTTAAAGGAACGTTTTCTTCAATTCAAGACAAATATTTGTATGAGTGTAGTGTAACGATTTATTGCTGGTTTGTTGAACCGTAAAATCCCAAAAATGTCAGTTTTGTTATTCACAATCAAGAATTGAATGCTAAGATTGTATAAACTTAAGGAACGAACATACATATAAAATATAAAATCTGTTAATTAAATAAACATGGAACCTTAATGAAATCACTGTTAGAAAATAAAATGTGTTAATAAATTTAAGTATTTAGTTTCACAAGTGTATAATATGCATTTTATGATTTCTTCAGGATCTGAAATGTTGCGCAATCGAACAAAGTTTGGGTAGTCCGTATTTAAAAGTGTGTAGTCCAAAATTAAAAAGGTGTGCAATGAAAAATTAACTTTATTTTTTAAGCAAAATTTTCAGCTATCTAGCCTAATATTTTGAAATTATTAAACATAAACTTCAACGTTTATTTAAACTTTCATTCTTTAATCTATAAATTATCAAAATTCCTATTTATTTATCACAGGCTTCACAGTCTTTCCCCATTTCCACTTTTGACGGCGAACTAAATTACTAGAACCCAATCTGAAACTCCTGCCATTTTTCGTTGAAGGTTCATTCTTTTCGGCTGAAAAGTCTACTATTAAATTTTTGGTTAAAAGTTCATCCATTTTGTTGAAAATACCACAATTTCATTAAATTTTTCTTTCTTGACAACATTTTTTTTTTGTACAAAATGTAACTCTTGTTGAACATTTGTTTTTTTGGTTTGAAAATGCATCTCTTTTTCTAGAAATTTAATCTTTTTTTGGTTAAAACTGCAACTTTGCGGTTGAAAATTAGACTGTTTTGGTTTAAAATTAACTTTTTTTACTAGAAAATTTGCCAATAAGGTAGAAAATTCAACTTGATTATAATAAACTTGGTTATAATTGATTATTTCATTAAAAAATTTATTTCTTCGGTTGAAAATTTATCTATTTTGTTCAAAAATTTATTTTTGTTGAAAATTAATCTTTCTAACTGAAAATTTAACTATTCCATTTCTTGTTCTAAATTTGCTTTTTTTAGTTTAAAATTTAACTGTTCGTTTGAAAATTCTTTTACTTTGTTAAAAATTCGTCATTTTGGTAGACAACTAATCCTCTTGGTTGAAAATTTAACCATTTGGATGAAAATTGTTATATTTTGTTGAAAGTTCGTCGTTTTGGTTAAATTCAACTGTTTTTTATTTGAAATTAAAAACTGTTTAGTTTAAATATCAGATATTACAACTTTTGTTGAAAATTCATCTTTTTTGGCACACTAGATTTGGATCAGAGACCCCAACAACCTATGAACAGCCACTTTTACCAATATTCGTTGGAATCTGAGTGAAGCATCCACACACCTATGTTTTTTTCAAAATTTTCAAGTGAAAAATCACCATTTCGAAAATGATAACTACTTTTATGATGAAAACCAAAAGTATACTGTCAAACTACACGATTTTTGTGCACCGATGGCACCGATGGGTTATTGGGTTAAAACTTCATTCCTTTGGTTGGAAATTTAACTATTTTTGTCAAAAATTAGTTTTTTTTGTTGTCGTTGAAAGTTCGCATTTTAGACAAAATCGAGTGCCAAGCACGAGATATGTGTTGAGAATGTCTTCGTTAAAGTCGAAGGAGCTTTAACAAAAGAGAATTCACAATCACCAAATTACAGTTGTCAATACTTTGACCTTCAATTTTAAAAGGTCTGTGCCCACATGTGGGTGAAGAACAGAGACCGAGCGCGGAGCGCGAGGTAAATACATTATCGAGTTTGAAGCGTGAGATTCAAAAGTCGCGCGCCGTAGCCGCACTCACACTTGCGAGCGAAGCGAGTCGCGCGCGATGAGAATATGTCCGCTCAGCGGGCAATTTTTTTTGGTTAAATGTAACTGTTTTTGATTTAATATTAAAATGCTTTTTTGTTTGAAATATCAGCTATTGAATTTTTTGTCAAGAATTCATGTTTTTTTGTTTATTAATTGAACTGCTTTATTAATTCCTAAGAAACAGTAAGATTCATGATCAATTCAAGAAAAAAAGATACAATTTATGCACGGCCCTTGATGCTATTTAAACTTATAATTCTGATGATTCAGAAATTAAAATAAAAAAATTTAATTAAAATTTCAGTCTCCATTTTTATAATCAATTATTTGGCGTGGGAAAAGTTAGGATGGAGATGAAACTATGATATTCAAAAAGGACAAAGCGTTTTCACTTATGAATGCATATAAAAGTTAATGTGGCCAGTGACGTTAATTGGATCTCTTTAGAGGTAGAAGGGTACTCGGTCGTGAACCTTCGCCACCTTAGAATAAAAATTTCTCCAGGAGGAGAAGAAAGTGTCGCGAATTAGCACACTTCAACCTACGCTGAAAAGTTCTTCGAGAACAAAAACAAACTTGAGAAATAGCGTGTCTATAGGTCTGTTATATATAATTATGTATATCAGCATAGCCTTTAAAATTAGATTACACTCTTTGCCGACTCAAACTTGAGAAAGGTAAAGGTCCTTTAGATTTTTTTTCTTTCTCAACTATTGAACTACCAAAGCTATTTATAATTTGTTATACTTGTCACTATAGTTCCAATTCATATTAACAAAAAAATGTATTCTTGTTCCCTAAAAAAAATTTAAAAACTAGTATAGTTGCAGATTTTCCAATATTTTGTTTCCAATCTGAAATTAAAAGATTAATAAAAAATGAATGTTATTACTCCGGGAAAGTTTTTTTCAAATATGTTTAAATATGTCATTTTGAGCATTAAAAAGTATCCTTTTTTAATTTTTCGCGGGCAAATGAGGCACAAAAAATATAGGACACGCCTATTCCGCCCGTGCAATAGTACGTTATTTCACTTACTTTGGTGCCGATAAGTGCTTTTTCTGCAGAAAAGGGGTAACCCAGAAGAAATGTGACAAACCTTTTTTCCCTCTTGCAAATATTGATATATTTTTGCGATTCCTGTGGGCAAAATAAGGTTAGGTTCCGCGGGCAAAATAGCCACTCCGTAAAAAATACTGCATTTTTTTGCAGAAGCTTTAAATATTTCTGCTGAGAGAAGAAAAATCAGATTGAATATTTTTGTAATTGTTGGAATGTTCAATGTATTATTGCTTTTGAAACGTGTAACATTCCCTTCTCTCCTGAAAAAACCTTTCACAGCTTTCGCCAGCCCCAAAAATCTCTCCTAAGTGTAAAATCCCCTTATCCAACTCTCTCCAGCCCCAAAAATCACATCTCAGTATAAAATTCCCCTACCAGCCCCGAAAATCATCCCTGAGTGTAAAATTCAAAAGCCCCAGAAATCACCCTTATAGTGTAAAATTCTCCTGTTAAGCTCTACTCAGCACCAAAAATCACTTCTAAGTCTAAAATCCCCTTATTCAACCCTCCTCATCCCCAAAAATCACATCCAAGTGTGAAATCCCCTGGCCAGCCCCGAAAATCATCCTTGAGTTTACAGTCTTGAGTGTAAAATCGCCCAGCTCTCACGAGCCGCAAAAATCACCCCTGTCGAGCTCTATCCAGTCCCAAAAATTACTTCTGAGTGTAAAATCCTCTTTTCTGGCTTTCCCCAGCCCCAAAAATCACTCCTAAGTATAAAACCCCCTTATCCAAACTCTCTTCAGCCCCAAAAATAATAGCTAAGTGTAAAATCCTCTTGCCTTAGCTGATTTCTTTCCCATATGGCAACTAGTGTCTCTTCTCTGCCACATTCTTTAAGGATTATCTCGTTTCGGACTTTGTCCATCCGTGTTTTTCCGCATATTGTACGCAGAGATTTCATGCCATTCGCGTGAATGTTACTCTTGTCCTTTTCTTGACAGGTCCATGTCTCGCTACCGTGTAGTACAGTCGGTACAAATATAGAATTATGTTTGGCCATTTTAGCTTTTTTTGGTATGTTTTTATTTCTGAGAATGGACCCTGCTCTACCGATAACCTTTTTACCCTCATTTACGCGCCTATCTAACACCCCATCTATTTTTCCGTCGCTAGTGAATAGGCTACCCAGATATTCGTACTTGTCAACTTGCTCTCATCTCTCATCATTTAGGACAATGTTGCAAATTGGTTTCTCACTTTTTTCTTCAAACAACATGATTCTTATTTTATTTACATTAATTTCGGAGCCCATGTTCTTCATGCTTGTATTAAGTTTATTTAACATTCTTTGAAAGTCCTCGATTGATTCTGCCATAAAAATCTTGTCATCTGCGAAAGCTAACCCACGTACCTTCACTGTTTCGAGGATCTACACGTTCTTCGTCGAAGAGGGCCATTCTTAGACACTCATCCATAAATATGATAAATGGCCATGAGGACATAACGCATCCTTGTTTCACGCCTTGGATAATATCGAACCAGTCACTCAGTTTTCCATTAACACTTACACTTGCGTTGCTACCTGCATATATTGTTCTCATTGCTTGTATAGGAGCCATCCATTGGCTCCGTACTCTTTAAGGACTGACAAAGAAACTTTTGAATGATCTTGTACGAGTTCCTGCACAGGTTCCTTTGCGAAGAAAATTGAGGCGCAGGTTTCTGTACAGAAACGTCTATAGGATCCCATACAGAAAGCCATCAATGAAACCTTTGGAAGGACCCTGTACGGAAACACGTATAAGGTCTTCGCGGAAATCTTCGCGGAATAGTTCCTACGCAGGTTCAACTATAGGATCCTGTACAGCTATCCAACAGACGTGCTGTGTAATGATAAAAAAATTATAAGCCCCCTTATCGCCCCTGGAATCTTGTTATAGTGTATAAACTGTATGGGTTAATTTAAATAATGCAAAGTACTTTTTAATTGAATTCGATTTCATAAAAAACATATTTTTCATTGCTATGTCAACATCACAAATTTATAAGCATTTTCAAAAATTGGACTTTTTATATGGTCAAGCGAATATACAATCTATCTAAATTGGTCTTTACTCGATTGGTGACGTCACAACGAAGTAATGTGGCATTTAGTCCTCTAGAGAACTAAGTCATGCCATGCGCGTCCCCAATCTACCCCTTCTCTCTGAAACTGCGCATCGCAACTTAGATTCTTCCGAACGAACGTGGTCGCTCGTTCCGGCGCGCTGTTGGGGAAATCATCGTGTGAAACGAGCGGGATACGTATCCCGCTTGTTGCACAAGCTACTATTAAAGATTGTAGTTGTAAAATCTATCTTAATTAAGTTTGATTACTTGAATTCTTTGTCATATGTTTCTTGAACTGAACACATTACTTTTTTGTATTTCAAAGTTTTGGACACTTTCCTTCCACTGATTATTCTTATTATTGAATATATTATTCAGATAATATTACATTTCTCATAAATCTAAAATTTGCAGACATTTCATTTCAAATGGCAAAAAAGACAGATCCATTTAATCATGAACACGGGTTCCCCGTCAACAATAGTTTCGAGATAGTAATAGTTTCGAGACATCAATCGAAAATGGCGTCATTTACTTTTTAATAATTGGATACTTATTTTTTAAATATTTTAGTTAGATCGAGAGTCTTATGATTCTTTTAATTTGGCAAAAATTCCGTTAAACTTTACTAGCCTAGAATAGGGTTTTCGGAACTTTTTTTTTAATATTGTTTTTAAATATTGTACTGCAATTTTTAGAATTTTATATAGTATTTAAAGAATATATTATCTAAAATTCAACTACCCCCTTGTCAGAATTGACAAAAGTTTGAAAGAGTCAAAAGATAATGAAAGTTTATGCCGTGTACGATAACTTGTTTCGATTCGAGACGCGGAAGTAAAGCACATCTCATTTTGCAGATCATGACAAAGCGCGCGCAAATCGCGGCACCAGAGGAGCGCACTGAGAATAGGAAAGCGAGAATTGCTCCGGCAACCAGTCTCGTGGAAATAATCCAGCTGTACTGCCTCGACAAATAATGGACAAACGAAAAAATAAATAAGAGCATCCCTTTGTTACGAAGAACACCTCTTGTTCCAATGGAGATGCCATGTCGACACGTAACCAAAAAATGTTCATTTACCAACCATCATCAGTGAATAGAGCCTTTGCGAATTTCTTCTGTTTGTATTGCACTGTTTAATTTCCAAAATAAATCTCACCAAAAATATTCCTTGAGCAAAATCTCCTCAGCATTACTTAATTTTACAAATATTAACGGTGTTTTATACTGCTCATTTTCAAATTTGATGAATCAATTTTAATCAATTGAAATATTTAAATGTTTTGAAGTTTTTAGAAATTTTGGAAATTTAAGGAATTTTAGAGTAGGGGAAACCTCCCTACAGTGGATAGCTTCCTGCAGTGGACATTTGTAAATAAAAGCGAAATGCCGAAAATAAACCTAATTTGCGCATTTGGTATGATTCAAGTTGATCAAAATGCATCATAATACAGAATTTCATGTCATACCTAATTATAATAAAAGAAAAAAGTATAAAAAACTATTTTTGACATGACCAAGAAACTTTGTCCTCCACTTTAGTAATTTTTTCCAAGTATCTAAATTTTTTCAGAATGATTTTGTTTATTAATATATGTTCCTTGGTCATTACACCATAATATTTTTCACCCTAGAATCTTACGTTCTATGTAAGAAAATTATTATAAATATAATCCTTGAGGCTCTCATTTTCCTACTATGGATACCAACGTCATCCCTACAGTGGATTTTCAGTTAAAAGTTTTAGATAATTTGCACTCATAGGTTGGTACTGAAATAGCAGAAGATAGAAGCAGCTGATACTTTGAACATAGCTGCAGCGTAATGTAATTGAGAGTAATTTTAAATTTCCCGCAAGTAGAAATAACCTCACCATGCCCAATTTCTGTGTAGGTATTTTCTAGGTACTTTTGACATAGCAAGATTGGTGAAAATCCTAACCCCATCGGACGTGTCCACTGAAAGGCGTGTTGTGAAATATGAGCGAAATAACTGACATTATATTTTTTCTAATTTTATGCAAAATCGAAATTATATCACTTTTTTCTTTGTTCTGATAGTAGCGTCCGTATAAAATATAATTTAGGGGTACGCATAAAAACATCTTTCTATTCTGATTCGCGGTGTAGAATCGAATGTCCACTGTAGGGCGAACCAGCCAACACTGGACAAAATTTTACCACCTCAAAATAATATCAATAGCTTTTTATTCGCAAACGAATTGCTTTTTACTGATATCTCATCACATGGGTGAATATATCAGCTTCATTTGTGTCAGAACAGCTCTTTAATATATATCCTATTTTGTGTTTACTGAAATCTACCAATTTTTGCTATCCACTGTAGGGAGGTCTCCCCTATCTTAAAATTTTCGGTACTTAATTTAATTTATTGGTCCAGCCTATCAAACAATTTGTTGAGACGATCAACTAACTGATCGCTTGATAATTTCTTTTATTCACCTTTGACGTCACTTTTTACTCGCTCATAGGGACTGAAAAGTATAAATTTAACCCCGCTCCATAGGCATTGAAAAATTCTGAAATCATGCATGTCTTATGAAAAATAAAGTTATTGAAATTCTTGCATGCTGGGTTTCTTTTACACAGAATTTGACTATTTCTTCCAATGAACGGAGGCGTCTTTGTTATTCTAAAAGATATTTTGATAAAATATTATATTATGCACCTAGTGGCAGAAAAGGGGCTTTTTCGACGAGTACTTAAAAAGTACACAAGTCGAAAAAGTGCCTCGTCCCCCTGGCGCATACGATATTTTTTATAACAAATGGATGATTTCAGACATTTCTCGAAATACAGTAATGATTTCAGTCCATATCAGATTTTGAATAAAGAAGCATGAAATTTATGGTAGGTAACTTATTCCAGATCATTTTTTTTAATTTCCGGCATTTCATACAATTTTTCGGACGTCTATGGTAATTTTACCGGTAAATATGGTAACTTACAATAAATTACCCAAAATTCATTTTTAAAAATTTGCGGATATCAATGAAAATTTTCGGTCGTTAATAGTAATTTAACCGGTAAATATGACTACTTACCATAAATTAACCAAAAATAATTTTAAAAAATTTCCATGAATTTCCGAAAGTTTATGAAAATTTTCGGTCATTTATGGTAATTTTACAGGTAAATACCGTAACTTATCATAAGTCACCCAAAATTAATTTTTAAAAATTTCTATGAATTTCTGGAAATTAATAAATAAACACAAAATTCTATTATCTGCAACCAAAATTTCCTCACTGTTTTTTTCGGTGAGTGGGCTGATAATCGTAAAATGCGAGCTCATAGATGTATAATTTTCATTATTCACCTCTGACGTCACTTTTCACTCCCTAGGAAGTAAAAAGTACTTTTTGCTTCCTAGGGAATAAAAAGTAGAGCTTTAGCCCCGCTTCATAGGCGTCGAAAAGATCTGAAATCATGCATATGTCATAAAAATTCATTTTTAATTTTGAACTTAAATTAATTCAGTTTTAGCAACTGGGCTCAAATTATTAAGAGAACCTGAAACTTTGTGTCCTCTGTCACCCAATAGAAGTTTTTCGGGCATAGTCTTGATAAAGTCGCTTTTTCACACTTTTCTTCGTTTCGTGAAGTGACACATTATAAGGCTGATATTCACATCTGCTATAAAAAGACTTCATACCGCAGTGTTCGAACTGCGCATCAAAACTGCCGTATAGTCTTTTTAAGGCAGTTTTCAAGATTGGTAAACTCACTATCGCGTTGACGTTTAATTTAAAAGAGTGATTGTGAGTAGCGATTGGACCAACGCGAAGTGATAAGATACCATAAATGACTGATAAATTATTATAAACTACCGATAAATTAACGTAAATTATCAAAAGTTTCGGGAAATTTTTTATGTCTTAAATTTTTGAAAATCTCTAGATATGTCAAATCAGCCTAAATAGCTCACCTTCATCTCCGTCTACGGCTCGCCTTTGGCTTGCCTACGTCACACGAACCGCTCCTCCTTAAAACATCCTCCTCGCGTAAAAAATCCAATTTAACGGGCTTGCCACATAAACTTCTATTTAGGATCAGGTGCTGTTCACGTTTTCCTTATGACCCTAAAGAGAGGTTTCTCATTGTTTCGAATCCGCGAGAAAAAATTTAAATACTAGAAATATTAGGAAATCGCATCCATAGTTTTATGAAAATCAAATTTTTTCCAAACAATATGCGAGATACAAAATAAAGGCTTGAAAAAAAATTCCTCCTTTCAAAGAGTTCTATACAAATTTTCTTTTTGATTTTTCGATATTTTGCACCTAAAAGTTGGTTTAAAAAACCGGCACCTTTCTTTTGAAACCGGTATTTTCGAAAATAATTTAGATAACATTTTTTTCTTTCAAGAAGTTCTACAAAAAGTTCCTCTTCTATTTTTTAATATTTTGCACAACAATTTTTTTTAATATGTACATTTCTGGAAATACTTGGAAAAGACGGTACTAAATATACAAAAAAGGGAAAGGAACTTTTTGTAGAACTCCTTAAAAGAAACAATTTTGCTATAGAATCGGATTTTCAAACAACAAAAATTTAACTTTAATTTAACTTAACTTTTAATTTAAATTGAAAATTAATTATATTATTATTTATTATTTTACTTATTATATTTATTATATTATTATTATTTCAAAAATTAATTTAACTTTAATTTAAGTTTTTTCATTTTATGTTACCAGATCCTATACCTCTTTTTGAGTCACAAAGGACATACCAAGTTTTATGCGTCTAATTCAGGTCTATCGCTGTTATTATTTTGTTGACACGCAAAAAAGTTTTTACAATGTGAAACAAAAATTTTGAATTCAACCCCTTCCAAAATAAACAATTTAAACTTGAAATTAGTTCAATTGAACTATTTTTGAGTTGAATCGTAAAAATTTGGGCAATTAGAACATTACAACACTATAAATTGTACGATATCACAAAAAAACTTAATTTTCAAATTAAATGTCTAATATCCAACATTTTTTATTTGAAAAATATCAAAACCAAACAATTTTTTACTTAGAATCGTGACATATTTGTTACTCTAATATTAATGTACATGAATTTTAAATCTATGAATTTCATACGCAGGAACATTGAAAATTTAACAATTTTAAATCAAAAAATTGAAATCCCACAATTTAAATATTCGAATAATTCGTTGCGATATATACAACATTTAATTTTTGATTCCTCGAAACTGAATAAAATGTTTATTTTTAGGAAATTAGGATAAAAATAGTAACAAAATTTAACTCCAGAATTGAAGGGGCTGATAAATACAACTGTACGAAGTTTTGAATATTAGTGCAGACTTTAGTACCATGGCCCCCATCCTAGTATAATCGTGCTAAGCACTGCTTAACTTCCGTGATCGAATAAGAAGCTTTCAAAAAATACATGCGTCCAAGCGGACATTCCAATGTGGACGATTCTAAAATAAAAAATTGTTGAATTTTCACGATTGATTTCAAATCGTATAATAAATTTATTAAAGTTTCAAAGAAAAATTATTTTTTCATCTATAAAATTATCCTTTTGAAGTCTTTAAGATGAAAATTAATGTATTTTTAATGTTTCCAATTTGAAATTATTCAACTGTAAATAATTCAGTTTAATAGTTTCAATTTGAAATTACACAATTTATAATACTCTCGTTTTCATGAATTCTTGAGTTTCTAACTCTCAATTTGAAACTTTTAAATTACACTTTTAAATTATACAAGCTAGAAAATTGATTTGTTTCAATGTCGAATATTTTGAATTGAAATAGTTGTAAGAAATATACATTTATAAAATGAATATTTGAACTAAAAGAGTGGGAAATTTCAGTTTATAAAATAGGGAAAACTTGAAAAATTACCATTTTGTGTTTTGAAAGCCTAACAAAATGAGCAATTTACATTTGAAATCGGTTATAAGGTCAAAAACTTCATGTTAAAAATATTATAAGTTGTACGATTTAAATATAAAGTGATTAAATTTTAAGTGAAAAGTGTATTAAACCTAAAAAAATTAACAACCTTGCAGCTCAAATGTGAAATAGAACCCTTTACAGTTAAATAGTTTCCAATTGGAAAAATTCGAAATTAAACAATTTCTAATTCAACCTTTAAAATATTGAACAATTGAAAAATTAAAAAGTTTAAAATAAAACAACATCAATTCGAAGGAATCTCAAAATCTATCAATTTTCAGGTGAAAATCGAAAAAATTTAAATATCTTAAAAAAACACTGGAAAAACTGAATGAGTTCGAATTAGAAAAAAAGTTGGAAGCGTTAAATGCTTCACTATTATACAATTTTTAAATGGAACCTTGAAAGATTGATACCGGCCAATTTCAAATTGAAATAGTTCAAAATTTAAATATGCAAAAATACGAGTTTTCAAAAAAAAAGGAATTAAAATAAAATAAAAACAATTCAAAAAGTCTGCATTTCAGCAGTTTTCCAAAATTCTTAGTACTCTCGTTTGAAAACTTTAATCTAAAATAAATCTTGAAGTGGGTTTAACTGTACTTCGTAATCAACAAATAATGTGTTTGGCCTCTAAATTTTTATATATCTGAGGTCAAAATCCTTCCTAATAGTTTCATGCATATTTTAAGCCTGGGTGACAACTTTCACTAGAAAAAAACTTTCCATCTCCGTAGGAATTTCCTCTGAATACGAACTTAATAGCTCATTTTTATTTCATGCTCTGCTTCGTCTTTTATCCACTTTGGATTTGCAAAATTTGATGGATAATTAACTTGTTTGATGAAAAAATTGATTCCATTTAATATTTTTAAGTTTCCAAACCGGATTTTGATCATTAATTCAAAAATTATTAATAATAATAATCTACAAGTTTTTACAGCTAATGCATTCCGTTCGTAGTATGAAGTTGGTTCGCAGACAGGCTTTCGTTTTTTATTACTTTTTTTATTTTGTTTTTTTATTATTATTTGAAAATCAGAAACACATAAGTGTAAAAGAAAATAATATCCAATTTTTAATACTTTAAATTCTTTGGGATTGATTTTAAATCCTCGAAATTGTGCAAAAAGTAAAATTAATAATTGGAAACTAATATTTTTGAAATAAATATATTTGACGTTTTACTTACCATGTTTCTTCAATGTTCTTTTTCAGTTAATATTTTTTTTATTTTTTTATCACTTAAAATACTTGGAATAAAGAAGAGTCCTTTTACCTCTTTGACTTCTGATATTAGTTTCAGTAAAAATAATTAAATAGCTCAAATCTATTATAATTTTTTAATTTCAAGCATGAGTGGAGTTTTTAACATTCTTGTTTATTATATAAAAAAGTCAGAGTGATTCCAAATATTATAAAAATTTCATGACCTTAAAACTTTTAACATTAAATTATTCCATTCTCGAATCATTTAACATTAAACAATCTTTAATTGATAGCAAATAGCAAATTTCATTTTCATGGGAACCCCCATAAAAAACGTATAAAATCATGGGTTTTTCCATTTATTACCATAAATAATAGAAATTTCGAAAAATATTTTCAACAATAGTTCTAGCTTTCATCAAAATTCAAATTTTAGGTCATATTAATTTTCATCGTATGAGTTGCAGTTTGCGGGATATTCGAATTAGGAAAGAGGAACCTTTGTGATCTACACTCTTTCTGTGACCAGTCACAGGAGTGCCTTCACGCCCCCCCCCCCTCCTCCCGGAGACGTTGAAAAGGGAAAAATATTCGACCTATCCTATTTCTGTGAGAAAATCCATTTAAGAAACGTATAACATCATGGCTTTATCAATTTATTATCCATAAATAATGTGGATTTTGAAAAATATGATCAATAATCTTCTGATTCCCATCTTCATTCCACCCCACAACAAAATCTGGGAGATACAAAATCATAATCTTTGAGATGCTGTCTTGGATTTTCATTCATAATTAAACCGACCCCTTGACTACCATGTGATTCACTACCTGCTCCTGACCAGATTTCGAAACCGCCTTTCCACACCCCATTTTCTATGTTTCTGTTTTCGCAATCCTTCTTCTTCATCTCAGGTACACATAATATATACATATAATATATATATATATATATATATATAACACCAGTCTCCATTCATCGCCTGAAACTCGACCTTTACGTTTACCGTGTGTATGCATTTCGTCAATCAAAGTTTCAGTCCATTCCGAGGCTATTTTATTGTTTGTATCACTCATGTTTAGATTGTACACCCAACTAGCACCTTTATGCGCGAAATTTGTTCTTCGAGTCGACATCATGTCCAAGTTGAGTAGTGATTCGTCGTATGGTGGAGAGTCTAGTTGTAACGTCAGTCCCTCCAAAACTACTGTAACTGGGGAGGAGGGGGGGGGGCAGAGAATGGAAACCAAGAGTCTCAATAGGTTGGTGTTTTATGCTGAGAAGTTCGCCAGCCTTCAGCAGCGTTATATTAGAAAGAAGTTCATATGTTCCCATCTGCAAATTCCCGGCCTACCTTTAGGCACAGAACCAAAAACTTATATATATAATTTTTTCTGCTTGAACTGCAATATTATAAGTTTTAGGAAAAAAATCGTGCTACGCCCCAGTTGATAGCGATCCGAGAGAAGTCAAAGACGCCTTCTGGGACAATTTAAATTATACAATAAGTACTTGCGATCAAGGTGAAAAAATAATTTTGCTAGGAGATATGAATGGATGGCTAGGTGTCGACGTCAGGATGCAGATACAGAAAGGGTGCTAGGTAATTTTGGAGATCCAACAAGAAAAAATTAAAACGTAAAAAAATGAGTTAGCTTAAGCTTAGGAAAGGGTCTATTTATTACAAATACTTGGTTTCGACATGAAATGATCCACACGTACACTTGGTGTAAATGAAATAACCGCAGTATAATTGACTTCGTTATTGCGGTTGAAAGACTAAGAGAACTAGTAAAAGATCGAGGGGCTATTCACTGAGAAATCAGGGAATCAGAAAAACATGAATGCGGCAGTTCATAAATGATTCCCGAGATGATTCCTTTGTGAATCCCATGATTGCCCATTGATTGCTCCAAAGATTCCGGTTCGGACTTCGCTTGAATGGCAGCAACGCCATGAAACTGTCGTCGAAACGTAAGGCGCATCACCATAGTTACCACATATAAATAATTTGATTAATTTAAAAATTATTCGAATATTCATTCAAAAAAGTAATTTGTATATGTGTTTATTATGAGATGAAATGAAGAAAAAAACACGAGAAGAGATTGGCAATCGTCCAAACAAAGATAGATTTTATAGATGTAAACATTGACATTTAATTTTAATTTAATTCAAATTTCGAAGTTTACGATTTAGGACTTAGATAAAATAAAAAAATTGGTAATAATGAATGCGGTTATTAGGGTGGTCAAAAAAACTCTTTTCGAGCTACAGGGCAAGCCCCCCCCCCCCCTCAAAAATTTCCACTTCCAGAGAAAAAAAATCCCTCATTTTTTTCAAAAGTCGAATATTAACACGTGCCACCGGGCACTTCAAACTCCCATTTAATTGACATGGGGAAATTTTGGATTTTCGAAAAATTGAATTCATACTTCAGGGTTTGATCGAAACGTGCCAAACATTTTAGGGATTGACGAGGAGTACCTATAAAATAAAAGCATACTAATAACTTTTATTTTTAACCCACCGTTCGTCCCCCCCCCCCCCCCCCGTATTATTGTTACTTTTCAGCAATTTCCGTCTACTTTTTCATACAAATAATTACTAATGGACAATTTGAATATTTCCCAGGACTTTTTAAAAATTTTTGGATTGTTTAAACAAATGTAACTCATTTAAACCATTATTTATTTCCAAAAAATGTAAAAAATAATCGTATTTTCTGATTGAAATGTTTGGAGTAGCGATTTTTTTTTAAAAACATTATGTTATTATTTATACAATTGCTTATTGTTTATTCGCAACATTTCTAAAAATTGACCCAGAGATGTCCAGTTTTTTCTCAAATTGGTATCCTATGCTACTTTTTGTTGAATAATTATATAATTTTGATACATATCTTTCGATGTTTAATCAATTTCTATTTGTTTAAACAATTTCGATTTGCTTAGGCAGTTTTTTCCGATAACTTTAAAAAATAAAATAAAATACACATAAATAAAATAAAATACACATAAATAAAATAAAATACACATAACTATTTTTCTGACTGTATAGTGTATAGAAAGAATATATTACCCATTTTTTAATTGTTCAAACAAATATAATTTGTTTGAACAATTATTTTTCCAACAATATTTTTTAAATCGTATTTTCTGAATTAAACATAATATTGAATGATTTCGAGGAGTAGTAAATTCTGTTAAAAACGTCATGTCATTGTTTAAAAAATTTTTATTCGTTCAAGCAGTTTTCTATTAAAAAATGTGGATCAATAATATAAAATATTAAACATGGAATTATTTTCATAAGTATCCCGTGCAGAAATTTTGGCGTGGCGCGGGTCGGGCCCAGATGTGGCAGAATGTGGGCCCAGTCGGGCAATCCTTCCAGCGCCAGATTCGAAATGAAACGCCTAGCCTGATCAGGGCCAGACTGGGCATCCATAAGGACGGTCGGATCTGGCCCAGAGCAGCGCCCTTTTATTTTTTTATGTTTAGCCATACTATTATTTAAATTTTCTTGCAGTAATAAATAAACAATAAATTGAGAACTTTATACTTTATTAAAAAATATTAGAAAATCAAAACAGAACATTTTTCATATTTTTCAGTCCAACTTAATATAAATTAAACTGGTGTTCAGCATTTTGTAGTCCTGTTCATGCTACAAAGACTAGCAAAGTGAGGTTATGACACTGAAAATTCTAAAGCAACTATCCGTACCTTTTTTGCAATACACTAATGTTGTAGATAGAAATTGTCTCAATTATCACAATAATAGCATACTGGAGAATTTTGGATCGGTTAAATATCCAAGGGTTATTTGTGCAACAAGCAAAACAAAAATTTGTTCAAATTAAGTGAACTTTCTCGATTGTACTGTCGGAAATTTGAAAGAGAGAAAGTACAAATTAAGATGTACCTACACGAACGTTTCACTGTCGTTGAAAGGTTTATTTTGCTCATAGCTTCATTGTAAACTTATTTTCGTGTAGCAGGTTGTACTAGAATTATTAGCATAATTAATTAACATAAACTTAAGCGAATGAATCACGCATGGCTACACGTGGCTTTGCTGTCTACCCTTGTACAAAGTTGCCTTCTTTTCCAAACAATCGAAAGGAACAGTTTGTGAAATCATAAACATAACCTCTTCTAACGTTCCTACTTTTAAATTAATGTTTATATAGTTTTCTTAACTTATTCTTCTCAATTTATTTTGAGGTTAGGTTTGCTCGACCGATTTTAATAAATCTACTTACCTTCATCCTCACTGCGCACTAGGGAATGGCAGCAATCGACCTATATTTCCGTACCCGTAAGGTACTTTTCGTTTTTATAATATTTTAATTATTTTTGAAATCACATTACACTCAAAACCGAGCCGTATTGTGGAAAATATAAAATGAAACATCAGATATATCAGGCGGTCGGCACAGCAGATGGCGCTGCAATTTACAACTGGTATTTTCTCGATATGTGGTTCCGACCCGAACCACAAGAGTAGCCATGCGACAGCCACAATGTGGCAAACCCGATCGGGGCCACATCGGAAATCGGGACCAAATTGGGCAATTTCTGCACGGGATATTTTGATATATATTTTTAATATTCATAACGATTATGAAAATGTGAAAAAGCAATCTGTTGAAACTTGAATCATAATTTTCATTAGTGAATGTTCTTTTCTATAATATAATTATGATGAAGATTGTAAAAATTTCAAGAAAGCAATGATAAATACACTTTTATAATTTAAATTTTATTATAACTTTCGTGATTTATTTAATAATGCGCCAAAGAAAATGTAAACCATCCCCTAGCATAAACCGAAATTTTTGAGGTGCGTTGTTGTAGAGTCCATAGTAATCTTCTAAATTTTCATTTGAATCTAAGAGGGAATGCAATTCATTTGCAGCAAATTTTTCTAGTTCGTTGATTGTTTTGACAACCAAATAAATTCTTTATGTATTTAGGAATCTCAGCGTCTTTGAAATGAGATTGCAAAGCATCCCAAAACTGTGATTTAAATTGCGTTCTTTGTCTACAGAAGTTAAATTTTTCTTGCAGTTTCTGCAAAGTGGACTAGAATCTGCTCCATTATTTTTTGATACACCGCTCTTGGTACTTGAGAACATGATTGTCTCTCAATCATCTGCTCAATTATCGACCTGTAAACGATATTGGTATTACTCGCAATATACGCCTAAATCATTACAAGTATTATTCCATAAATAATAGACTGAATCCATTTGAAACCAGACAGATAGGTAAACTTGAACCGACTTCTTCTCTTAGCGAAAAAAATATTGTTTCTTAGAGGAAATGAGGCGACGCGTATTTTTCGGATTTTAGAACCAAAAAGTTTCTGCGAATTAATGAGTATTTCAATTTTGGAGTTTAAAAAAAAACACCAACTCATTCCTTGAACCTCTATAACTTTTAACTTAATTGAGACATTACAATTTTTATTCCACATTCTGGCATGGCATTTCGTCCTCTTTTGAAATCCGTTAGAAATTTTTCAAAAGGTTCAAAAATCTCTTCTTTATATAAGTGCAAATTAAAATAAATTGGACTATACATATAAAAAAATCGAGATTTCATAATATCAACTTGAAAATTTCCCAACGGATTTAGAAAATGGACAATAGACTACACCAGTATCTGGAATGAAAATGTAAATATCTCAATCAAGTCAAAAGTAGTAGAATAATGATCTAGTTATTTATAACAATCAATAATAATAAGATGTTTATAAAAAAACGAAACTTATAGAATAGGTAGTAGATTCACATTGATTTCAATTTATTACAGAAATAAAAGAATTTTAAACGGGAGATTTATTGAGAGAATTATCTTTTAAAATTTCAATAAAATCATCCATTGTTTTATCTTTTTATATTTAAACACAATTCTAATTATATCTATTAACATATATTATTAATTCTTACTTAAAGTAAAATAAAAATAGAATAGGTGCACCCGTTAAATATAGAGCATTTAAACGTAGAATTTCATCATTTTTGGTTATTGTAAGGTTAACTTCAATAGATTGCAGGTAGGAAAATTGTTTAGAACTCCTGATTATACCTGAAAAATAACCTATTTCGAAGTAATTTATTACGACACCCTGAGCTAGATCTCTCTGTATAATTGTAAGTGGAATCAAACATTATTAGTTTAGAGAGGTTATTACATATATTTTATAGTAGGTATTTTGTAGTAAATCTTTTTAATTTTTTAAGATGGTGCTCGTATTTATCTATGCTATCCAGTATTATTTCTCTTTACAATTAAATTTCTGCCAAAAATATTCGCAATTACATCACATTCAGAGTCACATTATATGCAAAATATTATGCAGAACGAAGAAAAAAGAAAACAAATTTCAAATTTCTTTGACAGTAAATATACCGTCTTGCGCATGACTGAATAAAATGAGCGATAACCGACTTAACCGGAATCGAGTGAATGCAGCTTCAAGTACGAACTAGAATATCTGAAATTTCCGTTGACTGCCGAGATTCCTCACTGACTGCCAGTGATTGCTCTGGGAGTCCAGGAGTTCCACGAAGGATTTCCTTGCGATTTCTGGAGTCGCATTCACATGATTTCTCAGTGAATAGCCCCTCGTAAAAGATACAAGAGTCATTAGGGGTTCCGAATGCAATACTGATCATTACCTTTTAGTCTCCAAAATAACCTTAGGGCAGGGATGGAGAGGAAAGAGAACAAAGAAAACGAAAAAAAACGCGAATCAAGATTGGAAATTTACAGAAACCGGAAGTGCGAATAGATTTTCAGAATAAGATAAACGAACGCATAGATACGGCAACTTGGGAGCCACTTAGAAGCAATAAAGTGTGGTACGACGGTTGTAGGAAGAAAATCTGGTGATGCATGGTGGAATGATGAAATTGAGGCAGCCCGACAAGAAAAGAAAGAAGCGTACAAGAAAACGCTTAACATCAAAAGTCTTAGCTATGAGGAGAGAAATAGGCTCAAAAATGATTACAGACACAAAAATAGTAAAGTTAAACGACTAGTCAAGGAGAGTAAAGATGAAATCAGAACAGAAGAAGAGAAGAAGAGAAGAAGAGAAGAAAATACAAAACGACTTTGAAGAAAGCAAGAAACTAATCTTTAAAAAGATGGAGGGAAGCCTATTCACTAGCGACGGAAAAATTGATGGGGAGTTATATAGGCGCATAAATGAGGGTAAGAAGGTTATCGGTAGAGCAGGGTCCATTCTCAGAAATAAAAACATATCAAAAAAAGCTAAAATGGCCATACATAATTATATATTTGTACCGGCTGTACTACGCAGTAGCGAGACATGGACCTATCAAGAAAAGGACAAGAGTAAAATTAACGCGATTAGCATGAGACCTCTGCGCACAATATGCGGGAAAACACTGATGGATAAAGTCCGAAACGAGATAATCCTCAAAGAATGTGGTACAGGAGAGGCACTAGTTGACATATGGGAAAGAAATCAGCTAAGGTGGTTCGGACATGTTGAAAGAATGAAAGATGAACGATTGAACAAACAGGTGTGTAAAGGTCAAGTAAATAGCAGAATGCCCAGAGGTAGACCGCCGAAAGAATGGTTAGAATCTGTGAATGAGACATTAATCCGAAGAGACATAAGAAGCCATAGAAACACGAGAGCTCACAGTAAAAAGAAAACCTTAAAATTTAATTGAACTTACTTTCAGGATGACCTTAAACTCATTATGTAACTTAATTTATGATACTGAGGTGAATATAAAGTCAGTCTGTCTTAGCGGATAGACCGCAAAGTTTCAACATGTGACAATCCGAGGGTTAACGAGGGTTCACTGTAGAACTCTTTCAGCAAAAATGATATGGACTATTTTATCGCCTGAATTCAGGCGATTGAAATACCGTCCGTCATCAGTTTACTGAATCTCCGCATTATACATCTGACTTTACGAACAAAACATGTCGGACTTTTTTTCCGCGATGCGAGCTGACATTAAGATTTTCGACTGATGCTGACTTACTTTGCTCGCGTTCTTCTTTTGATCACACCTTAAACTCCAACAATAGAGTGAATGACGCCTGAAACAAAGACTTTGGATACTACTGGGCCCCAATGGGGAACCACACATAACAATTTTGTGAGGCTCTTCACTTGGGGTGATCGCTAGAGAGATTAATCAGCAACCTGGGTCGGAGCAGTGTTGCGGAACGAACGTGTCATTTAAATAAATAACACGATAATTCTAGATCTATATAAAAAGTCTATACCCCCTACCTCACATTACTCCTTTCCTCACCGAGCAAGTCACGCCAACCCTGAAAGAGAAATGGCTTAATGGTATAATAATAATCATTTCAGACAGAAGTATCTTATCGAAATGCACCATTTTATGTTTCACTAATTTGTAGCCTAAGTGTGATAGTTTTCGAGAAAAAGGTAGATAAAGTTTAAGAGTTATAACAAGGTGGGGTACGATAGGTACGATATTCTGGTTGCTTTTTACTCTCATCCTGGTGGATCAAAAGTATAATTTTTTCAGTCTGAGTCCAATTCTACAAGATCAGAAGACAAATTTACAATGGTTGAGAGACCTAGATCTTATTCCAGTAGAACGATTCTATATAGGAAACACAAGAAAAAAATGGTACTACAAGAATCGTATATGACTTGCGGTCGATTCATTTGCGACAAAAAAGGTAAGGATCGGCATTCGCATACTGTTGCTGAAAACACCTGCTTTGAGAGGTGACACATTTCAGCAGCAGCAGCAGCATGCATGTTCAGCACGTATAGCTTTGCTATTAATTTAAATTTTGAGCAAATTGTACGTGAGGGCAGCATTGTTGAGGGGCAGGTAATTTGAAGAGAAACTTTGGCCGACAGATTCTCTTTTCGTAGAAAGGTCTGCACAATTGCGCTTGTTTAACACCTGGAAGAAGAAGGTAATATTAGAGGTATTGGTGAAGTCCTCGAAATCCACGAGTGCAAAATCGGGCGCCGGAAGAATGAGGGGGCGTATTGTAGAAGGTTCGTGGATCCTTGGAATGATTCACAGGGGCCATGCACACGAATATTGTTTGGAAATCTGTCTCGATAATGAAAGAGATTAAGCTACGTTGGTAAGGATATATAAACCTCGGAGATCATGGTTATGTGCATAAAACCGTGAATCACTCTGAGGAGTTTGTGCATCACGATACTGGAGCCCATACTCAGAACATCCAGTCTTCCTGGCGGTGAATGAGACGATTCCTCTATCGTATTCGCATCCCAAAAAAAACGTCTTGCAGATAATCTCTGTGAGTTTCTGTGGCGGCAGCGAGTCAAGAAAATGGGGGCAGTCTTTTCAGTTTTTAAGAGGCAGTTCGACAACTGTTGCTTTTTTGGGGCAGTTTGGCCTCTGCTTTTTTTTAAATTCATGGGGCAGTTTGACCCTTAAGGTTTTTGGAAAGTGCAGCCTCTCCATTTTTTCTAATTTTATGTCGCAGTTTGACGTATTTTTATTTTTAGTTTTTGGGGCAGTTTTGATACTTGTTTTTTAACTAAATGGGCCACTTTCACCCCTTAGATTTTTGGGTTAATTTAGCCTTTCTATTTTTATTTATCATAGAGCGCTGCTTGACGCCTCTTCTTTTTTAGATTTTGAGACAGTTTGGAACCTTTGTATTTTTCAATATAGTCGGACAATTTAACTCCTTTGTTTTTTTCCAATATAATCGGGCAGTTTGATCCTTCAGTTATTTAGGGCAGTTTAGCCTTTCTTTTTTTTCTAATCTCATGGCACCGTTTGACTTTTTTCATTTTTAGTTTTTGGGGCAGTTTTATCACTTTCTTTTTAACTAAATGGGGCAGTTTGACTCATAAGTTTTTTGGGGCAGAGTTTAGCCTTTCTATTTTTCTTAATCATAGAACGCAGTTTGACGCCTATTCTTCTTTAGTTTTTTCGGGACAGCTGGACCCTTTGTTTTTTACGTTCTCATCAGAGAAGGTATTACATTTGTGTGAAATTTGACCCCTTCCATTTTTGTCAAATGTTGACGTTTTGAGACCCCCTAAACTCGAAAACAGGTTTTTACGAATGTGTTTATCTGTCTGTATGTCTGTCTGTGAGCACGATAACTTTCGAAAGAATTGACAGATTGGATTGCCCTTTGGCCTACTGGATTGGTCTACTGCCTTGAAATGAAGGTCAAGTTCGTTAGTTAGACATTTTGGATGAAAAATCAAAAAGTTGAGCATTGTCAAAATTTTTTAGACCACTTTTTTTAGAATTGGGAAATTCTATGTATGGCTGTTCATAAGTATTTCAAAAGACGACCAATTTATCCAAATAACTTTTTTCGTTAAAAAAAAAAACAATTTACCAGAGTTACAGCATTTATAAAAGTCAAAAAAACAAACGAAAATGGTAATTTGAAGCCAAACAAAGCCCGACATAAAAAAAGTCGAAGAAGAAAAACGTTTCTTTTTGAACACCCTACAAGAATGTCATAACAACATTTTGAATTTTCTTGAAAAATCGAAAATTCTAATTTTGATCGCAGAAAAAAGTAATGAAAAATCAAAAAATCCATTTTGCGGTCAAACTATAAGAGATACAAAAAAAGATGTAGACAGAAATTATGCATTTATAAAAGATTTACAAATTTGTTGATAATCACTTTCTGATAGTATGCGTACTTTTTGTATAAATTTGTAAAAAAGACAGCATTAAAAATAAAAAAAATAATTTTTTGGACAAACGACACAAGAGGCGAAAAAAAAATAAAAAGACAAAAGTTACTCAACCACAAAAAATGTACCAACTTTTTATAAACTCTTGTTATAGAAATGAAAAATTACCTTTTTCGAAAAAGTACAGAAGCTACAATAACATTCTATTTAACGAAATTTGTCGCCTAAATTATATCTACAAATTTGCTCCAAGTCGCTTTACGCTAGGATGCGTATTTTCAAACCGTAAACAATAACATTGAAAATACACAAATTAAATTTATGGAAATACGAAACAAAATGCAATAAAATGTTAATTACAACATTGTTCTTTTCTTATAGGATGCACACTTTTTCAATTATAAAAACAAGACAATCAAAATACTTATGTTTCAATACCAACGCATATTATGAATTGTAATAATATAAGTTTATTGAATGATACGTTTTCCAGGGTATAGTTGAGAATAACATTTCATGCAGAATAAGAAACAAATAAACAGTAAACTGTTACTCATAGGCTGAAAAATTATATGACATAAAATATATATTTTGATAAGATCTACAACTTGTGTCTGAAATATTTTTTGAATTTCTATTATTTATGGAAAATAGTAGAAAACCCCATGATTTTATACGTTTTTTATGGTTCTTTCCATGAAAATCAAATTTACGCCAATTTTCACTATCATATTTAGTTGAAAAAAAGAATTAAAATTTACTTAAATAATTAATTTCCACCTGAAATGTCCACAAGTTCTTACAGCAGCATTTCCTATTGAACAATTTCAAATTACAAAATTTAAATAATTAGAATAAATCCCAATTCAAAATCTTCGATATTAAACAACGTGTAAGTTGTTATTATTCTTAATAAGACGTTATTATTCTTAGACTTGCCAATTTAAATAATTTTGCCACGTAAGATTTAAAACTGAAAATTAATCAATTTTACAACTTAAAAATGGAAATTTTTCAAATGTCGAGCGTTTTAAAGTTTAAAACTTCAAGCTGAAAGTTTTCATTTCTTTTTTCAAAATTAAGAGCTTTATATTTAGAGCAATAAAAATTGGATAGGTTCTCTGAGTTCCTAAAAGTCTCTAATATCCTTGATTTCTCTTAATTCCCTGAAACCCTAAAATATTATTTGAATTCTTTAATTTCTGGAATATTCTGAATTTTTGCAATTCCTTCAATTCCCTAAGCATTCTAAAATCCCTGAAATTCTCTGAATTGTGTGAATTACCTGAAATTCTCTGCATTGCTTAAATTCTCTAAAATAATTGATTTCTCTGAATTTCTTGAGCGCTCTGAAATCCCTGAAATTCCCCAAATTCCCTAAAATCTTGAATATCCTAAATTTCTTGAGTATTCTAAATTACTTGCATTCTCTGAATTCTTTGAATATTCTGAGTTCGTAAAATTATCTGAATCTACTAATATCTTGGAATATTTTTAATTTTTGGAATCCCTTCAATTCCTTGAATTTCCTAAACGGTATACAGAGAATGCTCAGAATTGAGGAAATGCCATGAATTCAAGGAATTAAGATAATTCAGAAAACATTTTTTGAAGTGATTAAACTGTTCAATTCAAAATTGGAATCATAGTAGTCTTGTTTTATATTTGTATATTATTAACTAATAACACAACGCTTTCGGCGCGCAGCGCGCGTATAATATTGCTAGTAATGAATAAAAAGAAATTAGCAGCATATTAAAAACTTCTGTTTTTATCATCAGTTTCAGGTGGTGATGACACAACCCTTCATATACATAATTCCTCAAAGTCATTAAATAAAAAGGAAATTTCTGACACAATAAAGCACAATGAAACCTGGGAGAATGAAGATCTCTATTTGGGACACAGTGGAAATCCCTGGATTAGTACTTCGATATTATTGAATAAAAATGAGGATCAACTTACAGAATCCCTTTTGAATAACGATACAAGCTCATTCCAAACTTTGTAAGTTTTTCTCAATTATTTCAATCCATTAATCAGGCCTCGCACTACTTTATGACTTTCAAAGAAATACACCCAGCTCTCGGATTCTGTCCCCCCGGTATCAGCCTTCCTAGAACTGCTGGCCCACGCAGTTTCACAACGCGCAGGGCGAGAGACGGTTGCGAGTACTCAGTCGAGTGTATTGCGCAATATTATGCATTCCAATTGGAAACGGTTCAGGCGGCCCACAGTTGGCCTTTTTTGCAAAACTTACTTTCAAAACCTGATATCTTTCGAACAAATTGACCAAAATGGATGTTCTTTGAACGAGATTAAAGATTATCAAATGCACAATAATGTAAAATTATAGAGAAAAGTTTTACCGAATTTTCTAACCTAGAAGATGAGGGAAAAGTCCGTCATGTTTTGACAAAAATTACAAAATTGTACTAAAACTACAAAGAAAAAAGTTTTGTTTAGTGCAAGACATTATATTTTATAGACTTTTTAAAGCTGAATTCAAATCTGCCAGGAAAAATAGCGTAGCGGATTTCCTTTCCAAAAAAACTGCGGTTAAATATGAAAAATCCAATATGGAGAGACTCAAGTCGGAAACATGATGGTAAGTTAACGAAGTTTATTATCATGAGGTTTTTACGGGCGCGGAATCCAAATATGACGTCAGAATTACAATATAAAGAATGGCGGATCCAATATGGCGGAACAAAAGTTTTGCAAAATTTAGGAAAATTGTCCATATTTACGTTTTGGAGGGCTCTGAATCCAAATCTGATGTCAGAATTTCAAAATAAAAAAAGGCTGATCCAATATGAAGGAACAAATGTTAGAAAAATTTAGGTAACTTTACAAAATTTTCCATATTTACGTTTTGGAGGTCGCTGAATCCAAATCTGGCATCAGAATTAAAAAACTAGAAATGGTGTATACAATATGGCAGAACAAATATTGATAAAATTCTATTTTAACAATTATTGCAGGAATCAAATTGTAGTTACAGACACGTTACATTAAGTCGACATATGTCCTAATCTCAATTGCCTATTAATCAATCTTCATCACTTGAATTTATATCATCGCTTAAATTCTCATTACTCAGGGAACTCGCATCATTTTCTTCATTCACTTCTTCTATATTTACACTGAGAAAATATTTTTTAGGTATTACCACAGAATTTTGAAAATTTTAATATCGGATTTGGATTCAGAGACCTCCAAAACGTAAATATGGACAATTTTGTAAAGTTGCCTAAATTTTTCTAACTTTTGTTCCTCCATATTGGATCAGCCATTTTTTGTTTTAAAATTTTGACATCAGATTTGGATTCAGAGCCCTCAAAAATGTAAATATGGACAATTTTTCTAAATTTTTCAAAACTTCTGTTCCGCCATACTGGATCCGCTAAGAACATCCATTTTGGTCAATTTGTTCGAGAGATATTAGGTTTTGAAAGAAAGATTTGCAAAAGAGTCCACTTTGCGACCCTGAGTCCCTGACTGTTCACGTTTAGATTCCCCGACTTGTGGCCAAGGCTATTTGCAGGCAACCCCCGAAACCGGACTGAAACCGAGAGTTTGGTGTAGTAAAACTTTCCTCAAGCACCGGTCAGGAACCTTTACAGTTTCTTTACTTTTTCCCAGGGAGGGGGAATAAGAAAAGGGGGAATAAGGGGAAATTAGGGAAGGGATAGGAAAAGTGGGGGGAGAAGTAGGGGAAGTTAGGGTAGGGGAAGTGAGAGTAAATGTACGAAGTGGAAGTAGGGGAAGCGATGCAAAATGAGGGGTGGGGAAGTAGGGGTTATGAGGGAAGGGTGATAGGGGAAGTAGGTGAAATAAGGAAAGAGGAAGTGAGAGGAAATGGGCAGAGGGGAAGTAAGGGAGGAGAGGAGGTAAAGTGAAGGGTGGGGAAATGGGGGAGAAGAGGGGAAAGTAGAGAAGAAAAATTATGGTAGGGGAAACTTTGAACGATTTATGTCTAAATATGCTGCGCAACCCTTCATTGTAGGCGTGCGGCGCCTACGTTCGCTAATTCGAGATAAAAACAAAAAGAAAGTCATTTTGTTTTTGAATATTTTTTTCTTAACATTTTTTTCTTAACTTCCGCAACACATTTGAAGTTATGTGATATCCAAAACTTGAACATGAAAAAATAGGAGGTAATTCTTTTTTTTCCAATGAAAGAATCTATTAAAGTAACTTAAAATATTTCAAATTTCAAAGCACATTAAAAATTATTCTCATAAACAAATAAACTTTAAAAGTAGATAAATTTACCATGGGAAAATGTGTTCCTTTGTAGACGACATTTCCTGTAATTTTGTTTTCTTACATTTAACCATCTTTATGAAAAATAACTATTTCACTTTTTTGTCAAGAAAATGCATTGTTCAATTTTGTTCTAAAATTAAACTTTAACGGTTACATTATTAAGAGAGAAAGATTTTTTTCTCTAGTTCATTATTTTACCCGTTGTTTCTTTCTTTGTCTTAAATATTGTCCACTAAAAGAAAATAATGTAAAAAAATGTTGGTCGCATAAAAAAACAACATTTTTCCCTTTATAATTTATCTAGTTTCTACAGTTTAGAGTTTTTGGGGGAAATTGGAAGAAAGCTCTCTTCTTTACACAAAAACAGTGAAATACAGTCTATAAAAATTAATGATATAAAATATCCACTGATTGTTAAAACGTATGTTTGCTTTTAATTTTTCATCATCTTTAACACTATGAAGAAAAATTAAGAAAGTAAATTGTAGTCTGATACAAAAGTTACAGTGGTATGAAAAAAACTATCTATTTCAAATCGTATTAATCTTAAATTTAATTTAAAAATTATTTGTCTGTGTAAATGTTACCTAATTTTTGTATTTCATAATGTAATCTAAAAACAAAAACAGCTATTATAGGGATATTCAATGAAAATGCAATAATTCTCCTTCGTTCCTTAAAAAAAAATTCAGCAAAAGGTTCAAATTAAAAAATAAATCAAATTCAAAAACCAGGTGGCACAATTGTGAATTCGAAATTTCTGAAAGCATCTCAGTTTCTTCTAAAGTTATATTTTTTAATTAATTATTGGTTAAATATGGATGATTTTGAAGATCAAAACTCAAGTTTTCAACTCTCAATCTTCAAAATTGAGAAAAATTTCAAATGTAAAACATAAAAATTACAGAATTTTTAATTGTAAAACTCGAGGCTTGCTAAATTCTGACTTTTAAATTATAAAAAATTAAAACACTTCATCTGAGAAGATTTAAAATTCAAATTATACAATTTTGAAGAGTGACAATTGAAAACTTTTTAATTTCAAAGACGTATAAATAAAAAATATTAAATTTGGATTATTTTGGAAATCAAAAGTCAAGGGTTTTAATTTCTAAGTTTTCCAAATTGAAGAAATTTCGAATATAAATCATCAAAATTACAGCTTTTCAATCGTGAAACTAATAACTTGCATAATTTTGAATTGTAAATTTTCAATATTAAAAACTATTCAACTTTAAAAACTTACAATTCAAAGTTCTACAATTTTAAAAAGTTATAATTAAAAATTCTTGAATTTTGAAAATATTGAATTGAAAAGCATTCAATGCCCAAGATTTATATTTTAAAGATTTGTAATTTTTAACGTTTTTTTTTCAAAATTGTTGGATTTTGAATATTTACAATTGAAAATTCTTCAATTTTAAAGATACGCACATTAACATTCTTTGATTTCTTAAGATTTACAATTGAAGATCATTTAATGTAGATTGATTATGATTTAAAATGATTTAATTTTGAACGTTTTGAGCCTTTATTTATATATAAGCCGAAAAAATTAGTATCAACTGTACTAATTATCTTTAAAATATTCAGGCTCAGTTCTTCAAAGGGAGATCACAAGCGATTCAAAAGGGGTGTGATCCACTTGTATAATATGCTCTTATGTGCCACTGATTGTAATCCTTTATCCTACAAGGGATACGGTTGTTACTGCGGATTTTTAGGGTCTGGATACATTGCCGATGGCATCGATCGGTAAAAACTATTCTTAAAATTTGAAATAAAAAAAATAAATATACGAATAAAAAATAAGGACTAAATATTTAGTAATTCGATTTTCAGGTGTTGTATGATGCACGACAGGTGCTACGATGCTACAGAATGCCCAATGCTTGTACAGTACTTGGTGCCTTACTATTGGAAGTGTTTTCGAGGTCGAAAACCTATATGTGGTTCGTGCAAAATACTATTTATCAAAAATAAATTCAGCTCTGCATTCAGGGTGGTCGAAAAGCTTCACTTTCCAAATTCTCTGACTTTCCCCTAATTTTTCCGTAACCAATTTTTTATTTTTCCTGGCCATTAATATTCAAAGACCAGCATTTTAATCTTGTGAGATTTTCAGCATGAAAACTTTTATAAACGGAATAAAACAATAAAATTTCAAAATTATTTATTTATTTCAAACGAAAAAGATACATTTTCTACCATAAAATATAAATTTTCAATCTAAAATAATGAATTTTGAACAAAACAATTAAATTTTTGACAAAAAATGATGACTTTTAAAAAAATAGCTAAATTTTCAATAAAATCATTAAATTTCCAACAAAATAGTTGAATTTTTAACCAAGTTGTTGAATATTCAAGCTACAAAGATAAATTTTCAAACAAAAAAGATTAAATCTAAACCAAAAACAGTTGCATTTTCAACTAAATAATTACATTTTTTAGAACACAGTTGAATATTCAACAAAAAAATATGAATTTTCAATCCAAAATAATTAATTTCCTGTCCAAATAGACCAATGTTCAACAAAACAGTTGAATTTTCGACCAAAAAATATGACTTTTTAACAAAATAGTTCCATATTCAACAAATTAATTAAATTGTTAATAAAATAGTTGAATTTTTAACCAAATTGTTAATTTTCAAATGAAAAAGATTTAACTTCAATCAAAAACAGTTGCATTCTGAACCAAATAATTTAATTTTCTAGGAGACATATGAATTTTCAACAAAAAAAGATGAATTCTCAATCCAAAATGAAGAAGTTTCTGTCCAAACGGACCAATTTTCAAGGAAGCAGTTGAATTAACGATCAAAAATTTTCATCAAATAAGTTAAATTTGCAACCAAAGAGATGAATTTTCAACTAAAAATGATGAATCTTCAACCAAATAGTTAAATTTTCAGAAAAATAATTACATTTTTAACCAAAGGATTGAATTTTCTACCTAAAAAGATAAATTTTTAATCAAATAGTCGAATTTTCAAACAAAGAGATTAACTTCATACCAATCGTGATCGAAAAAAAATGAAATTTCTACAAAGAGAGATGAAGTTCAAAATCAAAAAGACCACAAGTGGAGCAGTAAAATTTTCAGTAAAAAAAAAAATAATTTTCAACGAAAGAAAAAAATAATTTTGAACAAAATAGTGAAATTTGTAACCAAGGAGATGGAATTTTCCAACAAAAAAGACGAAATTTCGTACTAAGAAGATTCATTTTTTACCAAACAAGACGAATTTTCAACTAAAAAATTTCAATTTTCAACAAAAATGGAAAACTTACAATTTAAGTTAAAAACATAATTGTTAACCAAAATCAAAAACGAAATTTTCAAAAAAAAAATAGTTAAAATTTTCAAACAAAGATTTAACCAAATGCTTGAATTTTCTACCCAAAACGGTGAATTTTCAATCAAAAAGTCGAATTTTTAAACAAAATAGATTAAACTTTAACCAAAAACAGTTGTATTTTCAAACAAATAGTTTAATTTTCAAGCCAAAAAGACGAATTTTTTAGAAGACGTTTGAATTTTCTGCAAAAAGTTCCTTTTACCCAAGTAGGATGAATTTTCTACCAAAAAAAACATGAATTTTCAATCCAAAAAGACAATTCTTCAGCAAAACAGTGGAACTTTCAACCAAAAAGTATGGCTTTAAAAAAAAATAGTTGAATTTTCAATAAATCAGCAATTTTTTCACAATGTAGAAATAAAAATCAATATTAAAAAAATATTGATTTCAGACCAGTACACAAAAAACAAATTAATTTTCAACCAAAATGAAGAATTTTCAAACAAAAAAATTATTCTTAAACAAAGTAGTTCAATTTTCAACCAAAAAGATGAATTTTTGACGAAAAATTTAAAAGTGGATATTTCAACCCCAAAATATTTATATTTTAAATAAAAAACATCTTGATTCAACCAAAGAAAATTAATTTTCAACTAAACAGTTGCATTTTTATCCAAGGAAAATAAAGTTTCTCCCAAAGTAGACGAATTTTGAAACCATAAAGAATTTTCTAAAAAATAGTTGAATTTTCAACCAAATAATAAAATTGTTAACTAAAAATAAAAGTGTAACTAAAAATAAAATCTTCAGGTTAAAGAAACTGCAAAAAAATACAAGGTAAATAAATTACTGACAAGAATATTATATCAGGGTGGCACTTTATTTTCGAAATTCCTTAACAGTTATTTAAAGTGCCTCTTATAGAAATTCTCTGACATTTGCAAGATTTTTTTTCAAAAACCCTGACTTTTCCCTGACTTTCCTTGACCAATAATATTCCTTGACTTTTGCCTGATTTCCAGGTTTTCCCTGACCTGGCCACCCTATGCATGATTAATAAATGAAATTAATTAAATTTCTAATTCCAGCCGTGGAGCACGGAAAATGGGGAGGATCAGGATCTTGCGCTCAAAGATTGTGCGAATGTGATCGTTCTTTTGCAGAATGTCTTAGTCGATTTCCCTGTCCAGCTAAGAAAGCAGTCTGCACCTCGTCACCCTGGAGACTCGTTCAAAACCTCTTTATGATTTATTAAAAGCTTCGTGCCCGAGAAATTAACGTATCCAACGACTATTTTAAGAATTCTTGATGATTCTTAAGAATAATTTATAAACGCTTTGTCAGTTACCATTAGTGAGTGTAGAAAGTTGTATAAAAAATGACATCTATTTATAATAAACCGTACGATATATTTTTTTTACCTAACTAATACGCTCGTAGAATTTACATTCACTTAGTTTCATTCTATTCCTGTAAAATACAAAATATATTCAACGAACCCTTAGCCTTTAGAAGAGAAGCACATTCTTCAATTTACAAAGTATTCACGCCTCCAGTCAAATGCACGATCCTATTCTTGTATTTTTTCGAAATGTCCTTTTCAATCTGCAGAAAAAAGAATAAAAATAACTTAGGATCTAAGTTTCCAATTTCAGAAGAAGGATTTGAAAAATTTACTCAGGCCTGAAACTGCCTATAATAATTTTCCTATAATGAATTTCTTATAATTTTTTTGCAATTCTGTGTAGAAAACTCTTTACAAAAAATGATCATAAGAAACCTAGAATAGAAATAACTTATGTCAAAATATTGAAAAAATTGATTGAAAAAATAGAGAAATTACAAACGAATGATTTATGTACTTAACGACGGATTTCAAATTATTTCGAGGGATTAGATATTTGAAAACTTTCAGGGACTATTAAGAAGCTTACCAAATTTCAAATGATTTTAGAGATTTTGAGTTATTTTAAAAGATTCCAAAGAATTTCAAAAGATTTTAAAAATTTCAAGGGATGTCAAAGAATTTGGTAGAATTTCCCAAAGTTGCAAGGGATTTTATAGGACCTTAAATTATTTCAAAAGATTTTCAGGAATTCACCAAAGTTCAAAGGATTTTTAGGATTTTAATTTGCTTTAAAAGATTCCAAACAATTTAAAGATATTAAAAAAATTTCAACAAAAGCCAAACAATTTTTTAGAATTTCCATAAATTTCAAGGGATTTTATTATACCCCAAATTATTTCAAAAGATTTTAAGAAAAATTAACAGATTACAAAGAATTTCAAAGGATTTAGAAAATTTCCAGGGATTTCAAAGAATTTTGTAAGATTTCCAGAGATTTTAGACTCGATTTTAAGGAACTTCTAGAGCAGTTTGAAAAAATTAAGGGATTTTAAGGCATGTCAAGAAATTTAACAAGTTTAAATGATTTTATTGAATCTCCGAGAATTAAAAATATTTCGAGGAATCTCAACTTTTTTTGTGTGGAGAATTTAAATGAATATTCAAGGGACTTTTTGTGATTTCGACTTATTTTAACGAATTTTGATGATCATGTTCTTATATATTTTTAAATTATTTCAAAAATTTCAAGGAAAATCAAAAATTTTTGTAGCATTTCCAAACATTTCAAAGAGTTTCACCAGATTTAAGGGATTTTATAGGACCTCCAATTATTTCAAAGGACTTATGAGATTTTAAAATATTTAAAATATTTTTAGCAAATTTAACAGATTCCAAAGAATTGAAAAGGATTTCGAAAATTTTAAGGCATTTCAAAGATTTTTATAGGATTTCCAAATATTTTAAGGGATATCTAGAGAATTTTTGAAAATAAATGTCTTGAATTAAATTCTAGGGATTCGAAAGGTCATTTCTTACATAACTTTAATGAACAGGTTTAGTTTAATTTACCATAAAGGGATTTCAAATGATTTCTATTCATTTTAACGAATATTTACGATTTCCAAAATTTTCAATAGATGTAAGGAATTTCAACTAACTTATAGAAAATTTTAGGGAATAAAATAAATTTTATGTCAAGAGATATCTACGGATTTCAACAATTTTAAGGGATATGAAGGAAAATAAAAAACTTTCTGGAGATTTTAAAGATTTGAAGTTATTTAAGAAGATTTCGCAGAATTTAAAAATATTTAACAAACTTCGAAGGATATAATTTTGTAGGATTTCCAAGGATTTCAAGCAATTTGAAAGAACTTCACAAGATTTAAGGGATTTGATGGGATCTTCAAGTATTACAATATTTTAGGGGATTTTACTAATTTCAAGAGATTTGTAGAGAACTTCAGGAATAAGTTTAATTTATTTTCAATGGATTTTAAATAATTTCTATTTCAAGGATTTAAAAGATTGCAATGGAATTTAAAAAGGGTTAAAAGCTTACAATAGATTTCTACGATTTTAAATAGTTTTCAAAGATTTTAATGGATTTAACAATATTTGTGTAAAGTTAATTTGTGCAGAATCGCTATTTTTTGTACTTCCATATGAGATTAGGAGTGGTCTAAAATAAATCGTTCCTTTGTAGTTTCACTTTTTTTACATTAATTCCTTCAACATTTTTGTATTAATGATTCCGATTATAATTATTCTATAATAGTTTTCTATAAAATTAATTTGTATAATGATATTCCTATAATCGCGAAAAATATTATAGGAAATTCATTAAAGGGTAATCTTTATAGACCTATACTGATTTTCCTATTTCCTATATTTTTGCGTAAGGACAGAGTGCAATTTGGCATAAAAGTCGCTTTCATTCCTTTCTTCGATCTCAGTTGTTTGTGTTACTTAATGTATCGTTTAGAGTTTTTTTATGCTCAGGACTGCCACAGACTAATATACTTGAAAAAAATGGAAAAAGTGACTAATTTAAGATAAAAAGTGACTAAAAGTGACTGCTACTGCCGTATTTATATTTTCATACCATAGTGAATCAATTATAAAGCACTTTAAATACCTAATTTTTCAAGTAAAATATTGCACTTTCAACAAAATAGATTAATAATAACCAAAAAGATAAAATTGTAATCACGAAGATAAATTTTCTACTAAAAACACGAATTTTCGAAAAAATTTAGAACAAAATAGTTGCACTTTCCAGAAATAAATACGAGTACTCAACAAGAATTTGAATTTTTAATCAAATAGTTGAGTTTTCAACGGAATGGTCGAAATACCAGACAAAATAATTAAACTGCAATCAAAAACAGTTGTATTTTCAACCAAACACCTGAATTTTGAAATGAATAATAAGATATTTACCTAAAAAAGATTAATTCCTAACCAAACATATAATAGTAGACTATTTAAACAAAAAGAATTTACTTTTGACGAAAATAGTTGGATTTTCTTATTGAGTTTTATTAATTCTGTTTGCACTTGAGGTAAAAAAAAATAAAAGGAGAAAATTCTTGGAAATATGAGGAAAAAGAGGAATTCTTTAAAAAAGGGGGGTGAGGTGACAGAGGTAGAAGTCTGATATTGATTGATGAAAGCGGCCTTTTCCATAAAAAAAATGACTATACTGACTTTTTCTTGAAAAAGTGACTAAAATGTGACTTGAAAAAAAATCACTAAAAGTGACTTTAGGTGGCTGTATGGCAGCCCTGTTAATACAACATGTTATTATTATTAATATAAAAGTAATAATAATTAATAAGCATACATTATCTGTCATTAAGAAAATAAAACCATATATATATAATCGCCCTAAGGTCAATAACTCAAAGCCAATCCACTTATTTTTTAATAATCTTAGGCTTAGTTTTACTCACTTCATTTTGAAGTTCTCGTGTCCTCTGTATCACCAATTTCAACACAGGTTGAATTTCAAGAACTTGTTTTCTCGTTTCTTCTCTCTTTTCCCTCGTCAATGTTTGCAAGGACTTCATTTTCTCCACCAGTGAAAGTTTTTGTTTCAAAGTTGCAGTCAAAGCATCGACATATCTGGAAGATTAAAGTATTTTTATTTATTTCCAAGACACATTTTTATTTTTTTTAAATTCCATTTTTGATAAAATTACCTTGGCGAATGCTTGATATTATGAAGATGTTGCACCCTCGAATCTAAAATTTCCGAGAGAATGATTTGCACATTGTCTAGCATATTTTGTGTGCTGTCTAACGTAGCAAGTTGCAGGATTGAAGAGGCTTCTTGCATTTGACTCATACTTAGAAGATTTTTGCTATTATCGCCTTTAAACTCGTAGAGTCTTAATTTCAAAAAGGCCTCAAGCTCAAAAAGCTGATCAATAAAATCGTTTCTTGTCGACGGATTATCCAAAAGTGTCAAAGCTTCCTTTCCAGTGGCGACTCCTCCATCATTTCCATCAGCTTCAACGACAATTCCTGATTCGAGTGAAATATTATAGTCGATTTCACCCTCCACAATTTGGTCTATGTTCACATCGCCCCAATCTATTTCTCCTTCTTCCAAACTCACATCTCCGAAATCAATCGTATCGTTCAATTCCAATCCACTAATATTGACACCTTCCACTGAATTATCGCCAAAATCGATCTGCCAATAAAACAGAATTAAATTTTTTATGCATAATTAATAGAGTTGCTACAGAAGTCTGCTTTCAAAATTCCATGAATTTCCCACGTTTTCCAGAATCCTAAGAATATCAAGAGACTTAAACAATTTCAAAGAATGACAAAGAACTTTGTAGCATTTTCAAAGATTTCAAAGAATTTCACAAGATTTAAGGGATTGAATAAGGCCTCCAATCATTTCAAACGATTTGCGGGATTTTAACATATTTGGAATATTTTAAGCTATTTTTAAAAATTCCAAAGAATTTCAAGATATTTCGATAACTTCAAGGGATTTCAAAGAATTTGGTAGAATTCCCAAATATGTTTTAAGGGAATTCTAGAGAACTTTTGAAAATAAATGCAACGAACTAAAATTTTATGGAATTCCTAGCGATTCCAACGATTTCAAGGAATTTTAAGGTATTTCAAGAAGTTTCACAAGATTTAATGGATTTTTTTTTAATCTCCAAGGATTCTTGTAAGGTATTTTTTTTAAAAGAATGTTGATGAATAAGTGTAATTTAATGTATATTAAAGGGATTTCACACGATTTTAAGGGATTTCAACGAATTTTTAGAGAACTTTAAGGAATAGAATAAATTTTATTTTAAGGGATTTCTACAGACTTCAAAAATGTCAAGGAATATCAAAGAATTTTGTAGCATTTCCAAAAATGTCAAAGTATTTCAAGGAATTTCACAAAATTTAAGTGATTTTATTTCAAGATATTTCGAAAACTCCAAATAAATAAATTGCGGTGAGTATAACTTACAGTATCATCGAATTGTCTTTCATCATCGTCGAGACTAATATCCAATGGTGACTCGACAATAGATAAAGGAGCTTCGCCATAAGTCCATTCATAAGTTGTCGAGTTGCCCTTTTCTTTAAAAAAATTTCAAGTTGTATTAATTATCATGCTTTGTTTAATTTTTAACGCTATACTGTTTATTTTTTAGTGATAAGTAAATTGAAAGAAGTAAATTTAGGGAATAAATTTATCAACTTACCAATTACGTAATTCACTATTGGAACACAACCGCCACTGTGGGATCTTCCAAGCGTGTATTCAACAAATGCATTATAAAATTCAACAACATTTGCTATCGACTTCGTTTTTTTAGCCACACTTTGATAAATATCTGGCAACTCTTTTACCCGTTCAACCAATTCTTTCTTAATCTGATTCCCACTTATTCCTAACTGTTTGCAAATCGTATTAAATTCGGAATGGGCTAAGTTTTCAGATTTCTTATAATCCACTTCCCTTTTCTCCAATTCCTGAAAATGTATTATTTATAAGTACAATAATTAACTTCACATTTTTTTAGTATTACTTTTTTGTAATTACATTTTGCATTTGCTCCAACTTTTGAATTTGCTTTTTAAATCCGGGAACTTCGTAGTTTATATTTCTAATTAACATTTGTGAAGCTTCAGCAAGATATAAATTATCTTTTTCGTACAACTTGACAATTTCCTGCCAATCTTTCATTCTCTGAGAACCGTAGCGACCAAACAAATTTTTTGTATCTGCTTCGGTCTCTTTGAGAATTTCAACTATTTTCTTACAATGAAAATAGTTTATATCTGCAAAATAATATGGGAATTAATATAAATTTAAAACATTTGTTTATGACAGAGGTTTACAATCTGCACGTACGAGTTCCAGAAAGAAGCTTTGCTATTCCTTCGTGGACTGGCATATCCTGGATTGCAGTGTTAATTTTTTCCCTAATCGTCAGGATATTTGTCTGCCAATCTTTATTGCAGTGCCTTCTATTCGTTAACCATTCTAATAACTTTCCGGCATTTATGTCGATTGGTATATTTTGTTCCTGTAAATTATTTTGTTTAGTATAATATTCCCAAATTATTTTTTATACAAATGTATTCAAGTAATGAATATTGCTATTTCTTTTCTTAGTGAATTTTATAAAAAATTTCTCAAACAAAAGAAGCCTGCCAGCATTTAAATTTCTCACCTTTACTATTTAACGATTTGAGGGGAAAAATAATTTTCAATACAACCCAAAAATTTCGAATAACGATTTATTTTTTAAGTTTATTTATTTTTAAGGTTATATAAAAATCATTTTCCTAAGATTCTTAAAAAAAATTCAAAACGTTTTTTCAATATTTCAGATATGTCTAATTAAAATGTCAACAAAAAGTTTGTTTTCAAACAAATAGTTAAATTTTCATCCAAAAAATACTCATTTTCCACAAGTTGCATTTTTAACAAAAAAAGATTTAATTTTTACAGAGACAAATTTTTTACAAAACAGTTTAATTTTCTATCCGAAAATATGAATTCTCAACAAAAAAGTTATATTTTTAACAAAGTACATGAATTTTCTACCAAAAAGGTTAATTTTTTACAAAAAGACGAATTATCAACAAAATACATTAATTTTCGACTACAAAAGATAAATTCTCAAAAAAAGGAACAGTTACATTTTTGTTAAAAAAATTAATTTTCACTGAAGAAAGAAACTATCAACTAAATTGTTAAATTTTCGACCAAAAATAATTAATCTTCACAAAAAAAAAATGAATTTTGAACAAAGTAGTTCAAAATACAACCAAGTTTAGTTGAATTTTCAACCCAAAATGATAGATTCGCAATAAAAAATGTAATACTTGATACTTTAACTAAAACACACTTTTGTTATACATCAGAAACAGTTGAATTCGACCAAAAAAGACGAATATTCATTAAAAAAGTTGAATCCTTCACCAAAAAAGATTAATTTTCAACTAGAAGAGATGAATTTTCAAACCAAAAGGATAAATTTTGAACAACAGAGTTGAAATTTCAACCTTAAAATATGAATTTTCAACGAAAAAGTTCATTTTCAACCAAATAGATTAATTTTCTACCAAACTGTTGAAATTTTAAGCTAAAAATACGAATTTTTCTAAAAAAAAAAAAATTACGCATTTTCAATAACGTTAATAAATTTTCAACCAAAATCATTAATTTTCAAACAAGAAGATAAACTTTCAAATAAAAATCAAAAATCAAAATTGTAATGATAAAGTTTATATTTAAACAAATAGTTAAATTTTTACACAAAAAGATGAATTATCAACGAAAAATTTGATAGTGGATATTTCAATCCAAAAATATTTTTATTGTAAATAGGAAATAGTTGAATTCATCAAATAATGCCAATTTTTGGACAATTTTGACCATCTTTTGGAGTATTTTGAAATCTTATTAAACATTCTTTTGAAATCAATTTTGTAAAATAAAAAATCATAAAAAATTTTTCCAGAAATCTCAAGAAAATGTTGTTATTCTCTTGAATCCTTTAAAAACTCTTCAGAAACTTCAACATTTTTTGTTCGAAATTTTCAGAAATTTATTGAAATCTTTTTAAGTTCTCCATACTTTTCCAAAATTTGGAGAAATCATTTAAAAAGTTTTAAAACATTTGAAAATATGTTATTAAAATTAATTTTTCAAAATAAAAAATCAATTTAAGTTTTCCATTGCATCTTATGAACAAAATTTATTATCTTAAAAAACTTCAAAATCAGCAAAAATCAAAATATTATAGGTTTTTGCTTATAATTTAATTTTTCTCATCGCTTTTAAAGTATGAAAATTTTGAAAATTATATTGTGGTAGCAAATGTTAAGAACACAAGTATTTCCCAATATTAAAAGAAATTTGCAATTAAAATTGTCTCTCGCATCAATAATATTTAGAAACATTCAGAAATAAATTTTATCATCAAATGAAATTATTTATTTTGAAATTTTGATTTACTAAATGTATGGTGCAGAAAATGGTTCATCTCTATTAATATATAAATAACTATAATCTCAATTAATATGGTCAAGGGGTTATTACTAGAATCCTCTTATCCTTTTTAGAACATTTCGGCAAAAAGTTCAGAACATAATTGTTGCCTTTATTATTATAGAATCATTTACAATTTAAAGTTTCTCTCTTATAAATAAATTTTCAGACTTAAAAATTCCTCATTTGGAAATTGAGATTTACAAAATTCCACAAAATTCAAAAGAACACAGTGCAAACAGCCACTTAATAAGTCATATTTTTAATTTTTTAAAATTTCATTCCACCAATTTTATTAGATAAAATATTCAAAGAGCTTTATAATTATATGATAGGAAAATAAAAAATTTAGTAATTATAAATAAAAATTGAGGAAAGCATGTCCTATAATGAAAAAATACGATTCCTAATGTCATAAATAATTTATTCTTTTTTGGAATTTCGCTTGCACGTCTTCAAATACAATTCTACCTAAATGTTACTTAAAGATTAAGAAATTCCATATTAAATTCTTTTGTTTTTATGAATAATATATAAATCCGAACTAACAATTAATTGTCGATAACAAATTTCATAATCTACATCAGAGAAAATTAACACATCTTCGTATTGTAGTTTGGAAACTAAAAGGAATTACTTATAAATATTTAAAAATATATTAAAATACAAATCATAGTACATAATTCAAGAGATTCAGAAAATACTTACCTCCATTGTTGAGAGATTTTTCTGTAACAGAAATGCCAAACGATTCCAGCTGTTTCTGTTTTGTTGATAATTTTTCACAAAAACATCACCGACATCACCAACTGACTTTTTGAGGTTATGTATGAGTGAAATTAGACTAAATTCTCATTACACGCCTGTCTATCGGATACGCACTTCCGGTTCCGGAGCTACTTGCGACACTAGCGGCTCTCTCGGGAAAGGTCTTGAACTGCAACAATACAAAACGATAACAACAGAGTTGGATCGTTGGACCATTGTCGAGTCTTTTTTATAAATAAATAATCTAAATAATAAGAGCAATAACTCGTCTCACCGGTCATTGATTTGTCAAGATTGCTTGTTGAAATTTGTAAAACGCGAGGAAAAAAGTATAACAAGTTAGTACTTTTTAAATTAAACCGTTTATCACCATGTTGTGATTGCTTTATATTTATAAGAAGCTAACCTTTAAATTTAATATATGATTTGAAATATTATTTATAATTTATTAATTATAAAATAGGTACAATGCGTCATGTATGCTCGGTCAATGGATGCAAATCGGCACGCTATAATTCGAAAAAAGAAAATAGACAGCAGGAGCGACATTTGTTTGCGGCTAGGACGGTCAGTAATATTTTGTAAATAAATGCGTTTTTTATTTTAAAAAATTATTATTCAGAGGTTAAATAAGCCCCATAATACGTATTTCCCATTAGAAAAAAGAGGCGGTTTTTGTAAATTTGATTCAGAAGCGTTAATATTAGGTGAATCGAGTTGAAACTCAATATTTCCCTTCACGCAGTTAGTACTTTTCAACAAAGAAACACGTTTTTTAAATTATTGAAATCTTTGTTGAATTTTTTTAAATTATTGACTGACATCTTTGTTGAATTTTTGCATTCTTTATGAAATCTTTTGAAATGTTGTAATTTTTTAATCTTTGTGAAATCTTGCTGAAATCATTGAAATATTTGTTCAATCTTTGTGAAATCTTTTTGCAATTGTTAAAATCTTTCTGAAATTTCGGAAATTTTTTTAATGTGTTCGTGATATTTTCGAAATCTTTGAAATGTGTTCGAAGTCTTTGAAGTATTTGTGTATATTTGTGAAATTTGTATAAAATGTTTTGAGATGTGGGAATTTTGTCGAATCTTCAAAATATTTACAAAATATTTGTGTAGTCTTTGTAAAAACTTTTGAACTGTGAGAAATTGTTTTTAGTCTTTGTGAAATCTTGACATTGTTTGAAATATTTGTGTAATGGTTGTATAATTTTTGAAATAATTGAAATCTTTGAAATTTCTTTTTGTTATCGTCGTGGAATTTTTTTGAATCTTCGTGAAATGTTTTTATCCTTGTTAAATATTTTTTAAATTACTTAAATCTTTAAAATCTTTTGAAATGTGAGAAATATTTGTGTAATTTGTATTAAATTCGTGAAACCTTTTTGGATGTTTTTCATTCTTTATGAAATCTTTTGAAATGTTGTAATTTTTTTAATCTTTGTGAAATCTTGCTGAAATCATTGAAATATTTGTTCAATCTTTGTGAAATCGTTTTGCAGTTGTTGAAATCTTTCTGAAATTTCGGAAATTTTTTTAATGAGTTCGTGATATCTTCGAAATCTTTCCGAAATCTCTGAAATGTGTTCGAAGTCTTTGAAATATTTGTGTATCTTTGTGAAATTTGTATGAAATTTTTTGAGATGTGGGAATTTTGTCGAATCTTTAAAATATTTGTGTAGTCTTTGTAAAAACTGTTGAACTGTGAGAAATTTTTTTTAATCTTTGTGAAATCTTGACATTGTTGGAAATATTTGTGTAATGGTTGTATAATTTTTGAAGTAATTGAAATCTTTGAAATTTCTTTGTGTAATCTTCGTGGAATTTTTTTGAATCTTCATCAGAAATGTTTTTATCCTTTTTAAATATTTTTTAAATTACATAAATCTCTAAAATCTTTTGAAATGTGAGAAATATTTTTGTAATTTTTATTAAATTCGTGAAACCTTTGTGGATGTTTTTCATACTTTATGAAATCTTTTGAAATGTTATAGTTTTTTTAATCTTTGTGAAATCTTGCTGAAATCGTTGAAATATTTGTTCAATCTTTGTGAAATATTTTTGCAGTTGTTGAAATCTTTCTGAAATTCCGGAAATTTTGTTAATGTGATCGTGATATCTTCGAAATCTTTCCGAAATCTTTGAAATGTGTTCGAAGTCTTTGAATTATTTGTGTATCTTTGTTAAATTTTTATCAAATGTTTTGAGATGTGGGAATTTTGTCGAATCTTCAAAATATTTACAAAATATTTGTGTAGTCTTTGTAAAAACTTTTGGACTGTGAGAAATTTTGTTTAGTCTTTGTGAAATATTGACATTGTTTGAAATATTTGTGTAATGGTTGTATAATTTTTGAAATCATTGAAATCTTTGAAATTTCTTTGTGTAATCTTCGTGGAATTTTCTGAATATTCGTGAAATGTTTTCATCCGTTTTAAATATTTTTTAAATTACGTAAATCTTTAAAATCTTTTGAAATGTGAGAAATATTTGTGTAATTTTTATTAAATTCGTGAAACCCTTGTGGATGTTTTTCATTCTTTATGAAATCTTTTGAAATGTTCTAATTTTTTTAATCTTTGTGAAACCTTGCTGCAATCATTGAAATATTTGTTCAATCTTTGTGAAATCTTATTGAAATTGTTGAAATCTTTCCGAAATCTATGAAATGTGTTCGAAGTCTTTGAAATATTTGTGTATCTTTGCGAAATTTTTATGAAATGTTTTGAGATGTGGGAATTTTGTCGAATCTTCAAAATATTTACAAAATATTTGTGTAGTTTTTGTAAAATCTTTTGAACTGTGAGACATTTTTTGTAGTCTTTGTGAAATCTTGACATTGTTTGAAATATTTGTGTAATGGTTGTATAATTTTTGAAATAATTGAAATTTCTTCTTGTAATCTTCGTGGTATTTTTTTAATCTTCGTGAAATGTTTTTATCCGTTTTAAATATTTTTGATATTACGTAAATCTTTAAAATCTTTTGAAATGTGAGAAATGTTTGTGTAATTTTTATTAAATTCGTGAAACCTTTGTGAATGTTTTTCATTCTTCATGAAATCTTTTGAAATTTTATAATTCTTTTAATCTTTGTGAAATCTTGCTGAAATCATTGAAATATTTGTTCAATCTTTGTGAAATCTTATTGAATTTGTTGAAATCTTTCGGAAATTTTTTAAATGTGTTCGTGATATCTTCGAAATCTTTGAAATGTGTTCGAAGTCTTTGAAATATTTGTGTATCTTTGTGAAATTTGTATGAAATGTTTTTAGATGTGGGAATTTTGTCGAATCTTTAAAATATTTTTGTAGTCTTTGTGAAAACTTTTGAACTGTGAGAATTTCTTTTTAATCTTTGTGAAATCTTGACATTGTTTGAAATATTTGTGTAATGGTTGTATAATTTTTGAAGTAATTGATATCTTTGATATTTCTTTGTGTAATCTTCGTGGAATTTTTTGAATCTTCGTGAAATGTTTTTATCCTTGTTAAATATTTTTTAACTTACTTAAATCTTTTAAATCTTTTGAAATGTGAGAAATATTTGTGTAATTTTTATTAAATTCGTGAAACCTTTGTGGATGTTTTTAATTATTTTTTAAATCTTTTGAACTGTGAGAAATTTTGTTAATCTTTGCTAAATCTTTCAAATGTGCCGTACACTCGAAAATCGAGTGGTGAACTCCTTGGGACTTCTTTATCATTTAATTAATTTCTTTTGCAGTATTTCATTAATTTGAAATATAAATATTGACAGCTTTTTGAGATTCTTATTAAAAATAACTGAAGGGTAGAAATGCAAAAGGAGTCAAGCGCCAAATTTTCGAAATCGGGTTTATTAGCTCAAAAAATCAGATAAATTATATTACACATGCTTGCCAAAGGATTTTTTTGGGGCATCATTTTTCAAAATTCCCACTAAAAAAATGTTTGGCTTTGTTTTTGTGTTCACAGTCCGAGAAGCTTTTCTAACCACAAAGTAAAAAATCAAATTTCATTTTTCTCGACACCGGCTAATTTTTTTTAATTACTATTGGTTCCCTTACGTTCAGCACTAAATAAACTAAAACTCAATTCCTCATTTTTTTGAAATATGAAAAATTATTACTGCTATCGTCATTTGAAGTTGAAATGTCAGTTTTACACCATTTCAAGTCATAATTGGATTTTCAAATTTCGCGAAACTGCATGATTTTTTTAAAACAAACTTTTTATAAATCAATTCGTCCATTCTTAAACTGCAAATTGACTCCACAATTAATGTTGAAACATGTTATAAAAGTCGACACGGACCCAAAATCTAACCTCGAAACGTGACCTGTTTCATTCATTTTCTAGAAACCGGATAGCTTTTTGTGAGCAAACATTTTTTTGTTCCATAGAGCATTAAAGTATCTCGAAAGCACTTTCTTATTTTTTTTTAAATTCTCCCGCGGAATTTACAACATGTTTTTAGTCTCTCCTGAAAAAAGTGAAAAATGGCGCTTGACTCCTTTTGCATTTCTACCCTTCAAATGTCATCAAAATAAACCGCAAAAAAAAAAATTTCTTCAAGATAGGTGGAAGTGCTGCAGTTATGGAGAAACGCTATGCCTGCGGGAAGTGTTCTCGAAAAAGATGACGTAATCTGTGATCTCCACTTTGAAGAAGAAGATGTATTCAGAGATTTTGTAACAAAAATGCCAGATGGAACAGAATGTCGTTTCAAAAGAGATCGAGTTCAACTGAGAAAAGGAGCTGTTCCAAAATTTTTTTACCCGCCAATCTCCCAGGAGATTGAAAAAAATATTCCATCAGGCATTCAACCAATTCACCCTCTTCTAGATGAAAATGTCTTAAAGGAAAGTGATTTTAGCATCATTTTCCGAAATGCAGACAAAATTCCATTACCCTCTTTATACTGGTGTGTGAAAACACTTCCGAACATGATTTTATGGAACTCCTGGTGTCAAGATTTAACACTTTCGTCGAAGCGAATTCTGCTGAGCCCAGACATGTCAGTAAAAGTACGTTGACAAGAAATTGCATTTTTCGAACGTATTATATTTCTAAAAATGAGATTTTGTACAAAGATATTTTTTTATTCCTGCATTCAGATTTACATAAGAGAAAAAGAAGTAAACTTATCAGACTTTCACAGGGTAGAAAACGTCAATGACATTCTTCAATTATTAGATAAAGTGGAAAAACTTGATCCTTGTATGAGTATTTCAGAAAGGTTAGTGCGAACAGATTTTTAATCAACTAGCATCATCAACTGCGCGCTACACGCGTGTTTAGTTTTTCAGGATAATTGTTAATACAAAATAAAAATTTCGAATAACTATTTTTTAGGTTCATTCAGGGTGCACAGTCTTCTCCTTTTTTTTCATAGTTTTCCCTTATTTCTTGAAATTCCCCTTTTTTTCCCTATTCTGAAAAAACTTCCTCTTTTTCCCCTTTTCTCTTCAAATATACGATATTTGAAATTGTACCCAGTATTGAATAATAATTAAATCAATTATAGCATTCAAATCTTTAAAAAAAATTTAAGATTAAACATTTTAAAGCAAGTTGAAAATGTGAAAACTCGAGGCAGAAGTTATTATTCAATATAAAATTGGAACAGTTGCAAAATATACAGTACATTTCAAGTAAGTATTAGAAGATTAACACACTTGAGCAATTTCTAATTTTTTTAAATCTTCACTTGAAAATTTAACTATTGTTGAAACTTTTTTTTTCGTTGAAAATTAATTTTTTTAAACTCACAATTGAACTATTATATTTGTGTATGAAAATTGATATTTTTTAGTCGAAAATTCAACTATTTTGTTGCAAGTTCAAATTTCGTTCAAAAGTTATATTTTTTGGCGGAAAGTTGGTTAAAAATTTAACTATTCGGTTGAAAATATACTTATTTTGTTGAAAAGCTGCCTTTTGGGTTGAAAATCAAACTACTTTGTTAACAATTCATTTTTTCAAACTGAAAATCGCAATTTTTGATTGAAAATTATTTTTTGTATTGAAAGCTTATATTTTTGAGTTAAAAATACAAATATATTGTAGAAAATTCTTTTTTTTGCTCAAAAATTCAACAATTTGGTAGAAAATCGGTTTTTCATTTGAGAATTAGTTTTTTCAAATGAAAATGTAGCAATTCCATTTTTGGTTCGAAATTGATCTTTTATATTTTGAAAATTCAAATATTAGGTTAAAAATTTATTTAATTTGTAAAAAATTTGTCCTTTCGTCATTTTTCAGTTAAAAATTCATCGTTTTAGTTACAGTTTTTTTTGTTTGTTATAAACTAGAGTTTTTAACTAAAAATTTTAATTTTTGGTTGAAAATTAACTTTTTAATTGAAATTTCATATTTTTGTGTTGAAAAATCAACTGCATTGTAGAAAATTCTTCTTTCAGGCTTCAACATTCAACAATTTGAGCGAAAATTCAGTTTATTCAATTGAAAATTAATTTTTCGAAGCGAAAATGTAACTATTCAATTTTTGTTAAAAAGTGATGTTCTTAATCCAACAATTGAACTATTTTGTTCAAAACTTAACTTATTTTTATTTTAGTTTTTCGGAAAAAAATTTTGTCGTAAGTTAGGATTTTTGGGATTTCCTATCTTTTTTGCGATTTTGGAACGTTATAAACACCATGAAAAAAATGTTTCTTATGAATAAAAAATAATAATCAAGATATTTACCGATTAAAAAAATTTGTTTCTTCACTTATTTTGGATGTCGACCCGCAAATTTTAACTCAAACAATTCGACTAATTTTAGTATTTTCACTTCGCTCTACTGATGAATGCAGTTTTAAATTTACATTGCAAGTATCCAATGTTTAAAAATAAATTCATTAATGGCAGAAAGCATTGAAAAATCATTGACATTTTTTTAAAATGTCACATTTGTTATAAAAAGATTGTTTTTTCTTTTCGACATGTAAAAATAAATGTTTAATCTTTCCCCTATTTTCCCCTCTTTCGTGAGAAAATTACCCTATTTCCCCTTTATTGAGCTCCTTTTGCGCTGTGAACCCTGTTCATTTGTTTATCGGTTTTTAAAGTTATGTAAATATAAATTTCCTGAGATTCTTGAGAAAATTCTAAAAGATTTTTGAAAATTTCAGATAAGTTAAATCAAAATTTCCACAAAAAAGTTGGATCCTGAACCAAAAAAGATTAGTTTTCAACCAGTTATATTTTTAACTGAAAAGTATTTAATATTTTCCACAAAAAAAAATATTTTACTTTTAAATAAAAAACAGTTGCGTAAAAAACGAATGTTTAACAAAATAGTTAAATCCTAAAGTAAAAAGATGGATTTCCAGTCTAGAAGATTAATTTTCTGCAAAAAAAAACTAATGTTTAACAAAATACTTTGTTAGAAGTTAAACTCTTGTTGAGAATTGACCTTTTTGGTTTAAAATTCATCTATTCCTGTTGTTCAAAATTCAACTATTTGACTTAAAATTGATCTTTTTTGGTTGAAAATTCAACTATTTGCTTGAGAATTCATGTCTTTTATCAAAGTTAGGAATTTTGAACGGTTTAAATTGAGTTTAATACAGCACCCACATTAATTTTACCTAAATAGGAACGCATTTTAATTATAAGAAGATAAAATAAAAATTTGTTTGAATTGTTATTCAAATTCATTTACTTCAGGGACAAATTCAAGAAATGAATAGTTATTTTTTAGTATTATTCAATTAATTGTTGGTGCTGATATATTTAAAAATATCTTGTAATATAGTTTGTCAAAGCTTTCTAAATTAAACATATTAATTGAATTCTCAAAAACTGAAAAAACCTTATTTATGATAAAATCACGAAACTGTATACATATTCCGAGACGATTGTTTTAAAAAATGCGAGATAATTGAATGAATTCATACAATGAAAAATTATACCTGAAAAAAACCTGGAATGTTCAGGACATTTTTTCCATGATTTGAGTTAACACCCTGAAATTAAACCTGAAAACCCCAGAAAAGTCATATGGAGTCTTGAAACCGTACTTCTGTAGCAACCCTGAAGCTTATAATTCGTACTTAACAATTTATCATTTCTTTCAGAGCAAACGTTTGTATAGGATATCTCATGAAGCCCGAGAAAAGTAGTCCAGGTCCAAAAGTTAAATTATGTCTAGCGTGTGTTAAAGCCCACAGAAGTGTTGTCAAAGCAGAGTATAGGAGATCGAGAAGAGTCAGTCGTGAAATGAAACTTAGAGTAACAAATAACAAATTAAGAGAGAAGCTTAAAACTACAAATCGACGACAGAAACGACTCATTGCAAAAGTGCGTATATAAAATGATATTTTCAACGTGACTTGAATAATTAATATTTATCTCAATTGAAATTTTAAATAACACAATTTCAGGTTCAAGTACTGAGGGCCAAATTGAGAAATCTGCAAATAAAGCGTACGCTAATAAAAAAAGAGGCTATGGATGCAGCAATTAGTAAACTAACGAAAAAATGTTCAGCAACATAATTATTGATAGACTGTTGAGTTATAATATTTCTAATCTAAAGATTTATTTTCTTCTATAAAAAAATGTCCATTAAGAAGTTTAAAAGCTACTCACCAAATAAGATGTATTTTTCAGAAGCTGAGGTAATTATTTTTTAAATTGGATTGTTCGACTTCATTTTGAATGCTGTCATATAGTATTATTTTAATAAAATAAATTGGCAGTTAGTTTTTTCTATCTAAAAATGATGTCTTCAAACATCATTACACAAAAAAGAAATGAAGAAGCAAAGAATCATTAATGCCAAGTGAACTGGTTTTTCTAGAGTCTAAACTATGTATTAGTGGCAATGTTCCGTAACATCCACAATTACGGTTTTCTTCCATCCGAATAGAAAATAACCAATAGCTGCTCCCATAACCACAGCGAAGCACAGCCAGACGTTATAAGTCATGAAAATCAGCATCAAGAAGTAGGAGACGATCATCTGAACAATGTGTAACGATGTTTGCAACATGTGCATCCAGGAAAACATAGTTGGGCTGTAAAGAAAAATTAGAGTTTAATTTTTTCGTTTTAAAATGAACTGCTTCTTTTTCTGTATTATTAACAGAGAGTTTAGCGAAATTTCATTTTAAAATTTCCTGATTTCCCGGATCAGAATTAACGTTTTCCCCGGGTTTTATCGTGTGATATTTTTTCTCAATTTCGCGCGTAATTATTAGTTAAGAAAGTACCAAAAGATACTACAAAAGTTTACAAAATTAATATTCTTTTATCAGAATCGGTATGATTTTACCTAGAGGACCGGTTCAGGATAAGTTTTAAAGAAAATACCTTGAAATGAAAAGTCAAAACATCATGTTTATCAGAAAAATGAGACATTCATTACTTCTGCAACAACATTTAAAACGAGTTCACAATAAAAAATTATTACTACGTATTTGTTCTAAGTTCAGATCATGGCAGAATACAAAAAGTATACAAACTTTAAAAAAAATTAATTATGGAAAAACTTCCACCTTATAGGCGTTGATTAAAAATATTATAAAAATTGCTAAAATAAATACTAACATGAATGAAAGTAAAAATTGAAGAAGAAAAAAACTTCTAATGAAGAATTTGGCAGAACAAATAAATACTTCAATGTTCACAAAAAGACGAATTTTTAGAAAAAAATCTATTCAAACATTTGAAATGTCATAAATTTCATATCACATAATAGGAATGCAATTTTAAATACGTGCGATTAAAAATTTGTTTATAATGTTAAGTTCAATTGTAAAGTTTTTCAATCATAAAATCATTCAATTTACAATGCACAATTCTAAAATATTTTAGTTAAAAAAATTTCCATTTTAGGTTTTCATTTTTAAGCGTGCATTTTCAATTTAAAGAATTTAAAATGCAGTTTTGAAGATTTGACCAATCACAAAATGATGAAAAGCATTTCAAATCGATTTTTCTATAAAAAAAAACCTTTTAAGTTGATCAGCTGTAAATATAAATTAATCATTACTTTTTAAATTTATGAACTGGTAGTTTTGATAGTTAAACCAAAGTAAAAGTCCGATTGAAACTTCACAAACTGTTTTCAATTTTAAAATAATTTCAAATTAATGGATTTATAATTAAACGTTTTTATTCAATTTTGAATCCTATACGTTTAAATATTCTTTCAGTCTAAAATATTCGATTTTTAACCCATCTTTTGTTTTTAATTAAAAAAAGGACATTTTTCAATATTTAACAATATTGGCATTTTTAAGTAAAGCGAGAAATTATGAATAAAATGTGCAAAGCTAAACAATATGAAACTGAAGTGTTTCAAATAGAAAACCTTGCGTCGATAAAATTTCAGAATGCTGTTTTCAAACTTTGAACGTTAGAATTTTAATTGTTTCATTTTCTTGAATTTTTAATTTGTTTTAGTTTTAAACGAAATTTGAAATCATTCGATTTGTAATGTTTCTAACTTTAAATTACTTCAAAATTGTATAATTTTCATCATTTAGAAATTTATTCGTTCATTCATTCTGCAATTTACAGCATTGCAAATGATAAGTGGATTTACATATTTTAACTGAAAATCTTTTAACGTTCAATGTGTAAAAGCTTGAAATTTCAAATTTTGTAATTTAACGGCATTTAATTAATTAAGAATTGTTTATAATATTGAAAGCCTCCATTTTATACGATATTGACCTTTTGAATAAAAAATGTTTGAAGCTTTAATTTTAAAAGTTAAAAATTCAAAAAGAGTTCCACTTTGAATGCTTTAATTTGCAGTTCAGTTCTGATTTCAGTGTTTCAAGTAAAAAATGTTCAGCTTTAAGACTTAGAATTTTTTAATTTGAATTTTTTCTCTAACTGCAGCAATCACCCTGTGAAAAAAACTGTTTTCCAAATTCCATGTTTATAAATAACAAACTTATTGACAAAAAAAACAGCACAGGAAATTTCTCTGAGTTTGCCTTTTATGCTGGTATTGGTAGACAAATTTATTGCCTGCACCATGTTTTCGTTAATAAATTTCTGATTGGCTGATAACAAATTCAACTTGTCACACGCTTTTACTATTGAATCGCATAATTTTATAACTATATTAATAATAATTTTACGCAGAAAGTAAATATTGCTAATTTAAATTCTGGATCAACAGAATTAAAAAAATTGAACCTACTGGACGACATTTTTCGCCTGGGGCGTAGAATCGCTTTTATATTGTAGCGTGTTGTACATTTTCCAAAAAAGATACTCTCTGTAATATTTTAAGCCTTCATAGAGAGCAGCCATTACAATAATTCCAATTATGGACCCAACGAGACCCGCGAAAGAAGAAGTTTTCCAGGAATCGAATAAAATCGTCTCAGAAAAACCGCCGTGGAAGACCATCTGTAAACATGGAAAGGATATATTATTTCAGGGTGGCCGCAGATCAAGAAAACCCTCTGGAAATCAGACAAAAGGCAGGAAAAGTAAGGAAAAGTCATGGAAACTCAGGGAGTTTGAAAAAAAATGGCAAAAGTCAGGGAATTTCTGTAAGAAGCACTTTAAGTAACTTTCAAAAATAGTCAGAGTTGCCACACAGTCACTTTTTTAAAATAAAGACACTATATTCACTTTTTGATTAAAAAGATCACTTTAGTAATTTTTCTTTCAATAAATTAACACATGAATTAACTACTATTAAATTCAGATATATAGGGTAAATCACCAATTCTTGGCACCTTAACCCGATTATTGGCATGCCAAAAACCGAAGTGAATTTATCTTATTTTGTATAAAGATTTGATTGGACTAGATAATTAATATATGCATTATATGTAAAAATGATAGTATAATTAAATTAATTGAGGCAAAATATGCTAATAAAATGTATTATCTAAGAAATTAGAGAAGGGTGCCAAAAATCGGAGGGTGGGCCAAGAATTGGTGCTCTTACCCGACCTATTACTGAATTTTCTCGAATTCTTTAGAAATTATTTAGTGTATTTAAAAAAACTCCTAAAACTTGTAACAGATTTTAATAATTCCAAGAGATTTTAAAGAATTTTTGAACCATCCAAGCGATTTTCAAGAGCTTTAAAAAGTTTAAAGGGATTTTCAAAGATTTCAAAGGATTTTAAATATTTTCAGGTATTTTAAAAGAAATCGACAATTTTTTAGTAGGTTTCAATAATTTGTAGGGGTTTCAAAGGACTGCAAGGTATTTTTAAAATATCCAAAGGATTTTTAAGAGCTTTGAAAAGTTTGAAGAGATTTCCAAAGATTTCAAGGGATTTTAAAAATTTGCAGGTAGTTTAAAAGAAATCGAAAATTTTTCAGTAGATTTCAATAATTTGTAGGGGTTTCAAAGGACTTCAAGGTATTTTTAAAACATCCAAGGGATTTTTGAGAACTTTAGGAATTTCAAAAGATTTCAGAGGATTTGAAATATTTTCGGGTATTTTAAAAGATTTCGAAAATTTTGCAATGGGTTTCAATAATTTGAAGGTATTTCAAAGGATTCCAAAGTATTTTCAAAACATCCAAGGGATTTTCAAGAGCTTTAAAAAATTTCAAGGGATTTCAAAATATCTCAAAGGATTCCAAATATTTGTAGGATATTTTAAAAGGTTATAAGGCATTTGCAACAAATTTAACATTTCCCAAGGAATTTCTAAGAATTTGAATATTTATAAGGGTTTTATCAAATTGTTCATGGGGTTTTAAAGAATTTACTAGAATATCGGTAGATGTGGAACCATTTTGTAGGATCTATACATTTTTAGGATATTTTGAAAGATTCCAAGGTATTTTATCAGATTTTTTAGGGTTTCCACGATTTTAAGAGAATTTAAAAGCTCTAAGAGTATTTTAATAAATTTTCTAGGATTGCAGGAAATATCAGATTTCATGTAATTTCACGGGATTTTATAATATTTTGATGAATTTTAAAGAATTTATTCACAAGAATCGAGAGATCTCGAAGCATTCCAAAGATCTTTAAATATTTGAAGGTATTTCCAAAGATTGTTAAGAATTTTAACGATTTCTAAAAATTGCAATGCTTCCAAAGAATTTTCAATTGATTTCAATAATTTGATGAAATTTTAAAGAATTAAAATTTGTTATGTTTTTTTAAATATTTTAGGGTATTTTTAAGAGCTTCAAAAAATGTCAAGGGATTTTAAAAGAGTTTAAAGTATATGGAATATTTTGAAAGATTCAAGAGCATTTTCAAGAGCTTTAAGAAGAATTCTTATTAATTTATCCCGAATTCAGGGAATTTTGAAAACGAAGTTTTACGGCCACCCTGATATTTGAAGTTTCCATTTTTCAGTAAAAAATTTCGAATAATCCTAGCGAACTTTATCAACAACAAAAATTTGTTAACTTTATCTAATTCTTGAATGTCTTTTTATCAAACAATATTAGAAAACTTATTTTTTATCATTCAAGTAATGATCTATCTTTCTATTTTTGTCTTCTTTTACCGTAAAGAATCTTTCCCAATTTCGGATATAGATTTTTCCAGTTATTTTTAAAGCAGTGTTGAAATTTTTGGATCTGTATTGATAATTGATTTCAGTACCATTTAAATAATTAAATTATAAATTATTTTTAAGCGGTTGAAGAGTTGTGAAATCTGGTGTCAAATCTTTGTTAAATCTTTTGTAATATTTGAAATTTGTGAAATCTTTCAAACCATTTGTGATATATATATTTTTTTTATCTGAAAAGTTTGTAAATTCATTGAAATCTTTCGAAATATTTTGGGCTGTTTCAAATCTGTGAAATCTTTGAAACGTTTGTGAAATCTTTGTGAAATATTTGAAATATTTGTGAAATCTTTTTGAAAGCCTATAGTTTAATCTTTTGATCTCGTTTTAAGTCTCTTTGTGAAATTTTTGGACTCTTTTGAAATATTTTTTAACATTTGTGATATCTTTTGAAATCATTCGGATTATTTGAAATCTATGAAGTCTTATTTCAAATCTTTACCAAATCTTCTAAATGTTTTGAAATCATTATGGAATATTTTGTGGAATTTTCGAAATCTTTGTTTAATCTTTTAAAATATCTTCAAATCTTTGTGAAATCTTTTGAAGTCTTTGTAAAATCTTCGAAATGTGCTGGCGGAATGTTAGAAATATTTGTGTGCTCTTTGTGAAATTATTGAAATCTTTGTGAAATGTTTTAAAATGTAAGCATTTTATGAATCTTTGAAATATTCGTGAAATCTTTGAAATATTGGTGTATTCTTTGTGGAATTTGTGAAACCACTGTTAAATCTGTTTAAATCTGAAAAGCTTTTTTAATCTTTGTGAAATATTTGGAAATCTGAGACATTTTTTTTAATCTTTGAAATGTTTGTGAAATCTTTGAAATCTTTGTGAAAGCTTTATTCAATCTTTTTTAAACTTCGTGAAATAGTTATGAAATAATTTAATTTTTGAAATCTTTGCAAATTTCTGAAATCTTATGAAATATTGAAATCTGGTCTATACTTAAAAGTCGAGTGATCAACCCCTGAATTATTATATATTTTAACTTTTTTTTTAATTTCACATGCCGACATTGAATGCATTGATCTCATTGCTGCATGATTTCCATGTTTCATTATATGATCAGTATGTTTTCCATGATCCGTAATATGCGATCCATGATCACCGGAAGAATTCAATGTGTGTGTCATATCATTATGGGTCATCTGCAAAATAAAAATACTAAAAAAACAGTTGTAAAATGACAACCGAGGTAAATGACCCATTAATCGTGATGGTCCCAATAATTGTGAAACTTGGTTACAATTTGAATACATTGTTGGAAAAAAAATTTTTAAGTAACATGTAATGATAAATGATATTGATTTTCAGCATTTTATAGTATCAAATGGAATTTTGATTAATTCAAATCAGATAAAAAGCAAGAAAATTGTCATAACGATTACTGGGACGTTTACCTCAAATTTATGAAAGAAACTTTCTTCAAGTCTTTGAATTTAAAACTTTTATGTAAAATATGACATAATAGACACTTTGTCCAACTTTTTATTATATTTAATGCTATGACTCACCGCGTCGAATTTCCTTCTACGATCGGTGTTGAGAATTCCTTATTTTTTGTCATTAAAATTATTCGCTATCTTCAGTTGTCCTGATGAAGGATGCCATCCAAAAGTCAAATTTTCAGGTTAAAGTCCAAACAACCTTTATACAAATGCACCGTGCATAAAATTTCGCGGATCAGAAGCTACATTTTTTCTTAAAATGAGTATTTATTATGTCTTATTTATCTCTTTATCTCGACCCGCAGCATGGATTATTTTCTTGGGATAACGAAAAATATATTCATAAGAAAAGACAAAATGTGAAAATATTTCAAGCTTGTTCGAGGTAAGAAATGTATAATAAAAACATTTAAACGGGGTTTTAAGGAATTCAAAAATATTTACACGGATTTTGTAAGATTTCAAAATATTTCAAGGAATATTTAAGAGCATTTGAAAGATTTGCAAACATTTCCAGGTATTTTAAGGGATTTCAAGAAATTTCTAAATTTCTCGAAAAAATTCATTTTTTTATCGAAACTTCGTCTTTTTAGATAGAAAATCCATCTGTTTGGATTGAAAATTCATCTTTTATGGTTGAAAGTTAATTCTTTCTTATTGAAAACTCTACTGTCATATTTTTGATCTAGGGTTCATATCTTTTGGTCAAAAAATTTGACTGATTGAAATTTCAACAACCTGGTAGGAAATTCAACTATTTCTTTAAAAAGTCATCTTTTGGGTTGAAAGTTAATTCTTTTTATTTGAAAAGTATATTATTATATTTTGGGTTTAGAATTCATCTCTCTTTCAAAATTTCATTATTTTATTAAAAATCCAACTATTTTCTTAAAAAGTAATTTTTTGGTTGAAAATTCAGCTTTCTGGATCATAAATTCTACTGTCTTCTAAAATATTCATATTTTTTCTTGAAAATTCATGACGAGGCGAATGCTACATAAAAAAATATATATTTCAAGTTATTTACGGGTTTGCCCGGTCAAAAATTATATTTTTTCCGGTCGACTTCAAGCATTTATAATAATAATTATTCAGTACTAATTGCTTTATTATATTATCCTTTTTGAAACGAATTGAAGATTTTAGAACTCCGACGTAAAATATATAATGTAAATTATTGCACAAATTCCCAGCCCAAAATATACTCAAAATAGGGGAAATAAGGTAATGCTTCAAAAGAAAAATAGAGGAATAATATGAGAATCAATTCTTCCAAGTAGCATTAATATAGGTGCTATATTCCTAAGATTTTAAGTAGAAATATATTGTATTTTCAACAAAACAGTGGGACTTTCAACAAAGAAGTTGAGTTTTCCAGTTAAAAAGTCAAATTTTTTTTCACGTCATTTGACTTTCAAACCTGAAAAGATGAATTATCAACAGAAAAGTTAATTTTTAACCAAATAATTGAATTTTTCACCAAAAGCAGATAGAGAAGTCAAAATTATAATTCTTTACGAGAATTCCCTGTCCCAATTTTCAAAATTATATTTCTTCACTGAAATTCCCTGTTCCAAACTCTAAATTATAATTCTTTACTGAAATTCCCTATCCCAAAGTAAAAATTATAATCAGTCACGGAAAATCCCTCCCCTAAACTCAAAACGATAATTCTTAACTAAAATTCCATCTCAAAGCTTAGAATTATAATTAGTTGGTAAAATTCCTTATTCGAGATCTGAACAATATTTTTTTTTTTAATTGTCTCATTCAAGTAAAAAATTTTAAATAATTCCTGTGGACAATTTTTTATTTCAGATGAAGAAAAACTAATTTTTAATCAAAGAAATGAATTTTCAACAAAATAAATGAAGTTTTATCCAAAGAAATACATTTTTAAATAAAAAAGTGAATGAGTCACCAAGAAGATTAATATTCTACCACAAAAGACAGAAATTTTCAAGTGAAGAAGATAAATGTTAAACCACGCATGGAATAGTTCAATTTTCAGCAGAAAAATTCAGTAAAAAAAACGAATTTTCAACAAAATAGTTGAATTTTTAGGCTAAGAAATTAATTTTTAACTAAAATTACGAATCTTCAACCAAACAAATGAATTATCAACCTCATAGTTGAATTTTCAACCCAAAATATAAATTTTCTACAAAAAAAGAGACAAATTTTCAACAAAATGGATGAAGTTTTAAGCAAGAAAATTAGAGGTCTATCAAAAAAGTGAAATTTTCGACAAAAAATGGAATAGTTACATTTTCGGTTAGAAAAATTAATTTTCAATACAAAAAAAACTAACAATCAAAGAAATTATTTTTCAACCAAAAAGAATAATTTTCTAGAGAGTAAAATTAATTTTTAACATAATGCATTAATTTTCAACCAATTTTTGTATTGTTAAAGGAATTTGCAACCTAGTAGTTAAATTGTCGACTAAAGAAATGAAGTTTCAACCGAAAAGGTGACTTAGTCACCAAGAAGATTAATATTTAACCACAAAAGACAAAGTGTCAACAAAATACATCAATTTTCAAACTAATAGCTGAATTTTCAACTGAAGAAGATAAATGTTAAACCAAGCATGGAATAATTAAATTTTCAGTTTGAAAAATTCCTTTTCAACATAAAAAAACAACAAATGTTCAACTAAATAGTTAAATTTTCAAGCAAAGAAATTAATTTATAATTTCCCACTAAAATGATGAATCTTCAGCCAAAAAAATGGATTTTTAACTCCATAGTTAAATTTATAACAACAAAAAAATTCATTTTCTACCAAAGTGATTGAATTTTTAACACAAAAAAGATGAGTTTTCCACAAAATAAGTGAATTTTCAACTAAAAAATCTATTCGCTGCGCGGGCACATTCTCGTATTGTTATATATATATATATATAGTTTATAGTTATAGTTTAAGCGCGCCTAGGGCGCGTCCGCCTGTGGGATCTCGCGCTTCGCGCTCGATAATGATTTTGTGCACATTTGTACACAGACCTTTTAAAAGTAAAGGTCAAAGCTTCGACAGCTGTCACTTTGTGATTGTGAATTCTCTTCTGTTAAAGCTCCTTCGGCTTTAACGAACATATTCCCATCACGTATTTCGTGCTCCGCACTCTATGCTTAGTCCAAAGTACGAACTTTTCTACATTGAGTTCAACTCTATTATGTCAAATGTATATTATATTTATTTCTGTGCCTCGGTCTGGGACTCCTTATTCAGATATTGCAAAATAAAGTACACATTTCATTTTTCATAATGACTTTAATATTTGTAATTTATTTTGTATTAACTTTTGTTATCAGCTGCCCTAAAAAAGTATCATTTCAATAAATTTATGTTATTATAATTCATAATATGCATTGATATTGAAACAAATGTAATATTTTTATTGTCCTATTTTCATAATTTAAAAAAGGCGCATCATACGAAAAAGAACAATTTTGTTAATTACGATTTTATTCCACTTTATGTCGTTTTTTCAAAAAATTAATTTGTTTATTTTTAATGTTATTTTTCACAATTAACACAAAAACTACCCAGCCTATCAAAAAGCAATTCATAACAAATTTGTAGCCCTTTTTTGGTTCATCAGCTTTTGTTTATTTATTTTTTTCGTTGCTTGTGCCATTTGTCTGCAAATTTAATTTTTTTATTTTCAATGTTGTTTATTTACGAATAAAACAAAAACTGCGCGCCCTATCAGAAAGTAGCTAATAATAAATAGGTAGATTTTTTTTGGTGCACAATTTTTGTCTTCTCATATTTTTCGCATCTTGCATGCTTCGACCGCAAAATCAAATTTTTCATTTTTCATTTTTTTCGTGCGATCAAAATTTGAATGTTTGATTTTTCAACAAAATTAAAAAAGTTAGTACGATAATCTGGTAGGGCTTTCAAAACCCAAAGTTTTTTTCTCGTGACTTTTTGTTCTTTCGTGCGTTGTTTAGCTCAAAATTTTCATTTTTTTATTTATTTTTTTTTTATTTTGAAAATGTTATATAACTCTGATCGTTTTCTTTGTATCAAAAAAAGTCGTAGGGATGAATTTTTCGACTTTCTGAGTACATACTACGAATGGCCGTACATAAAATTTTTAAATCTTGACAAAAAACTGTATCAAATATTTTGAAAATGTCAATCCTTTTAAAAAAAATAATAATAATTTTCAAACAAATATTTAAATTTTTTAGCAAAAAAATAAATTTTCAACTAAAATAATGAATCTTCAAAAAAAAGAATTCTTAACCCAATGGTTGAATTTTCAAACCAAAAGATTGATTTTATCTACCAAAAAAAGGCAATTTTTCAACAAAATAGATGAATTTTAAATGAAATACATAAGTTTCCAGCTAAACAGACAAATTTGCAACCAAGAAGATTATGTCTATCAAAAATGATAAATTTTCGTCAAAAAAAAAAAGAATACTTAAATTTTCAGTTAAAACAATTAATTTTTGATAAAGAAATACTAATTTTCAACTAAAGAAATGAATTTTCGGCCAAAAGTTGAACTTTTCACTAAAAGAGATACATTTTTCACAAAATAGTTAAATTTTTAACTGTAAAAGATCAATTTTTAACCAATAATGGAGTAGTTTAATTGTCAGCTAGTTCAGACTCTGGCTAGTTACTTAAAAAAATTTATTTTCAATCAAATATGAAACGAATTTCCATCAAAATTGTTAAATTTTCAACAAAATAGAACCTTTAACTAAAAAAATCAATTTATTGTAACAAAGTACTTGCATTTTTAATAAAAAAGATGATTTTTTAACAATATATTTGCATTTTCAACAATACATAACAGCATGCCGGGTATACCGCGTATACCGGCACCGGCTTATATATCCTTTGAAGGTTATGTCAGTGCAGATAAGCCAAAGATGCCAAAGATATTTTGAATAAGCCAAGGGACAGAAGGTAGTCGAAATTCTATTATCCCGCCCGCCTGTCAACAACAAAAATTATTTCCGTTTGGAAGGAAAGTTTCAAAGTTTCAAAAAGACGATTATTTCTTATAAAGAATACTACAACGTTTTATTTTCTAAATAATTGAATATAATTACATAAATTGATTATATCAAAGATATTTCTTTGATTATATATTTCACTTTACTTGTTATTTTGAAAAATCGCCATTATAAAATCGATAGTTTTTTCGATAAGTCTAATGTCGATTTCGAAAATCGATCTTCCTTCCGTCCCGAACTTCCGTCAACAACACAAGTCAACAACGTCGCGTTGCTTTTGTTTGTCGTGTGAAAGAATTGTTTGTTCCAGTTTTTTCTGTTCATTTCGTGATTATTGTGAATAAAAATAGGTGGAAGTGCCCCAAAATTCTCTAAAGAACTAATTATTCAAGAGCGATTGTAAGTAAATTATTTTTTGCTTAAAGATCTGTTTAATATCAAAAAATATCTATTCGGAAAATTGTTGGCAGCACGTGTCTAAAACTTTGATGAAAAGTTTGGAAAACCGTTAGCCGACAAGGAAATTAATTATTCTTTGCGATTTTAGCCTGTATTCGCCGTTTTTATTGTTTAGATTAATAAGAATTCTCAAAAATGATAAACCTGTATACATTTTGGAAAGGTTCATTCATTCAGATAAGAATGATGAGAATATCTGTAGGACAGAATAATCTTTAAAAAACGTATACAATTTAAAAACTGGACTTCTCCGAGTCAAATATATAATGTTCAGTAATTATTATTTCTATTACACCCATAAGTTTTCAACGATTTTTTGAAAAATGGCATAATAATTTCAAGGCTTGTCAAAAATCACAACATTTTCGGAGGATATAATGGAAGATTTATTTCTATAATAGATGTTCTAAAAGGTGAATTTGTTTATTTTGCTTCCAAATGTTTCCAAGGTTTTAACCAGTTTTAGAAGATGCAGTAAATTTTCAATAAGTTCCAAAAGATTTAATAAAGTTTTACAATTCTTCAAGAGATCTAATCAATTGAGATAAAAATATTTAAGTTATTAATAGAATTTCGAAGATTTCAAGCAATTATAACAAATTTTTAAAAACTTACACACTTTTAAATTACTTTTGCTATATATACATTTCATAGAATTTTTCTAATTTGGCAATAGGTAAAAAACTGCTAACATTTAAGACTATCATTAGAGCTAGGGTGTCTAGCGAACTTGAAAACCTCAAATTCTCCTTGCATGTTTTTTAACCTGGGAAATCTGTAAATCTCTTTCAATTTTTCATGAAATCTTTAAATTTTCATATTTTTTCAATTCTTTGCTTATAAAACATTTATTTTACTGAGATGCAAATAGTAATTTATTATTATTATTTAGAAGAAATCTTGTTGTTGGATTTTTTTTTAATTCAGGTATAATTCTTTTTTTATTGTTATGTGATATATTTTTTGAGACTGGAAAATTATTTCATAACAAATATTTTATATCTTTTTTTTAAATGAAGTGATTACAAAATGCATAAAGCGATCTCAAGGCTTTGTTTGTAATTATTTTATAGACTGCAATACAAATAATTTAATATTGTCAGGGTGTCTACGCTACCTGGAAAACCTGGTATTATCAGGGGTTGTTACTTGTTACTTGTTTGTTACTTAGAAAATCTTGGAAATGTCAAGAATTTTTTTTTGTCAGAAAATTTTTTCGTGAGCGTGTTGAATTTTTAAAACATGTGCAATATAAAATTGAATCATAATTGTTCTTCATTTACAAAAATAGCTTTATGTTACTCTATTTAACTATTTTTTTGAAATTTCGTTTCTTTTTTTTTTGGTTTGAAATTAATTTTTTTAAATGCAAATTTCACTATGCCTGTCCAATATGCCATCGTTTTCGTTAAAAATTAATGTCATTGGTTGAATATCAATTTTATAACTAAAACTTTAACTATTCAATTTTTGGTTGAAAAATTATCTTTTTTAGTTGAAAATTTGCCTTTTTTGGTTGAAAGTAATCTTATTGGTTAAAAATGAACCTTTTGGCTGAAAACTCAATTTTTCTAGTTAAAGATTCATCATTATTTAGTTGCGACTTCGTCTTCTTAGTTGAAAATAGACCACTTTATTTCAAAATTTAAATATTTTTTGAAAATTACTTTTTTTTAAACTGAAAATGTAACTATTCCAGTTGAATATTCCACATTTAAATATTAAATATTTTGTTGAACAATCATCTTTAGTTGAAAATTTGTACTTTTTTAGAAATTAATCTTCATGGTTAAAAGTGCATCTTTTTGATTTAAAACCTCGTTTAAAAGTCAACTATTTCAGTTGAAGATTCATCATTTTAGTTGAAAATTAATTTCTTCAACTGAAAATTTGACTATTCCATTTTTTTAAAATAATTTTTCTTTTTTAGTTGAAAAATCGTGTATTTGGTTGAAAAATCGTCTTTATTGGTAGAAAATTAATCTTCTTATTTGAAAATTCATCTTTTTGGAATAAATTCAAGTATTCCAGTTAAATATTCGTAATTTTTGCTGCAAATTCGTCTTCTGGGTTGGAAAGAAAACTACTTGGTTGAAAGGTAAACTCTTTTGTTAAAAATTCATTTTTTTGGTTGAGAATTCAATTATTTTAGTTTAAGATTCACCCTTTCCGTTGGAAAATCGTCCTTTTGGTTTAAAGTTCAACTATTCTAGTTGAAGGTTCATCATTTCAGTTAAAGTTCATCACTTTGTTTGAAAATGTAACTACTCCAATTGAGTATTCCATTATTTTAGTTGTAAATTCGTCTCTTCGGTTGACAATTAATTTTTTTTGTTCCTAAGAAACGTTAGACACCCTGCATTATGAAACACTAAAATAATGGCAGTCCTAACACTTTTTCTCCTATTTTCTCCTTTTTAAAATAATTCCTCCTCTTCCCTGTTTTCAAGAAACTTTCCTTTTTTCTCGTTGTTACACCTAAATGCCTGCATTAATAGAACCAAATAAGAAAATCCAACTAATTTTTTTTAAAGTCTACTATTTTATATTTTAATTCAGAATTCATCTTTTTTGGTTAGGAAATTCTACTATGTGATTGAAAATTTTATTATTCTTTTGAAAATTAAACAATTTTGTTATAAATCTTTTTTGTATTGAAAATTCATCCTTTTTTTGGTAGAAAATTCATCTTTCTTTGTTGAGATTCACCTTTTATGTTGAAAATTGAAATTTCTTCTGAAAAATTCGCCTTTTGGGCTCAAAAATTCAAGTATTTTGTTGAAAATGCAACTATTTTTAGTTGAAGTTTAATCTCATTTGTTTGGAAATTCGACCATTTGGTTGAAAATTCATCTTCGTAGGCTGAAAATTTAAGTATTTGGTTAAAAATGCAACTATTTTTATGAAAATCTAATCATTTTGCTAAAAACTCATCTTTTTTATTGAAAATTCAACTGTTTTGTTGAACATTTGCCCTTTGAATTGAAAATTCATCTTCTGTAGTCGAAAAGTCATATTTCTTGGTTGAAAATGAACTTTTTTATTGAATATTCAAAGTTTGGGATTGCAAATCGAACTGTGTTGTACAAAGTTCGTTTTTTTTTGCTTTTCAAAAATTTCCATATTGATTTATTTTACTCTTAGTATCTTTTTTTTTTGTAGAAAAGCCTACTACTAGATTTTTGGTTCAAAAAATTGTTTCTTTTGGTTAAAAATTCTACTATTACGTTAAAAAGTCATATTTTTTTGTTTAAAATTCAACTGCTTTGTTGCACATTCGTCTTTTTTGGATAGAAAATATGTTCTTTTAGATTGAAAATTATTTTTTTTGGCAGAAAAATTCATCTTTTCGGGTTTTAAAGGTTTTCTAAAACATTCGACTTTTTAGCTTAGGAACTCAATCCTTTTGTTGAAAATTGATCTTCTTTGGTTGAAAATTCAACTATTTTCTAAAAAAAAATATTGTTTTTGATTGAAATACCAAATATTATATTTCAAGTTGATAATCTTTTTTTATTGAAAAATCAACTACTTGGTTCAAAGTTGAACTACTTTGTTAATTTTTTTTTTGAAAGTTTATTTTCCTTGGTTGAAAGTGAACGTTTTTGTTAAAAACTCAACTGTCTTCTGAAAAATGTATGCTTTTAGCCTGAAAAATCAACTATTTTGTTTTCATATTTTTATGGAAATCAGCTCTATTTTTGATTTAAAATTGAAATCTTTTTGGGTTATATCAGCAGTTATATTTTCCGTTGAGAATTCATCTCTTTTAGTTGAAAATTCATCTATTTTGCTGGAAATCAACTTTTTATTTTTCGTGGAGAATTCGTCTTTTTTATTGAAAATTCATCTTCCTTAGTTAAAAATTAACTTTTTTGTTGAATATTCAAATTTTCGGGTTAAATTCAATTGTTTAAAAAAATTCGTCTGTTTGGCTTGAAAGTTCAACTATTTAGTTCAAAATTGAACTATTTTGTTGAAAATTATGAATATTTGGATAAAAATTAATGTTGTTGAAAATTGAACTATTTCGTTGAAAGTGCGATATATTTCGATTTGGAGTCTTAGGAATTTTTAGCGTTTCATAGATCATTTTAGGCTGTGAAATTTGTAATTGTTAAAAACTGGATGTACAACTACAACTAAAGTAATAATTATACTAAAAATGATTTCTACAAGTCATCACAGTGTCCACCTGACCGGGAAAGGACAGTGATTTTCCTCTCAAATGTACTAATATGCAAATTAAAATTGGTTTAATATATTGTATTATTCTAATTCTCAGTTGGAACAGGAAATTTGTGAAAAAATGGTAATTCTTACTTGAAATTGGGAATTTTTCAAAAAAATTAAAATTTTGATTTGGAACAGTGAATTTTGTAAAAGAATTACAATTCTAATTTGGGTCAGGGTATTTCAGTAAAGAATTATAATTCGACTTTGAGGCAGGGAGTTTCCTAAGACATATAATTGTGAGCTTGGTAAAGAAATATATATTTTTGACAATTGTGATATGGAATTCCCGTGAAGAGATGTAATTTTGACTTTTAAACAGGGAATTCGATAAAGGATTATAATTTTACTTGAAACAATAATTTAGAAGGGAATTTAAAAAAAATCCCTGTTCCAAGTCAAAATTCGTCACAATTTGATACTTCCCTCTTCCAAATTTCGGAAAAAAGGATTTGAAACAGGAATTTTGGAAATTAATTTAATTGTAACTTGTTATAGACGCTTTCCACGTCCAAAAAATCAATCTTGGCAGCCAGCTCATCGGTTTTAATGAAACCCAGTGTTGTTGTGATACTTTATGGGTAATGTTTTTCGGCCGAAGGATTTTCAAAAATTTTGAAAATTCTGGGCGTGACGCCATTTTGAAATTTGAGGTCGACATTTTTTTAAATTGTAATATTTCCGACAATTTTTTTCGGATTTCAATGAAACTTATAGGCATTTTGTGAAACAAGATGCTGTTTTATATAAAATATGGATAAAAAAAAAATTTCAAAATTTTCACCAAAAAAAACTCAAAACAATTTTTTGATTCGATTTTTGACGAATTTCGCTATTTTTTATTTTTTCTTAGAATAATATTCCTTTTTCTTTTATCTTTTATTTCAAAAAAAAAAAACTTGATGGACACTCATCTGGTTCGCGAGTTATGAATATTTAAAGAGCGGCATTCCAGTCGAATGCTTGTGCCGCGCAGCAGCTAAGCGGGTAGTGCAGACATTGTTATTAAACAATGCACGGCTGCAACGCTGCAGTCTCGGACTAGTGTACTCAATCCAGCGGTGTTGATAAACAAATTTTTGGTACAAGCAGACACTGATGTACAATTCTACTATGCTTTTTGGACACTATTGTTGTTGACAGAGTTGAGTACGATATTCCTTAGTCAGCATTAATAGAGTTACATGTAGTGTACACAAATAGTTTCTCTAAGCTTTTAATAAGTGTCTGTAAAAAAATTGATTTCCTCACGTGATCGCGTTATTGGATATACCTTTAAATTTCTCACTGACAGTGTGTTTTCCATAAGTGACAAGTTTATTAGTTAGTAACAGCATTCTCGAATGAACTTTATAAGTGGCTTAATCGAACATACGTTATTATATTTTAAACTTTCAATCGAAGTCTGTAAAAATACTTAGCTCTAAAATACTATAAAAAGTAGGTAAAATGGCTCCGTTTTCTCGGTGTTGTAATCCTTTTAGTAAAAAAAGACACTGCAAAAATTTGAATATGTCAGTACTTCGCAAAATTACAAAAGAACTTTGTAAAAGAATAGATATTAACGAAGCCAAAGAGGGTCAGCTTATATGCAATTCATGTCGTCTTCATCCCCCAAAAACCAATCACAATGTAAAAGCTGTTTTCGGAAACTCTGCACCACCCCCTTCTTCTTTACCGAACCGTATTGATGATCTTCCTCCAGTAGATCAGAATGAAAATTACCTCAGCAATGAATCAGAAAATGAAGTAGAAGGCGTGGTTTCTGGAGAAGTGGAAGACTTGTATCTGAATTCCGGGGATGAAAAATTAATAATAAAGCTCAACAAAATACTTGAAATTTTGCAAATTCCCCCAATTGAAAATCGGAAGGATCGAAGATCAATAAAAGCCCAAAAACGAAAGGTACAAGAAATAAGGGAAGCTATAGACTTTGAGCTGCAGAAAATATTTGAAGTTGTAAACAAAAACGAGAATGAAATAAATGAACTCGTTGAGGAGTTGAAAGAAAAAATCTCTGAAACAACAAAAAAATCATAAAAAGTTCAGTTCTTAACGATGTTGCCAAGAAGTTGGGAAATTCGGCGTATACAACACACGTTTAGTGTTCCTTATAATATGGCTCGTTTGGCAAAAGTCATTCGCACCGAAAATGGAATCGGTTCATCTCCTAATCCTAAACTTGGAAAAAGGCTATCTGAAGAGGCAGAAACGCTTGTTCATAATTTTTATCGCCACAGCGATTTTAGTCGGCAAATGCCTGGAAAAAATGATTACGTGTCAGTAAAGAAGAATGGAGTTCGAGTACATGAACAGAAACGACTACTCTTGGGAAATTTGAAGGAGTTATACGTAGCTTATAAAGAGAGATATCCTGACTGTAAGGTTGGGTTTTCCAAATTCGCGGGATTAAGACCAAAGGAATGCATTCTGGCGGGCGGTAATGGAACACATTCAGTTTATGTGTGTAAAATTCATCAAAATATGAAACTGATGATAGCTGGAGCACGACTGAAAGAGCTTTCAGATGCACAACCTGGAAATGATTTTCTCGGATCGTATAAAGACATTTTAGGCACCATGGTATGCGAGAACCCAAAACCTGATTGCTTTTTAAATTATTGCAAAAATTGCCCTGGTATAATAATAGTAACAGAAAAGTTACATGAATTATTTGACAAAAATTGCATTGATAATGTCACGTACAAACGATGGACAAACACAGATCGCTCAATGTTAGAAACTATTGTAAACTCCGGCGACGAATACGTTCATGTAATTACAAAAGATTTACCTGATCTGTTGAAACATGATTTCCTAGCGAAGGTTCAAAGTAAATATATTGATGATACCAAACAATCCCTTCAAGCAGGAGTGTTTTTGGTTTTATGCGATTTTGGTGAAAATTTTACTAATGTAATTCAGGACGCCATCCAAAATCACTACTGGTGTCAGACACAAGTAACGATCCACCCCTTTGTTGTTTACCATAAAGAAAATGGGGAAGTAGTGCACGACAGTTTCATGATTATTTCGGATTGCCTTCACCACGATGCAACTGCCGTTAATTTGTTTTCAAAGAAAGTAATCACAGAACTAAAAAGTCGATATCACGTAGAAAAGTTAATACATTTCACCGATGAAGCTGGTTCGCAATATAAGAATAAATTTAATTTTCTTAATCTTGCGCACTTCAAAGAAGACTTAAAAATCAAAGGAGAATGGCATTTTTATGCCACTTCTCATGGAAAAGGGCCTTGTGACGGATTATCTGGAACACTAAAGCGCGAAGCTACAGCAGCGAGTCTGCGAAGACCACTAGATAATCAGATTACGACGGCATCCTTGTTGTACGATTGGGCCATCAGCGCTATGCCAAAAGTGAAATTCATTTTTTGTGCCACAAGCGAATATGAAAATCATGCGAAATTCCTTAGCGATCGTTTTCTGAAAGCTCAGACAATTGATGGTACGAGAGGATTTCATTCCTTCATACCGATCAATAGCCATCAAATCCGTTGCAAAATATATTCTGCTGCTCCTGACACAACATCAAAAATATTTCAGATACAAAAATCTGCTCCTAAGCGAAAATATTCTAAGCGAGAGAGAAAAATAACTAAGTAAACAGGAATGCTTGAGACTGCAGCGTTTCAACGGTACATTGTGTAATGACAATGTCTGCACTACCCGCCTAGCTGCTGCGTAGCTCAAGCATTCGACTGGAATGTCGTTCTTTAAATATTCATAACTCGCGAACCAGATGAGTGTCCGTCAAGTTTTTTTTTTTTAATGAAAGATAAAAGAACAAGGAATATTATTCTCAAAAAAAAAAATCAAAAATAGCGAAATTTGTCAAAAATGAAATCAAAAAATTTTTTTCATTTTTTTTTTGTGAAAATTTTGAAATTTTTTTTTGTTCCATATTTTATATAAAACAGCATCTTGTTTTACAAAGTGCCTATAAGTTTCATTGAAATCCGAAAAAAATTGTCGGAAATATTACAATTAAAAAAAAAAGCCACCCCAAATTTCAAAATGGCGTCACGCCCAGAATTTTCAAAATTTTTGAAAATCCTTCTGCCAAAAAGCATTACCCATAAAGTACCACAACAACACTGCGTTTCATTAAAATCGATGAGATGGCTGCCAAGATTGATTTTTTTGACGTGGAAAGCGTCTAATAGGGAATTTTCTAAATGAATTATAATTCTGAGTTTGAACGGAAATTAAGTAAATTAATTATAAAAAAATTCCCATAGAGAATTATAATTTGGTCTTGGAACAGATCAGATTTTTAAAATACCTTTGTCCAAATCAGAATGTAAAGTTTGTAAAGAATTATAATTTAGACTTTTGGACAGGGAATTTTCGTAAAGAATTATTATTTGTCTTGAAACAGAGTAATTTGGAAATTAATTTTAATTCTGATTTAGAAGGGAATTTAAAAAAAAACTCCTGTTCAATTTCAGAATTATTATTCTTTTACAAAATGCTCTGTTCTAAATCGAGAATTTAAAATCATACATCGGGTAGACACCCTGGTTATAATGAAACGGGTCATAGAAATATTAGCAAGAGTCCGAATTTCAGAAAGTTCACATACATATTTTATTCTGTTACACACACACAGTATAAAAAAGAAGCAACATGGATGATGATCGTCGATCTTATTATACTGTTTCCAATATATGTACAACTCGAGGAACCGCGGGAGGTGAAAATCGAATCGAAATTATTGTTGACACTCATCCCTCTTTAGTCCTCAGTTGTAAAAGTAACCTGCATTAAAATACTCATACTATCTTTTGATGAATTAACAGCCAAATAGACACACGCGACTCGCATCTTACAAAATACACAAGGCCTTGAAGTCTCTTTTTGGGGGGCACATGAAACTTAAAACTAAATCCTAAAGACAAAAGGAACCTTTGTAGGTTACAAATTAGCAGGCGATTGTTTCCCCGAAATTTCTTGAACGAAGAAAAACTTTACAAAAACACAATTCAATGCAGTCGAGGAAATTACATATTTGGTATAAATTATATTTAAAGATTTTGAGATGGTTTCCTATCTGTAAAGAAATTCTTAAGAATATATACTTGTCCAATACTGATTATCAGTACCGCAAGAGTCTCCTGAAGAGACCACCAAAGTACTCGCTCGTTTAAGTCTTCTGCTCTTTTACGACCCTGTGCTTCCCGAAGACGATGGTGCGTTTGATAATCCAGGATACTATTCAGATTCTTATGGATTTCCCGGGCCGACGATTCCATCTGAAAGCACAAGTAAAATTGAGAATTGATTTCTGCAGTTCGAATTTCAATACAATACTACCGGGCGCGGACTCATTTGAGAAATTCAAAATCAGGGTATCTACCCAAATCCTGGAAAAAAATGCCTTGGCAATTCCAGGGTTTTGCGAGTTATTTTTAGATTTTGGCAGGCATAATTTTTGTTAGAAAAATTCTTATTTTTAGCTTAAAATTTCAACAGTTTGGTAACAAATTAAACTATTTGGTTGAAAATGAACTTTTTGTTGAAAATTCATATTTTCAGGTCGAAACTTCAACTCTGTTGTTGAAAATTTGTCCTTTTGGTTTGAAAATTCATCTCTTTTGGTAGAAATTTAATCTGTTTTGGTTGAGGATTCAACTATTCTGGTAAAAATTCATATATTCAAGTTAAAAATTCAATTGTGTTGCTAGAAGTTCCGTTTTTTTAGCTTGAAAATTTAACAATTTGGTAGAAAATCCAACGATTTGGTTGCAAGTTAACTTTTTTAAAAACTTTTTTGCAGAAAATTCTTTTTGGCTTGAAAATTCAAGAATTTAGTTGATTTTCTTTCTTTTTGACCGAAAAACCTTTCTTACTTGAGAATTCAACAAATTTGCTGAAACTGCGCCTTTTTGATGTTAAAATTCATCTCTTTTCATAGAAATTTCTTTTTTTTTTTTGTTTTTTTTTTTTGTTGAAAATCCAACTTTTTTTTTAATCTGTTATGTAGAAAAATTCATATTTTTAATTTGTTTGAAATTTTAACAACTTGGTAAAAAAATCAACAATTTGCTTAAAAATTTAGATTTTTTCGATGAAAAGTCAAGTATTTTCTTGAAAATTCGTCATTTTGGTAGAAAACTAATCTTTTTTGTTGAAAATTCATTTTTTTTTGTTTGAAAATTAATAAGTTTGGGTTGAAAATGCAAGTTTTTTGTAGAAAGTTAATCTGTTTTGGATAACAATTAAATTATTTTGTTGTAGACAATTTAACTATTTGGTTGAAAATTCAACTGTTTCTTTGAAAATTAATTAGTTTGTTGAAAACTTATCTTTTTTAGTTAAAAACTCAACCGTTAGGGTTCAAAATTGATGTATTTTTTAAATTTGTTCTCTTTGTTTTTTGTAGCAAATGAATCTTTCTGCTTGAAAATTCGTCTTTTTGGTTTCGATACAAATAACCAGATTTTTTCTGTACGTTAAGCCTCTTGTTTAAAAGTTCCTTAAAATCACTAAAATACCCTTGAAATCTTTATATCATTGTTATCCGAGATACATTTTTTAATTCACTTGCAATTTTCTGAAATCCTACGAAATTCTTTGAAAAACTTTAAAAATTTTGAAATCTCGTCAAATTCCTTGAAATCTCTTAACATTTAAAATACCCTAAACTGTTTAAATTCCTCAAATCTTATGTCTTGAAATCCCACAAAATCTGATAAAGCCCCATGAAATCCCTTGAAATGCTCCAAAAGCTTTGAAATCCATTAAAATCTATTTAAAACCCTTAAACAGTCTTGAAATCTTCTGAAAGTTCTAAAACAACACTCTAATTTTTTCAATCCTTTGAAATCTATAGCAGTTCCTTATAATCCTATGGATTTTTTTAATTTCTTTTGAAATCCTACAATTAAAATCTCTTAAATCTTTTAAAATCCTGTACAATATTTTGGAATCTTCAATATCTTTTAAAATAAAAGAAATATAAACAAACGAACCCTAAAATTTCTACAAATCTCTTGAAATACCTTGGAAATCGCGTAAATTATCTTAAATTTTGTAACATCTTTTAAAATGTCTTCAAAAAGATTGAAAATTTTGTGACATTATGAATCATTTACGAGCAATAATAAAAAATTACATATTTTAAAAAATTCTTGGCCTCAGAAATTGTTTAGCCCGTATAAAACAAAACTGATTACATTCCTTCCTTATATAAGCAAAAACGTGTTTACAGAAACACGAGTGGGGAAAAATAAAAAAGGCAGGGTTTTCCTGAAAATACTCTCATCATGTTGTCAAAATTCGGTGAAAAAAATAAATAAGATTTTTCTGGAAAGCCCCAACTTTTTTATTTGTTTCCAGTTTTGTTTGGAGTTTCTGCTTATACAAGAGGCCATTCTATCAGTTTATGATTTTTTTAAATGTAATTTTTTTCTCGTAAGCGATGCCAAAAATCACAAAATAGAAAGAAGTATTTTTTAGAACTTTTCCAGATATGTAATGCAGTGTTTTACTAATAACGAAACTGAAAATATATGTAGTACACATTACCAGGTATTTCTAAAAAAAAAGTAAGTGGGGTTTTTGAGAAAAGGGTATCCTTCGAATTAATGTAACAAATCAAAAACCATTTTTTTAATCAAACTGTAAAATACGTGTTACTTTATTTTTACCATAGAATGATATATCCAAATTTCAAATGATGTTGATACCCTAAGCACGGTTAGCCTCGAGTAAGTTCAACCCAAAAGTGCTTGCAGATCCAGTTTCTCTTTTGTAGGCATTTGGGGATGCCCAGCAGTTATTTTAAGACAGGAAAGAAAAAATAGTTTTACGTGTTTTTAAGACGATTTTTTTTTATTTTTAACGATTTTGGACTACTATTCATATTTTGCGTCATTTTCGAGAAAAAAATGCGATTTTGAATAGCTAAAAATTATGTTTCTTCAATTTTAGAAGAAAAACAAAACTTTTTTTTTAAGGTTCAGGAATCTTAACAATTTCATGGAATATGTTCTTCACATTGTTATTGATCTAAAAACAAATATTTAAAAAATAAAATTTTGAAGTTTGTTAAACTACATGCTATTTTAGTCCATTTTTATCGACTTATTCTATTTTGTTCGAAAATTCGTTAAAATAGACAAAATAAACATCTAGTAAGGAAATAATTGTACGTTTACGTCAAAAACGCGTATTGCGATTTTTTTCTTTCATGGCCTAAAATAACCGGGGGAATTCCCGAAACATGTAAAAAAAGACAAACTGTATGTGCAAGCCGTGATAACCTGGAACTCTCTGCCTGATTTGAAATGGAATTGGTCTTAAAATACTCTAAAAACTTTAAAACCCTATGTAAAAAAAATCCTTGGAATCTGTTGAAATCTTCCAAATCTTTTGAGATTTCGAATTTTTAGATGGCGGATACATTATTTTACAGAATTTGGAGAACTTTGAAAATATGTTTAAAGACAAAGTTGAAAAATAGTTGCAATAGTCAATAGTGACGTGAGTCCGAGGCCTAAATATTGATAAAATACCTGAGTCATCACAGTAACGTGTTCCCCAACACCAGGAAGAGAAGGTTCGTCACCCACTTGGAAGTCCATGTAGACGAGTTTGTGGGAAAATGTGGAAAATTCATTACTAAAGCAGGCTTTGTAAACGCCAGACATTGATGCCACGAAAGTGTGAGAATCAAATTGCGTCTTCACTTGACGATAAATAATTTCCTTATTGGGTGCTTCTAACGTAACATCTACATCGTACTGACCTCCAGTCACAACCTGAAAATGATAATATTTATATTATATTATATATATTATATTATAAATTTTTATAAATAATTACATAACTTCAATTAATGATAGCTTATTTTATTCTGGGGTTCATTCTTCATTATTTAAAAACCACACAATTTAAAGGAAGTGGAATTGTTTTTAAAATGTGCAACTCTGAATTCAAAATCAATTAATTATCAGAATGGTCGTTGAATCGGGAAATGACTGAGAATTTTCTGAGATCGGGAAAAGTTGGGAAATGACAGTGAAATCATTTTTGACCGGGAATCTTATAAGTTTTTAGAAGAAAAGTATATCCAATTACTTGAAATATTACAAAATCTATACCACATAATATATTGTAAATTTAAAATAGGTTAGATTTCAACTTTTAAAAGTGTTATAATCAATTTTTAACTTTTTCAATTATGAAATCATTAAGCATTAACAAAAAGCAATTGAACTTTGCACCAAATAGTTGAATTTACAAAATGAAAAGATGCGTTTTTCAGAACATAGTTGAATTAGTCGCCTGAGAAGTTAAATTTTCAAGAAATAGATCGTTTTGAACCAAGAAGAATGACTTTTTATCAAAAACAGTTTAATTTAACCAAAAAATATCAATTTTCAACAATGTAGTTGAATACTCAACCAAAACAGATTAATTTTGTATCAAAAAGTTGCATTTATAACCGAAAAAGATCAAATTTCTATCCGAAAATATGAATTTTTAACCAACAATGAAATATATAAATTTACAGTTGTAAAAAATTGATTTTTAACAAACAAACAAAAAGAATTTCCAACAAAATAGTTACATTTTCAACCAGAGATGGATCTTTAAATAATTAAATAAATTTTTGACTAAGTAGTTCAACTTTCAGCCAAGCAGTTAAATTTCAAAATACATAAACTTTATACCAAAGTGTTGAGTTTTAAATTAAAAGTGATCAATTTTCAACCAATAATGGAAAGATTAAATTTTCAGTTAAAAAAATTAATTTTCAACAAAGTGATTAACTCTTTAAACATCAGAATGAGTGTTTAACAAATTAGTTTAAACTTTTAGCCAATTAGTTGCATTTTTTACCAAAAAGACGAATGTTCAAGAAAAAAGTTGAATTTTTGGCCAAAAAAGGTTACTTTCGAACAAAATAATTAAATTTTCCATCAAATGATCGGATTTTCAAATAAAAGAGATTAAATCTTTATCAAAAGCATTAATTTTTAATCAAACAGTTGAATTTACAACCAAATAAATGGATTTTCAATGAAAAGAGACGAATTTTTAATCAAATAGTTGAATTTTCATGCTAAAAAGACGAATTTTTCAGAATAGAGTTAAATTCTTGTTGGGTTCTATTAATTCAGTTCCCATTTATGCGAAAAATAAAAAAGGGGAACTTTTTTAAAAATAGAGGAATGAAGATCAATCTTTTAAAATGGAAATAGGGGAAAGAATGTGAAGACTGTAATTGAACTTGAAATAAAACGGGAAAAAAACTGAATACAAATTCACAAAATAAAAAATTGATCAATCTTAAATGTTATTAATTTAAAAAATTTCCAAGTATAAAGCTTTAATAAGAAATTATTCCATTTTTAATGTTCTCAACTAAAATGGCACAGTTTTTTTCTAGTTTTGAATTTCAATTTAAAAAGTTTCAATGTGATTCAAATTGAACCGGCTGCTGCGAACTGATAAGAAAAACGGGAAGAAGTCGATTAGTTTCTTTTTTCTTCAAAAAGTCGCATTTTCTCAAAAAAGTTGCACGATACGATCCGAACCCTGTAGTACGTTGTGATTTGTCGTAAAATTTTATTCCACCAGAATTATTGGTATAAGAACCATTGCAAGTCCAGCGTTCATTAACTCAAAAATATTATTAATTTTTTAATAAATAATTACATAACTTGAATTAACGATAGGTTATTTTTTTCTGGGGTTCAATCTTTAGGACTTTATACAAAACAGTTTAAACAAAATGAACTTATTTTTCAAATATGCAACTCCAAATTCAAAATAAATCAATTTAATCAGGTTTATATTTTTTAAAAAGGCAACAAAAATAGAAAATTATAAATGAGAATGCAGTATTAATCCTAGATACGTATAGCCAAAAGCATATTTTGCCAATATTCTTCCTTATTGAACGAAAAATAGGAACGTAACCTTGCACATGTGGCACTTGACAAACGTAAGCAGACAATATGAACACTTTCATAGACCAATTTTCACACACAAAAAAACCTAAAGAAACTTAGACTTCTTTGAGAAGGATCCCATATTTCTATTTTGAAAATGAAAACCAAAACCTCCCTTAGAATATGTCACGTAAAATGATATAACCAATAAAATCACAATTAAAGGTCCAATAATGATGACCTATAGAAGCGATTTGGATACTTTTTTTTATGATTGAAAAATTGTTACCTGGAACTCTAAAGTGGATGAAACATTCTTTTCTATTTCTTGATAAAAGCACTCCTTGGAACTGTCGGGCAATTCGAAGGTTAGTTCAGCACCATCAGTGTGAAAAATGGTACCCAGGAAGGATACAAAAATGAAACACGCTGACCAGTAGTCCATTCTTCAGAATTAAACGTCTTCTTGTACTAATTATGATACATTTAAGCCTGTGGAAGCTCTGAGCACGATCTTTTTCTGTTTATTGCTCTCGAAAAGCCCGGTGCAAAATACTAGCAAGAACGTCTATCATTTTTGCTCTAACGTGGCCGGATATATCGTCCCCTAAACAAACACAGAATGGCAATGGCGACTGCGCGCACGGCGTCTTTTGCGACGGCTTTAAAATACCGCGAAATTCAAATTTCTAAACTTCAAGAAAAGCTTCGTTTTCAACATTGTCTACATATTTTATAAAACTTTAATAGTTTATGCATATTTGAAAATATTCCCAGTGGAATATAAATACTCCGATCCCAGGGTTGCTACGAGACCTGAAAAATTGGGGAAAGTTATCAACTACTTATTAACTACTGGTTTTTTTTTAGATTTCTGAATTGATACTACTTGATTTTTTTTACTAATAAAAATAATATAATTCCTGGTTTAAAAAAAAATGAATAATAGTATTAAGAATTTTTTATAATTCAATAGGAAAAATTTTATGAATTATTCATATTTGTGTGTAGAAATTTGTAATTTTCGACAAAAAACTATAGAAAATTAAGATTGTGTGTTCTAGATTTTCATAATTTTTCTTAGAAACTTTTTTTTTTTTTATATAAAATCATAACACTTCATAATCATCTATTAGAAAATTGTATTTTTCATATTTTGTATTTTTCTTTACAAAATCTATGATTTTCTACGATTATTTGTAAAAACGGTGTTTTCATAGAGCGTTGTAATTTGTCGTAACATTTTTTCCATCAGGGTTTGTCCCCTTTTTTCGCTTGAATGCAACTTGAATTAATAGAACCCAATACCAAAATCCAACTTTTTTAGTTGATAGTTAATTATTTTTAATTAAAAAGTCTACTATTACATTTCCAGTTCAGAACTCATCATTTTTCGTTATAAAATTGAATTTTAGTTGAAAATTCAATTATTTCCTTCAAAGGATTTTTGAATAGCAAATTCGTGCTTATGAATTAAAAAGTTATAATATATAATAGTTATATATAAATTCTGGTTAAAAATGACTTCTTTTTTAATTGGAAAGTCTACTATAATGCATTTGGTTCAGAATTCATCTTTTTGGTCAAAAATGTAATAATTTCAACTATTTTGTTGAAAAATTTACATTTATAGGGTGAAAAATCTATTGTTTGGTAGAAAATTCGCCTTTTTGTCTTCATAATTTGGTTGAAATTTTTTTCTTCCCTAACTGAAAATCTTTCTTAGTTGTAAGTTTGTCTCTTTGATTTGTGAATTTATCTCTTTTGGTTAATAATGCCAATGTTAGGTTGAAAATTAATCTATTTTGGTTGAGGATTCAACTATTTTGTTGGAAATTCTTATTTTTTGGTTGAATACAACTATTTTCGTATTTAAAATTAATATTTTTTAGGTTAAAAATTCAGCTACCTAGTTGAAAGTTAAACTACTTTGTCAGAAATTCATATTTTTGGTTGAAGCTCCATCTCTTCAGTTAGATATTTAACTATTATGTTGAAATTCTTTTTGTTGAAAATTAATTTTTTAATTGACAATTCAACTATTCCATTTTTTGTTGAATATTGAACCATCGTAGTTGAAAATTCAACAGTTTGGTTGAGAATTCATGTATTTTGTTGAAAATTCAACAATTTGGTTGCAATTTTGTTATAAATAAATTCCTATGTTTTGGTCGAAAATGAATCTTCTTAATTGAAAATTCAACTATTTGGTTGAAAATTTATGTACTTTATTGAAAATTCGTCTTTTTTGGTATAAAATAAATCTTCTTGTTTGAAAGTCCATCTTTTTTCATTGAAAATGCAACGATTTGGTTGAAATTGATGTATTTTCTTGAAAATTTAACAATTTTGTAAAAAAAATTCTTGTAAGTTCGTCTTTTTTCAGTAGAAAATTAATCCTTTTGATGGAAAATTCAACTACTTGGTTGAAATTTGAACTACTTTGTTAAAAATTGATTTTATTAGTCTAGTGTCCATCTCTTTGGTTGAAAATTCAACTATTTTGTTGAAATTTCGTTTATTGTTTGGTTGAAAATTAATTTTTTTATTTGAAAATTTAACTATTCCATTTTTTGTTAAAAATTGAACTTTTTTAGTTGAAAATTCATGCATTTTGTTGAGAATTCGTCTTTTCTGGTAAAAAATTGTTTGTTTTTTTTTAAGTGAAATTATTTTGTTTTGAAGTCAAATGTTTGGTTAAAAATGATTATTTTCTATTCAAAAATTTAAGTATTCGGTTGACATGCAACTGTTTGGTTAGAAATGAACTTTTTTGTTATAAATTTATATTTTCGGGTTGAAAATTTAACTGTTTTGAAGAAAAATTGTCTTTTAGGCTTGAAAATTCAACTATTTGGTTGAACTATTGGTCCTTCATTGTTGAAAATGAACTTTTCTGATAAAAAGTCATATTTTTAGGTTGAAAATTCAACTTTTTTGTAGAAAATTCGTGTTTTGCATTATAAATTCGTAGCAAAAAAGTCTACAAATTTTTCATTTGACCGACTTCAAATTAAACTATGTAGGACTTAAATAAAACATTTAAGCTAGAATATTTTTTTGTTGAATCTATACATATTAAATATTTTAGGCGCTCAATCTTGAACTATTTTAAATTTGCGTGTGATAATTGAAAAGTGTAGTTTTTAATTTAAAAATGAGAATCAGAAAGGAAAAAATTATCCTATTTTACCTTTTTGAACTATTTTTGCGCTATGATCCCTGTAATATTAGTGGGAATTTTTCAGAATAAAATAATTATTAAAAAGCCCTTCCTTCCCTACTGGAAATAAAAATTATGAATTTGTATGCAAACGTTTATTATTTTTACGAAAATTTCAACGATTTTTTATTTTTAGTTAAAAGTTCGTCCTTTTTGCTAAGAATTTATCTTTTTGGTTGAAAATTCATTTTTATGTTTGAAAATTCAACTATTCCAGTTGATGATACATGATTTTTGTTAAAAATTCATCACTTTGTTTAAAAATGTAACTTTTTTTCGAATTTTTTTGTTCTGAAAATTGAGCTATTCCAGTTAACATTTTAAAAATTTGATTAAATTTTTTTTTTCGGTTGAAATTTTTTTTTTTTTTTTTTTTTATTTACAAGTATAATTATTCCAGTTGAATCCTATTCCATTATTTTAGTTAAAAATTCATCTCTTTGGTTCAAAATTTATTTTTTCTACTAAAAATTTATCCGTGCAATTTTTGGTTGAAAAACTATCTTTTTTAGTTTAAAATTCGTCTTCTATGGTAGAAATTAATCTTTTTCGTGGAAAATTTATCTTTTTGGTTGAAAATACAATTATTCTAGTTAAAGATGCATAATTTTGATTGAAAAGTCATGTTTCTGCATTAAAATTCAACTATTCCAGTTGAATATTCATCATTTTAGTTAAAAATCCATCACTTTCTTTGAAAATGTAACTATTTAAAAAAAAAATTTTCTTGAAAATTATTTGTTTAACTGTAATTGCAATTATTCCAATTGAATACTCCATCATCTTAATTGAAAATTCATCTGTTCCAGTTGAAGATTCACATTTGAGTTGAAAATTCATCAGTTTGTTTGAAAATAGATCTTGTTAGTTCAAAATTTAACTATTTGGTTAAAAATTTGTTACTTTTTTTTTTAGTTGAACATTCAATTATTTGTTTGATAATTTATATGTTTTGTTGAAAAATCGTCTTTTCTGGTAGAAAATTTAAGTATTTGGTTAAAGATTCGTCTGCCTTGTTGAAAGTGCAATATTTGAACTTGAAGTTAGGAATTTGAAGCGGCTTAAATTTAACACTTAACCCGTAAACGTTTTTTCGGCACCTTTAACCCGTAAACCTGGGTCGTTCACGTCCAACGCATTTTTCAATAATTTGCACTGATAGGAAAAATCTGAAAAAATTCAGGGATCACAACTGAAGTATCTACTCAACAAACATGCAAAAGACTTTCAGATAAAAATAAATTATTTAAACAATTTTTGTAAATAAACAAAATAAAGTCGAAGAGATGCTGTGTTTTCTTCAAAAAATCATAACTTTTGATCTAATTAACCAAATTAAAAAATTAAAAAAGAAAATTAAATTTCAAACATGCGCCTTTCAAGAAAAAAATATTAAAATTTGCTACCACAAAAATAAATGCTTAAGTTTTAAAGGTGAATATTGGGATATTCCATGGAAGTAAGAGTTTTCGAATTAATGAAATTTTCTTACCTACAAACGTTTATATTTATTTAAAATGGTTGAAAAAGTAAAAAATACGTAGTGCACTATACATTTTTATTACTCTAAACAACGTAAAAAATTGCTAATGTATAATACTTCCGTATTACACTAGAGTCCCACTATAGTAGTTCCCGAGATAAGGGACAAGGCGGTCCAAGGGGACGAGAGGGAGCCGTTTGTAAGGTCAGCGGAGTTGCGATGTTTAGGGTTCGGCGCTGTCAGAAGCCACATGAAAGAAAGAGAAGAAGAACGGTTTGGAGAGTCCCGAGATAGTGTGAAGCGATAAAGGGTACCCGCAAAACGGCTACTATAGCGGGACTCTGATGTATTCTAAGCAAGTCGCGCAACAAGCAAGCCTATGCTCCTCGCAAACAGGCTTGCGGCACCTAATACAGCAGAACTGCGTTTTTCTGTCGCGCTCAGTCACACAAAAAAAAACATCTTTTGCGTTTTTCCATTTTGTCGGTTCCTAAAATACTTGTTTCCTGTCGCGAAGAACGCGCTGTACATCATCAGATGTACGTTGCTCCATTTCGAGTTCTATGACCAAAATTATTATTTAGTTAGCATTAGTATGTTCAAATGCGTTAAAAAACGTTATAAAGTCAAAAATAATCAAATACTCGCTTGCAGAAAAAACAACCGATTCCGGTAAACCTGGGTCGTTCGTGTCCTCTCCTCAGACTTCGTTCTATCACCACAAAGAGTAAACGTGAACTAGGGACCTGCCTTCTGGCTCTTAGGTCCCCCTCCTAAATAACTTTTTTTAGGACAGGGTAAGGTCCGCATCCCTCTCGCAGTCACAGAGTAACTCAGTCGCTTAGTTTTCGCTCGGACACGAATGACCCAGGTTTACGGGTTAAGTGTTAATATAATACAGTACCCACATTAATCTTACCTAAATATGCCCTGAATTTTAGGTGCTGATATATTAAAGAATATCTTGTAATATAATTTGTCAAAACTTTCTAAATTAAACATATCAATTGAATTCCTAGAAACTGAAAAAATTATGTATAATAAACTTGCGAAACTGTATTCATATTCCGAGTTGATTGTTATACCTGGAAAATTAATAGAATTGACTGGATTTTTTCAAAAGTATGTATGGAATTTTTTTTTAAACGCAGCCCTGAAAACCCTAGAAGTCATGGAATGGACTTCTGTATCAACCCTGGGTCCGGAAAGTCGATCCCTAATATAAATTGTTGTATTACATGCTATTAAAAATAAATTGGAAGGAAAGAAAAAATTGCACAATCTTTTGCTCGAATTTATTATTCTAAAAAAATTCTCACATAGAAAAATGTTTTGCTTGCTCCTCAATCTCGATTTTCCTCTATTACTCCTCTTTTCTTAAAAAATTACAACGCTACTTTGGTCTTGATACTAAACTTAATAAATTTGAAACATTTAGAAAAGTTTAAGTATAACTTAACTAGAATATAAGTTACAAAAAAGATAAATCTCTTCTTAATCAATAGATTTAATATAATACTCTTTCTTCTCACTAAACTCGGCATTTTCAATTTCATCTTCTTCCATGAGTTTGTTTAACGATGTTAAAACGACTTCCTTAAATTTTCTCCGCCTTTTTGCAGAGAGTTTCGCAACATCTGGCATAAGACTTCTGAAAAAACTCCACTCTGGATTATCCCTTTCTCGAGATTTTGCTTCTGATAAAAGGTGTTCAATAACAGGACCAATGATGTCGTCAGAAACTGCGGGTTTGATTAACTTTGCGGGAGAAAAACTTCTTCGGGTAACGGAATTGGGATCTTCATATTCCAAATTATTATCCAATTGATGTTCTACAACTTCTTCCTCGTTTTCGTATTCTGTAATTTCTTGTGCATCAAGACTATTTGTCCTTTCTTCCCAAAATTCGACGGTGTTAGTGGTGCTGGGCTTATGCTGGTTCATGAATGCATACAAAAAATCCATCGCATCTGCTAAATACCATTTTCGACGTTTCCTACTTCCTGAACTTGTGTTTCTTGCTTTTCCATCTCGCAATGCTCTTGCGTAGGAATTTCGGAGGGAGGCCCATTTTGCTTTACATTCTGCGACTGAAAATAAAAAAAAATAAATAAAAAATTGTTTAAAATTATTATCGTGTTTAATTAAGCTTCCAAATTTGAAATATATAAATCTAAAATACTTAAAAATTAAACAATTTTAATTTGGAAATGTTTAAAGTTAAAATGGTAAACATTGGTCTTTTTAAATGGTTTAAAATTCAATTATTTGAAGCTGAAGCGATGCAATTTTAACTCTTTGAAATATAAATAATTCGCAACCACAAATTCCAATTCAACAATATTTTATTGCTAGAATTCGAAAATTAAAAAATTAAAATCAAGCAATTAAAATTCGTTACACTCGCTGAATGTAAACACACGAAAGTTAACATTTCGATTTTTCAAATCTGTACAATTTTAAATTACAATGTCTACATTTCTAAAATCAAGCCGGTGGAATTAAAAAATTACTTATTTAGAGCATTTAAAATATAATAAATTGAAATTTTCAATATTTGGATCTGTTCAGCTTAGATTTTAGATTTAAAAAATTGAAAATTTGGAATCGTTTGGCAAATTGAAACTTAATGTTGGACAATTTTCATTTGGGAGCATTTTTTATTCGCAATTTTCTAACGTAAAGCACTTATCAGGGTGGCCGCAGGTCAATGAAATCCTGGAAATCGGGGAAAAGCAAAGAAAATGTTGTTGGTCAGGGGCTGCCACAGTTACTTTTAGTCGCTTTTTTTCAAATCACTTTTGAGTCACTTTTTAAAATGGAAAGATCACTTTATTAACTTTTCTTTCAATAAATTAACCCATGGGTTAACCACTATTGAATATACCTATACCTATTTCTGAATTTTTTTGAATACTTTTAGAGCAATTAAAAAGATTCCAAGGATTTTTAAATTTATTTTAATAATTTGAAGGGATTTTAAAGGATTCTAGGACATTTTTAAAAACTCCAAGGAATTTTAAGAGCTTTAAAAAGTTTCCAGGGCTTATGGTAATTTAAAAGATTTCAAGGAATTTTCAATGTATCTCAATAACTTAATGGTATTTCAAAGGATTTGAAATATTTTAGGGAATTTTGAAAGATTCCAAGACATTTTTAATTTACTTAAATAATTTGAAAGGATTTCGACAGATTTGAAATATTTGAGGGTATTTAAAAAGATTAAATGGAGTTTTTAATAGATTTAGAATAATCTGAAGGGATTTCAAAAGATTTTATTGTATTTGTATAACTTACAAGGCATTTTCCAAAGCTTTACAAAGTTCTTAGCCATTTCAAGAGATATCAAAGGATTCGAAATATTTTAGGGCAGTTGAAAAATTTTCGAAGAAATTTTCAAGAGCTTAACAAAATTTCAAGGGAGGTCAAAATATTTTAAAGAATTAGAAATATTTTAAGATATTTTAATAGATTCCAAGGAATTTTCATTTGATTTCCGTAATTTAATTTGAAATATTTTAGGGTACTCTTAAAGATTCCAAGGAATTTGTAATAGCTTGGAAAAGTTTCAAGGAATTTCACAAGATTTCGAAAGATTACCAATATTTTTAGGTATTTGTGAAAATTTCAAGAAATTTTCAAGAATTTTAAATAAATTTCAAATGATGTTCAAATTATTTTAGTAATTTAATGGGGTTTCAAAGGATTTGAAATATTTTAGGGTTTTAAAAGCTTCCAAGGAATTTTTATGAGCTTTAAAATTTACTTGAATAATTTGAGGGTGATACCAAAGGACTTGAAGTATTTGAAGTATTTTAGGGAATTTTAAAAGATACCAAAGCATTTTCATGAGCTTTGAAATGTACTTGAATTATTTGAAGGTGATTTCAAAGGATTTGGAATATTTTAGTGAATTTTAAAAGATTCCAAGATATTTTTAATTTACTTAAATAATTAGAAGGTATTCCTAAAGATTTGAAGGTATTTTTAAAACTTCCAAGGAATTTGTAAGAGCTTTAAAAAGTTTCAAGGTATTTCAAAAGATTTTAAAGGATTTGAGGGATTTAAACATTTTTTCATGCAGTTCTAACAAATTTTTCTTGAATTTTCGAAGATATGGAACGATTTTACAGGATCTTTAAGGTTTTAAGATATTTAAAAAAATTCCATGGGATTTCATAAGATTTCTGAGGATCTCAATGATTTTAAGGGATTTCAAAAGGTCTCAGAGTATTTGAACACATTTTCTAGGATTTGTGGACATATCCGATTTTATAGAATTTCACGGAATTTTATAAAATATTTCAGTGGATTTCAAAGAATTTACTCAAAAGAAGTGAGGGATTCCCTAGGGTTTCAAAGATTGGAAGGGATTTTCAAATGTTTTTTGCTATTCATTTGAAATTCACCCTTAAGGCCATGTGACGAGTGGGTCACGTGCCCGGATTCCTACCTTACCGACACTTTTTTTATTTGTAAACTTATGTTCATACGAATAGCTACATCGAGTTGAAAATTTGAAATAATAAATAAGAAGCACTAAGAAATGCGGCTGTGATCCTAAATTTTAATAATTATGAAAAAAGAAAAAAAAAGTTATTTACAAAAAAAAACTGTTTTCATAATTATACAAATTTAGAACCAGAGCCGCATTTCTTAGTGCTTCTTATTTATTATTCTAAATTTTCAACTCGATGTGGCTATACGTGTGAATATAAGTTTACAAATAAAAAAAGTGTCGGTAAGGTAGGAATCCGATCACGTGACCCACTCGTCACATGGCCTTAATTCGTTTTAATTTATCCTTCATTCTTTTAAATACTTTTGAATTCTCTTGAATTCTGTAATTCACTTGAATTCTTCTAAATTCACTCAAGTCAATGGATTTTTATTAATTTGTTGTTTAATTCTTCTTGAAGTCTTTTAAATTCATCTTGAATTCATAGACTTTACTGAATTCAATTAATTTTTTCATAGTTTTAGATTGTTTTTAGTTTAATTGATTTTTTTAGATTCACCTTCAATTTTTATAAATTTCGTCGAATTTTTCTCATGTTCCTTAAATTCTCTAAAATCATTTTTAATTTACTGAAATGGACACGGCTGGAAATTTTCGAAAAATAAAATTCCCTATAATGTAAAATTCCCGAATAATGAAATTACCATACATTTTATAATATTATCGAATTGGAAAATTCCCGAATTTAATCAATTAAACCATTTTTTATAAATATTATGCATTTATTTAAAATACAATAATCAAATATATTTCTAAAAAAAATATTTTTAATGTTTAATGTTTCTAAAATTATTGTTTGAATTGAAAATAACAATAATTGAAAACAAATTATTCAGAAATATATATATTTTTATTATTGTTATTTTAAATTCAAAAAATAAATGTAGAAACTTGAAACATTGAAAATAATTTTTTCATACAGATATTTGATTATTGTATTTTTAAGAGCTAAATAATATTTATAAAGGAAAATTGTTCAATTGTTTGAATTCGGGAATTCTCCAGTTCTGACATTTTATAATAATTCGTCGTCCCCTGAAATCTATTACATTTTTTGGATTTTTGCACTTTCTCCAATTCATTTGCATTTTTTAAAAATATAACTTGAAATGTTTCGAAGTCTTATGAATCGAATTCTTTGGAATTCTGTGAAATTCAAAAGACCATTAATGAGTTTTAGTCACTTTTTGGGTTTATATAGGTTACTTTTTCACTATTTTCAAGTAAATTAGACTGTAGAAACTCTTGAGAATAATAAATTAAGAATTTATAAATTTAAATGTAAAACTATTTTATTTCGTGTACACAATTTTTCTATAATAACACTGTTACAAGATTAGAATGTAGTTCTTTAAATATTAATGGACAGGGAAAATGAAAAATTAATCAGGCAAATGTCAGGGAATTGTGAAAATTAAGATTTTCGGCCACCTTGAGTTTAATTGAAATATTTTCTATTCACCTCAGAAAATGTTGTCAAATGTTGTAATTAATTATGTTTGCGAAAATGTATAAATTGAGTTAATACTGAAAGTCAAATGTAAAAAAATTGGATGAACACAACTTTTTTTTATTAATAAGAATAATAAGGATTCGACTGAACAAAAACAATCTACATTGTTATTAAGGCAAACATCCGGCAATATTTTTTGTTTAACTCACCCTCATGAAACAGAATGTACAGTTAAATTAATTTTTATTTTACTCTGCTTTGGAGCAGAGAAGTGTTGAAAAAATCTCTTTTAGACACAATAAAGTTGACTTTATTGGAGTTTGATTGTTTAATAAACATTTTTACTTTTTAGGCCGACTAACAAGTTTAATCTCTTCACCAGTGATTCGCGGTTTCCAATATCAAAATTGAATTGAAAACATCCGGCACGTGGAGAATTGACGACTGAGTTCAAATCAGCAACGACTGAATAAAACAATCTAAATGACTCGTCTCACCAGATTTGCTCATTTCCTGGGCGATTTCATCCCACAATTTCTCCAAAACATGTCTGCTGCTGTGTTCCATCATCGTCGAGTCGTAAATCGCCCTTTTGGATTTAACCAAATTAATCAAAAGCTCCGCCTCGCAGTCCGCCATTTGCCCACACAATATTGCAGCAGTCGTTCAGATCAAGTATTCAAAAATTAAGGGAGATTAAATTTGATTAAATAGAGAATTGAGAATTGAGGGTTAATTTGCCTCGAGCTGATTCGATCGCAGCCAACTGGCGACTAGCCCCGTTCGGTTAGCTCGTTTTAATCCTGGCTTACTGACTATTGGCTATATATCTATATCTATAGGCATTTGTGTGCTGCCGAGCTGATCCGAACAGTTCCGAACAACAGTCGCCTCTTTGTGGCCATTTCTCCCACAGAGAATTCGCAGTAGCGTAATCTTTCTTATTTCAGGGCTCACAAGTCTTCCCTCTATTCCCCCGCGTTTTCCCTTTCATCCCCTATTCCCAGGGCTCGGAATGGGTTACTTTTTAGTAACTTAGTTACTTTTTTGATCCGCGGTTACTAAAAATTGACTTATTTTATGAAAAGGATACTTTTGGTTACTTTTTTTGCCCGAAATAACGAAATTAATTAATTCCTTAATCGTATTATATTTAAAAACTTGTGAAAAATGTAAAAACTACAATTTTTCATTAATTTTGGCACTTTAGAGCCGGGAAAATGAGGGATTAATTGAATTATCATGAATCCTGATAAAAAAGGCAATTTAGCTAAAATTGCTAGTTTTTAAATTAAAATTTGAGTCCTTTTTGTTGAAATATCGAAATATGTATTAGATTTTTCGATGCGGATTAATCTTCTTTGATTGAAATTTGGTAAAAAGTTTTTAAAACAGTTTTTCTTACAAATTTATTTTTTGTTGAAAATTCTTCATTTTAGTTGAAAATTCGTCTTTTTTAGTAGAAAATTAATCTTCTGGATTAAAAATCACCCCTTTTTTAAATACATAATTTTATTTGAAAATTCATCTTTTTGGTTAGAAATGTACTTATTTTGTTGATAATTCGTCTTTTTCGGTTGAAGATTCCCCTGTTTTCGTAGAAAATTCAACTATTTGGTTGACAGATAACTTTTTTGTCAAAAATCCATATTTAATTATTGAAAACTCAACTGTTTTATAAAAAATTGGTCTTTTTGGCTTGAAAACTCAACAATTTGGTTGAAAAATAAGCTATTTTGTTGAAAAATCGTCTTTTTTAGATGAATTCTACTGTTTTTATATTTGATTAAAATCTTGTTTGATTATTGTACCAACTGATGCATTTTTCGTTAACAATTGAAGGGCAACACCGCATAAGGGCGTAAGTGCCAAATTTCGGAAATGCGTTTTATTGGCCTAAAATAATGTTTTTAACCTAACTCATATTTTTGTAAAAGATTATGGTCCGGTTCGATTTAAGAGTGGGTCAAAATCCATGTTTGGTATTTTTGTTTATAAAGTAATTCAATATTTTTGCCTGTTCTTTTCACAATTTAATAGAGCTAAGTAATAGCTCAAAAGTACTTTTTTGTTTTTTAATTTCTTCAAAAAATAAAAAAGTTATGCAACTCTTTTTGCATCAAAATCAGATTTTTTGGGGACGCGCCGTTCCTTTGACAAAGGTTTTGTCGGAGATGGATGCTTCTTTCTGGATGTTAGTTCCATGGATCGATAAAGCCTAACAGTACCTCGAACTGTTTTCGCATTTCTTTTTTTTAAATTAATTGCGTGAAAGTTCTACAGTTTTTTGTTTCTCCTGTAAAATTCGGGTTTTGGCACTTACGCCCTTATGCGGTGTTGTCCTTCAATTCATCTTTTTTAGTCAGAAAAATGCAACCATTTTGTTAAAAGTTAAACTACTTTCTTAAACAAACCTTTTTTTGTTGAAGATTCATAATTTTGGGGGCAGGGTGGTGACTGGACCGGGAAACCCGGAAATGACCGTAATTTAATTAAAAAAACCGGGAATTTACTTCTGATCGTAGCAAAATTCAAGTTTTCATTATTTAAAAAATTTTTGTCGAATTAGAAAAGTGATCTCTACTTTATCTACAGTCGTAGGGCATATGGGTGTGTTTATTAGATTGCGGATTTATTCACTTATTTTCGGTTTATAGATCCGAGATTTTTCAGGTTATCTCAGGTTACTCTTATTAAATCATAATTTATTATTAAATTTTTATTATTTTCCATTATAAGAAAAACCTTTCGCAATTTTTTTTCTCTGTGAGATTTTTTTTCGCTTAAGTTTTATAATCGAATTGATGATATTTCAAACATACAAAAAAAAATTTTTTTAATTTTTTTAAAGAATGGATTCATCACGTTTCATTCGCTACTTCTAATTTATCTTGACTTCGAATAGGGAATCTTAGAAATTAGTTATCGTTTTTATTTTAGGATAGGGAGTTTCCATACAGAAATATAATTTGACTTGGAACAGGGTTTTTTTTACATGGAACGGGAAGTTCTTTAAAGAATTATAATTCGGATTCGGATTTTTGTTACATTGTTGATTGCGAATTCATCTTTCTGTAGTCAAAAATTCTACTACTGGTTAAAAGTAAAAATCTTTTGTCAAAACTTTTTTGTTTGTTTGAAGATTCTTCATTTTAATAAAAAATGCATCCCTTGTTGAAAATGTAACTACTTTATTGAAAATCAAATTTTGTAACTGAAAATTCATCTATTTCAGTACTTGGATGAAAATTCAACTATTTGGTTGAAAATGTATATTTTTTATCTAGAAATTAAACTAGTAGTTTGAAAATTTATGTACTTCCTGAAAAATTCACCTTTTGTGTAGAAAATTATTCTTTATGTTTGAAAATTCATCTTCTTGGTATAAAATTCAACTATTTCAGTTGAAGATTGATCATTTTTGTTGAAAATTCATCAGTTTGTTTGAAAATTCATTCCTTCAACAGAAAATTTGAATGTCGATTTTTGGTCTTTTTTAATTGAATATTCTACCATTTCGTTGAAAATGCGCATATTTGATTAAAAATCTATTTTTCTTTGTTTTGGTTGAAAATTATCTTTTTCTTTGGAAGTTAATCTTCTTGATTAAAAATTTTTCTTTTCGGTTGAAAATTCAAGTCTTTCAGTTAAAAATCAGTTAAAAACCGTTGAAAATTTATTTTCTAGGTTAGAAATAAAATTACTTGGTTGAAAGTTAAACTCTTTTGTGAAAAATTTATTTCTTGTTGTAGATTCATCATTTTAATTAAATATTCATTTCTTTGGTTGAAATCTGAGCAATTTGATTGAAAAATATTTCATTAAAAATGTATCTCTTTGGTTGAATATTCATTTTTTTACTAAAAATTTAATTATTCAATTTTTTGTTGAAAAATGATCTTTTTTAGTTGAAAATTCATCTCTGGTCAAAAATTCAACTATTCTTGTTAAACGTTCATCATTTTAGTTGAAAATTCATCCTTCTGGTTCAAAATTCAACTATTCCAGATAAAGATTTACAATGGTTGAAAATTCATCACTGTGTTTGAAAATTGAACTATTTTTTTGTTGTTTTTTTGTTTTCAAAGTTTTTTTGTGAAGAGTAATTTTTTTATCTGAAAATTTAACTTATTCCAATGAAATATTCCAAAGTTTTAGTTGAAAATTCATTTGTTCGGTTGAACATTAATTTAACTTAAAATTTAATTATTCAAGTTTTGGTTAACAATTTATCTTTTTTAGTAAAAATTAATTTTTTGTACCAATTTATGAAGCTTAAACAAAAGTCGTGTATTCTGTTTATATGAGAAAAACTTTGTTCATATTAGGAGTACTACAGTACTGTATTTGACATATTTATTTGCGTCTTCGAGATACGTCGAATGATCTATTGACGAACCTTTTATAACCTCTTATGATATATCAATACCGATTCATAAATTGAAAAAATATATTGTTTATCTTGTTGATATAAGGAAAACTTTTTTAATATTGGGAAAACAACTATAATGTATATCATATTTGTTCGCGTCTTCGAGATGCATCGATTGCCAATATTAAGAACTTTTCATGATCTACCAGAACTTACCAATATCGTTTTTAAATTTTTCAACAAAATTAGTTTTCTTTTTTATAAGAGGATTTTTTTATAATAGGAATATAACGCAGTACTGTATTTGATGGAATTGTTCGCGTCTTCGAGACTCGCGGATTGATCTTTTGACGATCTTTCGAAGACTATAAGTGATTAATCAATAGCTGCTCAGAAAGTTTTAAGAAAAGTTACATTGTTTCCATGAGGTTTTAATTTGAAATATAAGACTACGGTAGGTTAAAAAGTTGTTGATTGTAACAGAACACATGAAATTACATTTTGGTGGGCCCTCTGATTTTCTGAAAATAAAATTTTCGGAAAGACAAAAAAATAAGCTTGAAAAATATTGAAAGTGTCCATTTTTTTCTCGAGCTTCATTCTGCACGGGCAGACGTCGACTACGTTCTCCAAATCTGAATATCTCAGTGAATTTTTAACGAATAGATATGAGATTTTCCAAAAAACTTCATTCAACATTGCTGAATAAATCACTCACTGGAAGTTGTTTGAAAGTAGAAGTCACCTAGACAGTTTTTACCGGCGAATTGATTTTTCAAATTTAAAAATTTTCTTACTTTGAGACGATCGGACAATACTTTTACGCGTTTTCGAGCGTCGTGCTGGTTATTGCATCATGCGGGTCAATTGAACAAATGCTTCATTATGTTTTTAGTATTATTTAACTATTTAATTAATCGATTGTGCTAATATATTGCAGAATCTCTTGTAATATAAATTGTCAGAGCTTATTTCTAAACGAAACATAAAAATTTAATCCCTAGAAGCTGAAAAAAATATTTATAATAAACTCGCGAGACTGTATACATATTCCGAGACGACTGTTTTAAAATGGAAAATATTTGAATGGCTCCGTACTATGCAAAATTAAACCTGAAAAAAACATCATTCACACTATTTGACACTCAGTGTGACCAGAAGTCCTGATTTATTAGTACATGTCCTGTTTTTTCATAGCTGTCCTGATTTTCTGCTTTTTTGTGCCATGTCCTGATTTTTCAGGCCCGAAAACGAAAATTAGCGAGTTTTATTGCGCAGACCTAAATTTTGTTCACAATTTCTGAGGGCGCAGTCTCATTGTGACGTCACAATGAGACATTCAATTTCAAAAACTTGACATGTGTGGAATTTTACTAATTTTTAAAATGAAAGAAAAACATCAAATTTTCTAAAAAAAAATTGGAAGTTCTGAAAAGTATTAAAAATAATTAACATATTTTGTACATATTGTACTCAATTATTTAAATAAAAAAGTTACCTCGAAAAAGTTATTTGTAGAATTTATAAATTTAGGGAATGAACGTACAATTTTATTATTTTGGTCTAAATTCGACAATTTTGTTTTTAAAAAAAGTTAATCTTTAGACTTCACACCCATAAGAAAATATAAGTATTTTTCGTTGAAAGTTAATTCTTTTTCATTCAAAAGTCTACTTGTGTATTATCGGTTCAGAATTCATCTCTTTTGAAATTATCTCTTCCAAGATTCTACTATTTGGTTGAAGTTTTAACTATTTTGTTAAAAACTCAATTTTTTTGATTAAAAATTAATTTTTTCAACTGAAAATTTAACTATTCCATTTCTGGTTGAAAATTGATCGCTTTTACTTGAAAATTCAACACTTTGGTTGAAAATTGATGTATTACGTTGTAAATTCGTCTTTTTTTTGTTGAAAATTAATCTTCTTGATTGAAAATTTAACTACTTTGGTTAAAAGTTGAACTATATTATCAAAAATTAATTTTATTCTTTGAAGATCCATTTCTGGTTGAAAATTTAACTATTTTGTTGAAAATTCTTTTTTTTACATTATCATTCTAATGATAAGGTATTAGTTTTATGTAAAATTTGACATTGTCGGTTTTCATAAAATCTTTACGTTTTGAGACCTCCTGAGTCAGAAAAAACGAATTTTAGGAAGGTGTCTGTCTGTATGTCTGTCTGCCTGTCTGTAGTATCGTGAAGGCACGATAACTTTCGAAAGATTGATCACATTGGATTGTGTTTTGGCACACTTTTATATGGCCTAAAAAGAAAGAACGAGTTCGTTAACCAGCTATTTCGGATGAAAATTCAAAAAATGACTTTTTCTGATAACAAAAAATACCGGAGTTATAGCATTTTCAAAATTCCAAAAAAAAAAAAACGAAAATTAACATTTTAAGCCGAAAAACGCACCATATGAAAAAAAGTCAAGAGGAGAAAAAAGTTGCTTTCCTTACAATATTTTCATATAAAAACTTTTTGAATTTTCAAAAAAATAAAAAATTCAAATTTTGATGGCACAACAAAATAGTGAGAAATCAAAAATTCCATTTTGCTTTCAAACTATGCAAGATACGACAAAAGATGACTCGACCAAAATTATGTACCTAAAAAAGATCTACAAATTTAGGTCCCGGAAGCTGGAATTACAACATTGTCATATAGATATGGGCACTATGCCATAATTTAGTGCCTATTTAGTGCTAATTTATGCTGCACGGAAAAAATTTTGTGCCCGGTAATTTTAGTCAAAAACATGTAGTAGTGCCAGCTTCAGCTGACTCTGGTATGTGAAACTCGGAAACTATAAGTGGTATTAAATTCTCCTTTGTGCAGGAATAGTGCTAATTTATGCTGCAAAAATTAAATTTTGTGCCTAGATATTTTTGTCAAAAACATGTAGTATAGTGCTAGCTTCAGGTGACTCTGGGATGTGAAACTTGGTAACTATTAGTGATATCAAATTCTCCTTTATGCAGGAATTCAGTGCTTATTTAGTGCTAATTTATGCCGCAAAAATTGCACTACTACATGTTTTTGGTCAAAATATTCGGACACAACATTTAATTTTTGCGCCATAAATTATCATTAAATTCCTGCACAAAGGAGAATTTGATATCACTAATAGTTTCAAAGTTTCACATACCAGAGTCACCTGAAGCCAGCACTACTGCATGGTTTTGAAAAAAAAATATCCGGGCATAAAATTTGATTTGCATGGCATAAATTATCACTAAATAAGCAGTAAATTTCTACACAAAGGAGAATTTAATACCACTTATAGTTTCCGAGTTTCACAAACTAGAGCCACCTGAAGCTAGCATTTACTACACGTTTTTGGTTGAAAAAAAGTGCCCGGATTTTTTGCATAGCACAAATCCAGAGCACTTAATTGGCACTTAATTTCTGCGCAATGTAAAATTGGATATCACTAATATTTTCCGAGTTTCGCATACCGGAGTTGTGGCTTCAGCTGAAGCTGGCACTACTACACGTTTTTGCCAAAATATCCGGGCACAAAATTTAATTTTCGCGGCATAAATTAGCATTAAATAAGCACTAAATTTCAGCACAAAGGAGAATTTGATATCACTAATAGTTTCCGAGTTTGACATACCAGAGTTACCTGAAGCAAGCACTACTACATGTTTTTGACCAAAATATCCGGGCACAAAATTTAATTTTTGCGGCATAAATTAGCACTAAACAAGCACTAAATGCCTGCACAAAGGAGAATTTGATATCACTAATTGTTTCCAAGTTTCACATACTAGAGTCACCTGAAGCCAGCCCTACTACATGTTTTTGACCAAAATATCCGGGCATAAAATTTGATTTTCATGGCATAAATTAGCACTAAATAAGCACGAAATTCCTACACGAAGGAGAATTTAATACCACTTATAGTTTCCAAGTTTTACATACCAGAGTCACCTGAAACCAGCACTACTACATGTTTTTGAACAAAATATCCGGGCAAAAAATTTAATTTTCGTGGCATAAATTAGCACTAAATAAGCACTAAATTCCTGCACAAAGAAGAATTTGATATCACTAATAGTTTCCGAGTTT